>OY755196.1:2792264-2992598 GCA_963576735.1 Bedellia somnulentella
CAAAAACGTCCGACAACATTTAAAAATTGGTCACTAGTTCAACATGATCCCTCAGTTACTAGAAGCCTAGCACGATGGCTTTTTTATCGTCACGATATCAGTTAGAGTGATTTGACAGTATACGATACTAAGCGTGAAAGAGATGGCTATTTATACCACGCGGTATCAAGTAAAGAGGTCGCTCCAACTAGCTATGGACAGTAGACGGATGTGACCCTGTTCTTTAGCTTAAATCAACGTAATAAATTATAATATCGAAATTCTGTCAAAAAACTTCATTTCGCATACATACATATACTCACGGCTAAAAATCCCTAAAAGCGGTAGCCAGAGCTAAGGAATTAGAAATCCCTCAGCCACTTTTGGAAGTTGCGTGGGGAAAAGGTGGTAAAAATAAAGGTTGTTATTAAAGGAAAGAAAAATTTCGACACTGGCGGGGTTTGAACCCGCGACCTTCGGGTATACGCCCCCGTCGCTCTGCCAACTGAGCTACAGTGTCAGTTGGCATCCAGCGCGAAATTTCTCTATCCTTTGTTTCTTTTTTTACACGTTCAAGTAGTGTTTGCGTTTCCTACCTCCGAATTTTAACTAATTCGGACGGCCACTTGTCTACCTTTTCAGATAGAATGCAAATGTTGGAAACGCCTAACTATCACATAATTTAATGTTTTTTGACATGAATTCCTCATGTGGGGATTATTACTCATAAATAAAAGATGTTATTAAAGGAAAGAAAAATTTCGACACTGGCGGGGTTTGAACCCGCGACCTTCGGGTATACGCCCCCGTCGCTCTGCCAACTGAGCTACAGTGTCAGTTGGCATCCAGCGCGAAATTTCTCTATCCTTTGTTTCTTTTTTTACACGTTCAAGTAGTGTAGTGTGGTCGCGGGTTCAAACCCCGCCAGTGTCGAAATTTTTCTTTCCTTTAATAACATCTTTTATTTATGAGTAATAATCCCCACATGAGGAATTCATGTCAAAAAACATTAAAAAATAAAGGTTGTTGGTGATGGGTCTCCAACCGCATCGCCCAAAAATCCCTTAAAAGCCCTAATACCGTTAGTCGCCTCTTACGTACACCCACCGGAAGAAATGGGATAGTGCTATTCTAAGCCGACACTACACAGCACTCTAGCTTAAATCAACGTAATAAATTATAATATCGAAAATCTGTCACAAAAACTTTATTTCGCCCATTCCTCAAAAAATGCTGAGTTTTAAAATAACATAGCTAAATACAAAGTATTCTAAGTTCTCTGAAAGCAACTAAAACACATTAAATAGATCGTATAAACTCGCGTAGTATATTAGTGCGGTAGTCTAAATAAGATTTAGGTCTATCGCGTATTTATAAACGTATTCTGGCTAAATCGGTCGCCCCCGCGGACTTACCACCACGGAACAACACATCTGGTAGTTTTTAGCAACAACACTTGCAAAAATGTACATATATCATACTCATAGTCACGGTTACATATCCCTGAAGGGGTAGGCAGTGCTTTAGAAATGGAAGTTCCCTAGGCAAGTTTTTGAAGTTCAGTAGGGGAAATATTTAAGAATAAGGGGTAATTGCTCACGGGGCACCAGCAAAATGCCGTACAATCTCTTTATCCTCTTAAACCCAAAGTAGCTTTTACGACATCTGTGGGAGGAAATGGGTTAGTGCTCTTCTTATCTGAGACAACACAGCATTAATAAAATACATTAAAACTAAATAAGAATATATTAAAATAAAGGTTGTTGGTGATGGGTCTCCAACAGCATCGCCCAAAAATCCCTTAAAAAGCCCCAATACCGTTAGTCGCCTCTTACGTACACCCACCGGAAGAAATGGGGTAGTGCTATTCTAAGCCGACACAAAAAAATAAATAAATCTACACAGCTTGTTTTATTATTATTTTGTAATTGTTTATGCATTACCATTTCTGTTTCGTGAAATGCCTCTGATGTCACTCTGTCATGGTGTTGACTGAGAATCAGTTCTGTGAGTCAAATGCTCACAGAAAATGCTGAGACAGCACCAATTCGCTGTTCAGGTGGTACAAAAAGTGAATGACAAGTTTTTGTATGTCTTTTTTTAAATTTTATAATTCATTTATTTTAATGTTGTTAAAATTAAGTTGTAAAAATTTATGTTAGTTGTTCTTCTTGTGCCTACAGTGGCGAATTTAAACGTTTTCCTTCTTCTTCTTTCTTCTTCAGTGATAAGAAATCTTAGATATTTTAATAATGACACTACCCGTGAGGAGCTGGTGCGGTACACTAGTTCGGTCTATTGGATTTTTATTTATCCTCTTCCGTCGTATGTTGAGACAATGTTATATTATTTGATTGTAGTGTATGAATTCCTCTGTCGAACATACATACATACAGATAATAATGGCGTCGTTATTAGAAATGTTTTCATAACATGCGCACGTTTCCTTTTACGCGTCGGTTAAATGATTTCTACTTTAGGTTTGTTCGGTGAATGTCGTATTTCATCATAAATAACTATATTTTTTTTTGCCCTAATGAATAGGTCTGAATTTTATGTACACTAATAATTGTAGATATCCTTACTTCAATTTTCTGACCAATAGAATCAGTACGCCGTGTAGTGTCGGCTTAGAATAGCACTACCCCGTTTCTACCGATAGGTGTACGTAAAAGGCGACTAACGGTATTGGGGCTTTGAAGGGTTTTTTCGGCGATGCGGTTGGAGACCCATCACCAACAACCTTTACTTAACCATCTTTTCCCCACTCAATTTTCCAAAAGTGGCTGAGGAATTTTTAATTCCTTAGCTCTGGCTACCCCTTCTAGGGATTTATAGTCGTGAGCATATGTTTGTATGTATGTAGAATCAGTTCATTTACCTGTTCAGTTGGTTCTTTAATATAATAACCCAACCTCGCACATTTTCGCACCTATAGGATGATGATATCCTTAGTTATGCTGTATGAAGTTAGGTAGGCTCGCTAGTAATTTTACAATATATTTACGACCCGTCCTACCTATTAAACAATGTCACAACTTATTACAACAGACAAACGGACGGTGCATAGATAAGTGTGAGTAATAAAGTTGGAGCACTGTTAAGAGCTTGATTCTACTAATTAGTGCATTGGTGAATAATTTCTATCTTAAATACGTATGAGGTGTGTAGATTCGGTTTAGAATAGCACTATCCCATTTCTTTCTGTGGCTGTTCGTAAGACTCGGCTTAGGATATTGGGGTTTTTAGGTGATTTTTGGTTGAAAAACCATCACCAAAAACCTTTGTTTTTTTATCCCAAAGCTTTCACCACACCTTACATATGTATGTATGTTTTCTCGGAATTATTTAGGTGAAGACTATAGTATTGCTACCTATTTAAAGTGAAGTAGGCTCGCTAGTAATTTCGACAATATATTTACGACCCATCCAACCTATTAAACAATGTCGCGACACATTACAACAGACATACGGACGGTGCATAGATAAGTGTGAGTAATAAAGTTGGAGCACTATTAAAGAACTTGATTCTGCTAATTTAGAGGGAAATTAACGGAAATAGTTTAGAGTCTCTGTGAAAAATATGCATAAATTCATAAAATAAGGCCTATACCAAAAAATATCAGCCAGAGCTTTAGAATTAGAAATAGGTACCTCAGCCGATTTTCGAGGTTATATGGCGAAAATATTGTAAAACCAAGGATTGATGGTGTTAAGTTCTCAGCCACATTTATTTATTAATTTATTAGGCATGCACACAGTACAACATCATAATATTATATTTTCCAAAAGACATAATGTTTTACTAATAAATAAAGAATAAATAAAGGAAAGAAAAATTTCGACACAGGATTTTTATCTTTCCTTTATTTATTCTTTATTTATTAGTAATAATCCCCACATGAGGTTTTCATGAACAAAAAGATTTAAAAAAGACATAATGTTTTGCTCAGAGGCAGTACCAAAACAGCATGCACAGCATTACCTAGCAAGTTGAACTATACAATGTTTGATACAAATATAAATGATTCAAAATAAAATAATGTAAATTTAATTCAATGGAAGTTTGTATTTAAACAATTTCAAAAAGAAAAATAAACAAAGATATTATAAAGAAATTGAAATTAAATTAAAATTGAGATCAAATTAAAACATTAACAGTATAAAAAGAAATAAAATAAATTTATATTAAAATAGTTTTTCTTAAAGTATGTGTAAAATTCCCAAGATACCAGCTAAAAAGTCAAGTCCCCAAAACCATAAGTTGCCTTTTATAACAGCTACGAGTAGAAATGGATTAGTGTTATTCGAAGCCAACACTATATAGCTGCGATGATCTGGTGCGGTTATGGCGTAACCGCCTATATTTATGCTGATGATTTAGTAGAATTCGTCTCCTAGCATGTTGACATGATAAGCCGACTCAGTTGCCTCATATGTTTAGTCATCACGTGCCTTATCAGAGGAGTGGGTGGGCAGAGGTGCAGTATCAGTTTCCTAGTATAAAAATAAACATTTAGTCTAGGCGAAAATTTAAAAAAATAATTTCATAGGATTGTTTTAACAGTTTGCGCTGCATTATAAATTTGTTTGTGATTAAAATACAATTGGTGGAACAAAATCTAGGTTTCTTTCTAGTCTAGTGTGTAGAGATTGTATAGTTTGAGCTATTTGTACCAACGTATAATCACAGTTTTAATCCTATCCAAATTGTGTGAATAGAGTGTGGGAACCAACAATATCAAAATGTTTTTATAAAAAGCGAGTAATAATTCGCGATCGCGAAGTTACTTAAAACACAGGATTGTTTTGTTAGGTCGCCTTACGATCCCCGATTTAGTGTGCTTGTTTCACTCTCGCGGAAGAGATGGACATGTGCTGTTCTCAGCCTACAAAAATCTAAATCGAATTTTAAAACGCAAATCTAGATAAACGACTAATCGAATCCAAGGCTAATCTGTCCGTCTGTTCAGTATCTGCCAGTTATTTCTATCACATTAAACAGTTCGGCAGACTAGTATAAACATTTGGTGTGTGTGCACTCGTTATATAGCATTGACCTTGTTCTGTGGGAGTTGGCAGAGGCATTAGGTGCATGGACTTTTGATTGATGTTATAATTGAACATGAAACGGATTAACGGATTAGTATAATGTTTGCTTAAGGGTATGAGGTAAAGCGGTGCTGGTTCGGCTCGGAATAACACTAACCTATTGCTTTTAGTAATTGATATTAAGGGTGACTAAGGAGCTTTTTAAGTAAGAAGGCGATATGGCTTGAGGCTCATCACCAACCACCCTTTATTTAATTACCTTTTCCCCACTTAACTTCCAAGAAGTCTGAGGTATTTTCTATTCTAAAACTGGCCACCCTTTTTGGGATTTATAACCGTGAATATATTTAACATAAAGTACTAAGAAACAAATCTAACCTTTAATCACATACGTTGTCTAATAAATTAATCAAATCACGTACACTGGGTCAATATTATCACAATTTCGCTAATCACTATTTACATTATACCGCACAGTCTATGTTTGATAGTGATGTCATAATTTAGTAGCGAGATCGCCTTGAACGGGTTTTATTATTTTCTCATTCATCTCAAGACCCATAAGTTCACGCCGTATATCCCCGAAGGGGTTGGCAGAGGTACTAATACATCTGAACATCAAGCTACATCGTCACCTGGTGTTCAGAATACCACCGATTTGCTTGGACAGTGTAGTCACGTGATAGGGGGCAGGCCTGTCGCCGTTTGGTAAGAATACACTGTCACATGTCTTATGACAACTTATCCATGCGGGTTTCCTCACGCTGTTTTTCCTCACCGTTAAAAACCATGATAAGTTAACCACATATATGACAATAGAAAAGACAAATTGGTGTAGGCCCAACCCAGGATTTGAACTTACGCCTGTCTGTTTATTGGCGGGTGTTCTACCCATCGGACTATCACGACTATGTTTGATAGTGATGTCATAATTTAATATCGCGATCGCCTTGAACGGGTTTTATTATTTTCCTTGTTGTTATAGTGAAACTGTTTTAACCTTTAGCGACAGAGATTAATGATAAAAATGATTAAAATACGTATTTTTATGATGAGTTGGAAATGGTACAGGTTCATAATTGGGCAGTTTTATTAAGGGTTAAGGTTGTGTGATAGTTTTTGTGTTAGGACAAATTTTGGATATTTTCATTGCCAACAAAATATAAGTTAGTCTTTCGGTCTTAAGTATAGAAAATATTTAAAAATACATGTAACTTTAACATTTACTTTTAACGTACATACATATACTCACGGCCATAAATACCAAAAAGGGGTAGGGAGCTTTAGAACTAGAAACTCTTGAGCCACATTTGGACAACATTTACATAGGGGACAAGGTGGTAGAAATAAAGTATCGTATTAACTTTAAACTAAATATCTTTGGAGACAGTAACACAAAAGGCTTTGCTTAGATTATCTTATCCTTTTCTAACTTTTTAACATCTTTTGTAATTTGACTTTGAGCAAATTGTTACACATGTAATTATTGTAGAATGCAAGCAAACAATGCAGCTATGGTGTTCCTAACGATAAACTCTTAGAAAATTAGAAATTCCTGATCGAAAAATTCAATGCCAAAAACCCCTGTGATTGTTTAGGAAAGTGATGGTCCCAATTGTTAGTGATATCAAATTAACAAGTAAAAGTGATATTCTATACATTAGTGACAAGAATCGCGACGGCTGGATCAAATACAGTGAAAGTTTCAAGTAACTATATCTTTGAAAAGTGACATAATTTCCGTACGAAAATACTTAATATACTCTATAAAAGAAGACTTTAAGTGTTATAATTATAATATAACTTAATCAGTCGATTAAATGTAAATTTAAAGTTATTCCTTCTACAAATAAAATGAGAAATATTGATTTTAAAACTTAGTGTGATCTAAAGTGTCTAAAAGTGAAATTGGATTACCCATGATGTGGTTCAAGAGGGACTCTAAGGGTCCCACGGAGACGAAAACCTTCGATAATGGAGTGGTCAGTCGTCTCCGGAAGAAAGGGTCCCAGAAATCGAGAGGATCCAGCGAGAGGGATAGTTCTGAAACGGAAATGGAGAAGAGGAGGTATTCGGATATTCTGGATATGAAGGTGTCTTTGGGTCTGTATTGTTTTTTTTAAAATTGTATTTGTGATGTTCTAGGCCAGTTTTTTGTCAGTTTTCTTGGTATTTGGTTTGAAAGTTTTGTCAGGCCCATTCAAGGGAAATACGAGTAAAATATATGATATGTAAAGATACATGCCACTCTGTGTAAATTGACCAATGTTTTGCTTTAGACGCGAAACTCGAGTAGTCATTTAATTTAAATCTTTTTGTTCATGAAAACCTCATGTGGGGATTATTACTAATAAATAAAGGAAAGAAAAATTTCGACACAGGCGGGATTCAAACCCGCGACCTCGGAAGTAGGAAAGGCAAACACTACTAAAACGTGTAAAAGAAATAAAGGATAGAAGAATTTCGCGCTGGCAGCCATTGACACGGTAGCTCAATTGGCAAGAGCGACGGGGGCGTATACCCGAGGTCGCGGGTTCGAATCCCGCCTGTGTCGAAATTTTTCTTTCCTTTATTAAAATTTATTCTTTATTTATTCGAGTAGTCATAATATTGTACTGGAAATATATACGATTTTAAAAGCATAGTCACTAAATGCACATTTAACTTTATAACTGGATGATACCACCGTAGCTAGGACCACCTCCAACCACAACAGGGGTGTTAGCACGTTATTATATCATGAGCTCATTGGTTAGAACGGGATAAATTTATACAATACTTTGGAAGTGTGAAAAGGACTGTTTTAAACCAAGTCAACGCGACAAGCGTGCTAGAACTACAGCAACTGAATTCGTGATGATTCGTAAAAGCGATTAATGTTTAATGTGTATCGTGAAAAGGGGAACCTTGGGAATCGATACAAAAGAATCGATTGCTTGGGCTATTCGAGTCGACCGATGAATAGTATATGTGAATCGATATGTCGGAAACGAGTTTCCGTGTCCATTTGTCTTTAGCTTCACCTTGGTTGGAATGTAATATAGTTTAAATGTCACAGGAATTGTTGTAAAGTGTACAGTGAGAATTGATTTGTTTGGGTTTTTACCATAGATATATCTTTGTCGTGTAGTGCCGGCTTAGAATAGCACTACCCCATTTTTTTCCGGTGGGTGTACGTAAGAGGCGACTAACGGTATTGGGGCTTTAAAGAAATTTGAACGACTGTGCGCTTGTCGGGGAGTACCGCCTCTCCCATTAAAATTTTATATTTTCTTCTTCGGCCATGGGAGAGGCGAGAATCTGAAAGATACCGAAAAAAAAATATAAGTAATAATAATAAATGTTTTTATTTTTCTCTTAAAATAAATCAATGCAAGAAAATAAAGTAACAAAAAAAAACAACAATTAAATCTAACAACAGACAAAGAGGTGCAAAGCTCGTTCTATCCACAACAAGCAGATAGCTTCGCTTTTCAGCTCTGACCTATACATATATAGATTTTTAATCTGGTGGTTTCAGCTGTGTAGTGTCGGCTTAGAATAGCACTACCCCATTTCTTCCGGTGGGTGTACGTAGGAGGCGACTAACGGTATTGGGGCTTTTAAGGGATATTTGGGCGATGCGGTTGGAGACCCATCACCAACAAGCTTTATTTTACCATCTTTTTCCCATTTAACTTTCCAAAAGTGGCTGAGGAATTTTTAATTCCTTAGCTCTGGCTACCCCATCTAGGGATTTATAGCCGTGAGTATATGTATGTATGTATGTTGTTTCAGAAAGGTAGCACGATTCTCACTTTAATTATACATCTCGGGGTATAAAACAGCCATCTCTTTCACACATCCAAGGTGTCGTATACCTTTGTCACTTCCTTCATAGCTAGTATAAGCGACCTATTTACTAGATATTGTATAGTATAAAATAGGCATCTCTTTCGCACTTAGTATCGCATACTGTTATCTCTTTCTATCTGATATCGAGACGATAAAATAGCAAATTGCGCTCGTGCGAATCGAAAAACTAATGATATAATTACGCCCGTGCTAGAGCTTCTGATATTTAACTAATCCTCTTAAATTATCTGGTAAATGTAAATAATGTCCATACAATAATACCGTAACTAATCAATAAATATATTTATCAACGACGTGATAGTCCAATGGGTAGAACACCCGCCCGAAAACAGAAGGGCGTGAGTTCCAATCCTGGGTCGGGCCTACACCAATTTGTCTTTTCTAAAGTCATATGTGTGGTTAATTTATCATGGTTGTTGACGGTGAGGGAAAACATCGTGAGTAAACCCACATGGCTGAGTTGTACTTAGTCATGTGACAGTGTATTCGTACAAAACGGCGATAGGCTTGCCCCCTATCACGTGAGTACACTGTCCATGCAAAACGTGGGTACTCTGAACACCAGGTGACGTAGTCACGTGATGTTCAGAAGTATTAGTACCTCTGCCAACCCCTTCGGGGATATTCGGCGTGAACGTTTATGTTATATTATGTTATGTTTATTATTTAATACGTGTTATGATAGTTTGACGATGTCCATAGTTTATCAGTAAAATTATTGTTGACTGGCGGCGGTCGGTCGGCTTTGAATATAACGTATTTTCCTATTAGTTTTGTGTAACCTTAACGACCTATGTGCGGTTTAGATTATGTATAAAGACAAAGATTAAAACTTTATTCAGAAACAACAATCTATTAAAACGTTATACAAATTAGAAAATATATCTTACAAAAAAAAGAGATAAACAAGACATTTACAGTACACAGTTACCAAAAAGGCTTGAAACTCATTTGCTGTCAATATTTAAACAATACCACATAATAAACTAAGATACTAAAATATACTGTGATCATAACCATTCACGAAGACGTATTGTTAATGTCATATATTCTGAGATGTATAAAATATTCGAACCAAAACTGCGGCTAAAAGCTATTGAAGCTTGTATATGACTCAAAACAATATTATTGCAAAAAGTTATCACTTCTAGACAACCTTTAGACTTGATCAGGGTCACGCATACATATTAACATATCGGATGCAAACTGTATAATATTAATTATTTGTTGTGTTAAATATCATTAAATTATTTAAAATTCTGATCATTAAATAGTTCTTAAAAAAGCGGGAGCCAGAAGAATAAAAGAGCATGTATGATGCATGTTATGGAAGCAAGAGAGTTTTTTTTCATGCTCGTTCAAAGTGACGATCGATACCCTCGTCCTTCCCCAATGAGATATAAAGGGCTAGAGTATGGAAGGAACTTTAGTTCCATCTTTATATTAAAATGATTTTGAAACTGTTATTGAAATATCGATGCTAAACGATACATAACCGAAAATTCCTTGTCTCTGCCCATTCCAACACGAATCAAAGGGTAAACATACATTCAGAAATTACAAAAGTTTGCAGTGACCATATGCGTTCGTAAATGAGCGAATAGGTTATGTTTCGATGAAAAGCAACGATTCGTCACGTTCGGAATACAAACGGTGACAGCATGACATCATAGCCGAGGTAAAATATCATCATCGGGACGAGAATTGCAAGTGTCAATATGGAAATACGCAATTAGGATGAAATATATTTACATAACATAACATAAACGTTCACGCCGAATATCCCCGAACAGGTTGGCAGAGGTACTAATACTAATACTCACGTTTTGCATGGACAGTGTACTCACGTGATAGGGGGCAGGCGTATCGCCGTTTTGTACGAATACACTGTCACATGACTAAGTACATCTCAGCCATGTGAGTTTCCTCACGATGTTTTCCCTCACCGTTAACAACCATGATAAATTAACCACACATATGACTTTAGATAAGACAAATTGGTGTAGGCCCGACCCGGGATTTGAACACTAGTCGCTTGCACGATAACCGGTGTTCTACCCATTGAGCTATCACGTCGTCACCTATATATAGCAAATATATTTGTAAGAGACATATAAAAATCCAATGTGTATCGTAATGTCAGTAGACGACGTTCACGGATATATATCTAGATAAAGCATGGAATGTACTCTGTGTAAGTGGCTTTAAGAGTCTCAGCCTATCCCAATGGGTATTAATGGCGTGACTATATGATTAGTGAAGCGCATGGGTGTACGCGATGGCTAGACCACTGTCTTGTCACTGACGCAACATTGTCTACGATAAGTAATGTTAAAATTATGTACAACGTTAGATGGTCAGACCATATGCCTATTAAGCTATACTGTAACTTGGAACTATTACCCAGTTTTGTCAGGGACACTAGAGATAAACTTGTAAATAGAGTAGCTTGGGGTATAAGAACGGAGGAACAGATATGTATGTATACAACCCAGTGTAACCAAAGACTGCGCGATATCGATTTTCCTCAAGAATTGGGTAAGTGCTGTGATCTCATATGTAAAAATACTGTCCACACAAAAGTGATAGATAATTTATATACCACCATTGTTGATATATTAACGAAGGCGTCTATTTCCTGTCATATTGCTAATGTTGTAAAGAGAAAGCCTATAATAGGGTGGAATAGGCATATTAAACCGTTGCACGCCGCGGCTAGGTTGAGTTTGCAAGATTGGAATGCATATGGTAGGCCTGCCTCAGGTAGAGTGTATGAGAGCATGTGTCGAACTCGAAAAGAATTTAAATCTAAGCTTCGCTGGTGCCAGAACAATGAACAGCAAATAAAAATGGACATACTCGCTAGTAAATGTCAGTGTAAAGATTTTTCTGGTTTTTGGAAGGCTACAGCTAAATTAAATCCGAAACCACCGGTATCCGATACGGTTGGTCAGTCTTCGGGCTCGGAAAACATTGCGAATATGTTCTGTGAGCTTTTTAAGATGACCCCCACGGCTTTAAATGTCTCTAGTGACGAGGTGAGGACCACCGTGGCCGGTGAGAGATACGTGAGATTTACGGCGTCAGACGTCAAGCGAGCAATTAAGCGTATAAAGCGTGGTAAATCTCCCGGCCACGATGGTCTCAGCATAGAGCACCTTCGTTTTGCTGGCCCACACATATCTAGATTACTGTGTATGTTGTTTAATTTATGTATAGGGCATTCCTATTTACCTGACGAACTTATGAAGACTGTAGTTGTGCCAATTGTTAAGAACAGAAATGGTAGTGTGGTGGACAGTAGTAACTATAGACCTATTTCGCTTGCTACTGTGATTGCTAAGGTGCTAGACAGTCTGCTTGACGAGCAGCTAGCCGCTAAATCGTCAATCAGTGATTCCCAATTCGGATTTAGGGAAGGGGTATCCACTGAGAGTGCTATTCTGTGCGTCAAGCAGACTGTCAGGTACTACACCGATAGGAAGACACCAGTATACGGATGCTTCCTGGATCTCAGTAAGGCATTTGATGTTGTAAATTATGATGTACTGTGGAGCAAACTGTCAAGGGGGACCAATCTTGATCCGGAACATATGGCTCTATTCAGGTTCTGGTACCAGCACCAAAAAAATTTTGTGAGGTGGGGTGACAGTGTGAGCCCTGAGTACCGCCTAAAATGCGGCGTCCGGCAGGGCGGATTGTCTTCTCCGAGGCTTTTTAATATATTTGTAAATGCGCTGATTGAGGAGCTCAGTGGAGCCAAAGTCGGGTGCTCGGTTGATGGCACTTCCATGAATAACATCAGCTATGCTGATGATATGGCGCTACTGAGCCCTTCAGTGAGCGCATTGCAAAAGCTACTTAATATTTGTGAGAGTTATGCTGTTAAATGTGGGCTTAAGTATAACGTTAGCAAAAGTGTTTATCTGGTATTTAGTGCGGGAAACAAACTGCCAAAATCGGTTCCCCCGATAAAGCTATGTGGTAGGGAGCTCATAAGGGTGGATAGTTTTAAGTATTTGGGACACTTCCTTGACGTAAAGCTCTCAGACAATCTTGATATTGAAAGAGAGCGTAGGGCGCTGTCTGTACGATGCAATATGGTGGCCCGCAGGTTTGCTAGGTGTAGCACAGAGGTAAAACTGACCCTGTTCCGAGCTTTCTGTCAGTCTTTCTACACCTGCAGCCTGTGGCTCTCATATAAGCGGAGTGCGTACAGCGCACTACGCGTTCAATACAACGATGCTCTACGAATTGTAGGGTCAACTTCAGGGAACGTGGAGGTTTTGAAATAAAAACCCAAAATAGCGGTACACTTCGTATAATTTCATCTTTCACAACCACTTGCCGATACAACGGACTACTGACAAATGTCCACGCAAAAACAGAGATCGTATATTCATACCTTACCTAACCTCAAAACAACTGACAGTCTTACTAATAATACTTTACTCAAATTTACATAATAATTATTATAACTCATTTATAAATAAATAATAACATTTTAGAAATGAGTATTTACTAAAATAATGGATTTAATTACAATCGTTATTTTAATCAGCGTGAGCTGTTTTGAAGTAAAGTCAAACAAGTATATCATTATTCATACAAGATACCACTAATACTTATTAAATAGGTAAATTATATGATTACACAATAAAACTATACAGTTTATCAATTATTAATAGTATAAATTATACAGTATAATAGCCAATCATAGCACACTCATTATTATAAGCTTACAGCTCGGCCTTCCTGTTATAAGCGAGTCCCTTCGCTTTTGGAAATATTTTTTTTAAAGAATTAATAAACCTTTATTATTTTATATATATTTTTTTATACATAGGTAAGTACTTGAAATAACTTGTAAATCCTGGTAACAAGTGATTCAAAATTAACAGGTCCTAATGTGTTAATCCGTACTAATGTTTCATAATTGCGATTGCATTAACTTTTTATACATATATATGCACACACATATCATACACATAGTTTTACAGACATTTACACATTATTTACACATTCAATAAACATATATATTTTTATTTACATATTCTACACATTACACACTTACAATGTATTTTTTTATTTTTTATTTATACGAATTGTAATATTAAGCACATAAATATAGAATAGAATAGAACCCATAATGGTACTCATCACGTACCTCCTCCTCACAGTCCATATATGTCCCCACCAAGGGGCTCCAGCCCACCCTACATAGGGCGATCTGGCCACAGTCCACCACGCCGGCCAATTGCGGGCTGGCAGACCAACGACCACCACCGCAACAGTAGCCGGGAGCGACGGCCCAACGTGCCCTCGGAAGCACGGAATCATCTTCATTCTCGGATAGTCAGGTGATTCAAGCCTGCAATATCCCTCCAAACTCGGTCAAATCTTACAAATCAAATTTGTAAGGTGATCACCCCCCCGGGGATCGAACTCGAGACCTCCGCACCCGAAACCAAGCGCTCAACCGCGAGGTCACGGAGGCAGTCATCACAGTTAAAACATTTTACAAAGATTACACTGCTAAACAGAAGCACAATTGGTGGCTTAAAACTATCTCTTCCAGACAACTCTTCAATGGAGAGATCAATACGTTAGTAAAAAGAATAGGCAGATTCACAACTCACATACTCGTGAGGTTATAACTTAATTATTAATTATTTGTTTATATATTATATCGTACTTATGTGATTTTCTTATATATATATTTTTATTTATTCACTATTTAAATCGCTTAGATCATTACTGCCTTCTAGGTATGACTGCCATTAGGGAGTGCTTTTAAGACGCGGTACGAGCCTTAATGTCACAATCAGAACTACTATGGTGGTTGCTATGGAAATTTATACTGTATGGGACCCCATGTATCAAGTTTATATAAAAATGCTTCAACAAAATCGAAATAAGTGTATTAAACACCTCACTATAGATTTCCATATTTAGACAACCTTCCTAACTTCATCATCATCATCATCATCATCAGCCACTGGACGTTCTAACTTTAAAACCCTTAAGATGTACAAAGGACACTAGGGATCAACTAATTTTAATGAAAACCATCCATAAAAAGGACTTGTAATCAAGGTTAAACTTCAGCTGTTCGTCCTACAATACTAGAATCCGATTCACATTCCGCACCCCATTTTCCGAAGCTGACATTTTTTTTTTATTAAGCATTTATTCATTTTAAATACTTTTGTAAACAGTTGGACTTTGTTGAATCAGCCGATCAACCTTTAATGTTCGAGTCCTAAAACTTTCTCATGATATAATTATTTAGATTATGAATTTATTTATTTTAAAGTATGTATTTTAAGTACTTTTATCCATCGATATATGTATCTTATCTTGCCATACAACGCGGTAACGCTTCCAGCATCTTAGGTACCCTTTCCCGATAAGATGAACTGGAAGATGTTTTTAGATTTTAAGTTAGGTTTTTTTTTTTTTTTAATAATATAAAATTTTTCTTTTTTAAATTTATATATGTCTGACCATGATAATTTAATGTACAGGGTTTATTATTTTTTCCTACCTTGACTTTTATTTAGTAAGCTTTATGATAATGGTAAGCTAGTTCTAAATAAGCTCTTATTGATTGTGTACCGAAAATAATAATTTCCTTGGAAAATAATAGTTGCACGGGGATTTGCTATAACTAACTCATATGGCCAATAGAAAGGAGTTTCCCGTTTCTGATTTGACTCAAGAGCATTCTGCTCCCGGAAAAACTGTCCGTCCACTCTTGGTCTTAGTACCTATGCTGACATGTACCTAGTCAATAAACTTCGTACCAGATACCTTAATTTGCTAGATTAATAAATCGCGCGCATAGCACACTATTACGCTGAGCGATTTCTGATTTATTCTCTGATTGATTATTGTTACTTTTTTGTTTAAATTACACCATCTGAATTTATTACTGAATAAACTTTTGTAACATAAATTACCCTTTTATTCCCTCAATATGGATAACTTTATATATTATCTTACATATATATTTATTTTTGTATTTGATGTTTATTACCAGTTTTTAAATATAAATATACCTACTTCAAAATTAGTACCATATATGACAAAGAATCTTATTTAGGTATACTTAATAATAATAATATCATAATTAATTATACATGTACATGTTTTTAAAATCTTGTTATATTCGCTTGGTCTGGTGGGGATGACAATCTGATGCCTTCAAACGAATTCATCTCTATAAACTATCCATATCATAGCCGATGTACAATTATTTTGTTTTAAATACTTATTTTAATTTGCAATTTTCTATATCAACTTCAAAATTAGTATACTATACTGTAACTATTGGTAGAAACTTTAGAGGTCATCCTTGCTTGAAATATTGTGTACAGTTTGTTTCTCTAATAAATATTAAGCTATGGTAAAATGTACATAATTTTGATTTATACCATTTTAATTTATTTTTACCTTCCCCTGCTTGTGGTTCTAATTATATTTTTAACAAATGGAAGCAGGGCGAAGATTTGAGGTAAAATCTACAGTTATAGTCTTAACAGTTATGATGAGCGGCACTTTTAAAGTACAGAAACAATGTTAAGATTATATATTAATTGTGCTTCACTTATGTACTTGACAAGACAAAGATGACAGCGATATCCAAAAATAATACACGGTGTGCTTAAATAAGTGTGAGTGGGTGACCCTAGTGTGGCGGATTCTATACTAGCCTTATAAAATTCACGTATTTGACATTTTAGCCCATTCGTACACTTTATCGTAATTGATATATTGTGATGATAGAAGTTATTATTTGTTTTATAATATATTTGCATCGAAATCTTTTATTTCGGATCCAAAGCAAAGCATATAAAATGGTAATAATTACAGTCTTAATTTGGACATGAATGGCTAAAAATTTAATATTTCCCGAAGGATATGCAATGGATTTAGATTCTGTGCTAATGATTATGACTTAAATACCAGAATTAACGAAAATAAGACAATTATAATTCACACAGACAGTTCATCTTGATGCCTAAGCCGTTGTAGGCAGCTATCGTGTCCGCGAGAGGATCACAGGTATACAGGAGGTATACCCTTGTTGACGTTTATGCTATGATGTTTATCACTCTCTACCAACCCATGCACCTATACGCCAGCATATCTATTATGGTTAAGATATCTCAAAGCTACTAAAGATTTTGGCTAAAAATTACTTAAGATTTAAGAAAACTTCAGAAGAAAAGTATTGAATGTTTGATGCTGATTTGGTTTATATGGCAAATAAAACATAGTCTCCACCGATGTACGTCTTTATCGTTCGTTTTACGTTCTGAACTTCTACGTTGTAGTTGTAATGCTCACGGGATTAATCAGAGCCCTACCTATAGCCCTGAGTAGAGGTATACCCTTTGGAACTATCAAGGTTGAGCTCTCTGGCTTTAGTAGGTTTTATGACAGAGCGTGACTTACAACCTCTACACAGCAATTTAGTGCTACCCCATTTACTTTGATGTCAGTTAAGTATTTATCAAGTTCCAGGTCTAAAGCTGAACTTGAGCTATTTCATTGTTTTTCATTTTTATCCTTCGGATTACCCTTCTTGGTATGTATATATTTTTTTTGTTCGCTGCAATGAACTGACAAATGAGAAGACTTTTCCAGCCAGACCAGGTGAACAAGGCGGTCATAATTATAATAATTTATCTTTGATATTGTTGATATTATTTAATTTAAGTAATGGAATTTAGTTTTATTATTGATATTTAAATACACTATCTTATTAATTTGCAATACTGAACATTAATGTAAAAAATATAAAATGTATACAAAACAGGAACAATACATTCACAAATTGTAACTATGATCAATTTTTGAAACAGAACATTCAATTTATTAAATCAGTAGTAGTCCCCATTTGATGTAAATATTAAATATTGGTTTTAATATCATTACATCAATAAGGCCTCCGCGACAAAGTGAAAATTCCGGCATCTGCCCAACAGGTTCGCCCAGTCCGGAGACCAAATATAACAAACTTTTTGAAATTACCCGAAAATTCAAATCGTTTTCTATTATTATTTTAGATTGAGCTACAGTTAAACATATTCGTAAAACCTTACATTGTTAAGAATTTGTAAATCTACCTAGCATTAATTGAGTTTATATAGTTAAATAATTACAAGTTGTATTTTGCCCTTTTCGGTAAATAAATTTGAATTTGAAGCATCTTGTCCATCGCAAAAGCAAAGTACATTTGCGATCAATTTTTCGCCTTGAGAATCATTTAAGATGGTCACCATATTGACCAACTTTAACCGTATTAAAGAAATTAAAAACTTGTTCGGGTTTAAGCAGCTGCCTGAGCACCTACCCTACACCGTGCAGCAGACAATCTACATCCTGGCGCCCATTAATTTTACATTAATTTAGTAGATTGTTTTTGGCGTAATAATATTGATCAAGCGATTCTCCGTACTGAACTCTTTCAGCCAGCATCTCAGACAAAATAAACAATAGCTCATCCATTATCATTTACCCTACGTCGTTTCAAACTAAGCGACCCAACCAAAGAGCTGCGGTTACTGTCTATTTTGTT
Organism: Bedellia somnulentella; assembly: GCA_963576735.1. Taxonomy (NCBI): domain Eukaryota; kingdom Metazoa; phylum Arthropoda; class Insecta; order Lepidoptera; family Bedelliidae; genus Bedellia; species Bedellia somnulentella. The sequence continues at coordinate 2,810,737 of OY755196.1, forward strand.
TTGGGAATAGTATCCACCCTCGCGTTTCGTGCACAATGCTGTGAACATCGCTCCCTGCTATTTTTTCGTCCTCGCGCTAGGCAAACGCTCTCGTGTACGCCGAACCGGCTTACGAAGAGACCTCTCCGCTGTTATTGGACTATTCGTTGTTCACCTGTTCACCTCGATTGACCTCGGTATCACGCTCCCGTAATACCCACGGTCGATTTACCTCGGTATCACGCTCCCGTAATACCCACGGTTGTCGATTGACCTCGGTACCACGCTCCCGTAATACCCACGGTCGTTCAGCATAACGCTTCCTGTCATCTCCAACACCTCCGTGTTGACTGGCTTTTTTTTTTTTTTTTTTTTGGCACCTCCACGCCAATTCTGCGCTCAATCTATCGTAACTGAGGCTACGACTCCTGCTCTCTTCTCGATCCATGGTGGAGAACTGAAACTGACAAATTTCAGCTTAGTAAACAATCAAGCCAACCCTCAGTACACATACTTTAGCTTCTTTGATCTCAATGGGCCTAACAATTAGTATAACGCAAATCCAATTTTCTTTTATTGAAATTAAAGGCGACCTTCGCAAAAGTAACTTAAATATTTCACTGATAACAAATGTAAGGCTGACTATTTTATTAGAAGGTAGTTGTTAAAAGTTTCAAAATGTTTAATTCTTACTTTGTATTGCAAACTAATATTTAAACAGTTACTGTATTAATCCTTGGTCATGTAATTCTCTTACGGATTCACGGTATTATCTTACACACGCTTTGTACAGCTTTACAGGGGGCCGAAGAAAATGTATAATACCTACTTGGTTTAATAAAGAATATTTTGATTTTGACGTTTTTACCTCTTACGTGAATAATATGAAGACACTACAATAAGCGGGTGACTATCTCAAATTTAAAATAAATAATAAAGATATTATGCATCATGATGAGTATTAAAACAACTATGTGTTCCTTCGTATTATGTTCCAAAACTAGATTTATAAACATAAAAGGCCTCAATATTTTTATATTTTTTTTAAACTTACAGGTTTGCTAAAATTTTAGTAGCAGTAGTAGTAGTAATTTGTAGCAAATCTATAGTAAGTTTGCAGTTGAGTTGTACAAAATATAAAAAAAAACAACCTGGATACTCACAACCAGGCATGGTGTAAGCAACGCGAGCAATGCATCACACGTAATATCGCTCGGACGCGTACTGATACATTACACATTACTCGACCATTCCAAACATCACACTTAGCGTGGCACTACATTTCATTCCATTACACTACCATAGAGCACTGCAGTGCGATGCTGCGTGATTGATCGGTAACGAACGTATGGGTAAGCAAATGAAAGTGATACTTAAAACGATAGCAATAAAAATATCCTAAAGTCAAGTTGTTTTAATTATAATAGCAAAAAGTTTTAAATTGTATTCAAAGAGTTCGGTTAACATCGATGAATCCCGTCAACATTCGTCTCAGGCATGTATTTTATTTAATTCAGTGTAACTAAAACTCTTACTACATTAAAATCAAATTGTAGTTTTCTAGGTTTACAACTAATGCATTAAGTTTTCATAATTTTGGATTAGCACCGGGACATTCAATTTATTTCTAAAATCAAGTTCAATGTAATTTATTGATTGATTTTGATAATTGTTTGATATTTAAAATCGTGTTATCTTGACATACATTTCGAATCTTTGTAAACATCAAATGAATCCATGCACATTGCTAGTCCTAAGCCTGGACCACACTTGAGTTAAATAAACGCGAGTAAAAGTATGATGACAAAATAACTTTATTCAAAAACGTATAAATATTTAAAAAGTAATGGATACATTTCTTCTCTAATCCCGTCTTACTCGCTCACGTAATTCTATAACTACCTATAACACTGCTATTCTACCTCATGTGATATATTTATATTCCCATTACACGAAATATTTAATTAATTACACAACACCACACGCCTGATAGTAGGAATTGTTAGATCGTAGCATCACATGTAATGCTTTAAACAGATGTTGTAATGCCATATGTCATAATTTCAAAGTGTACTGTTTTCGCACGTGTACTCACAATCATAAACGAAAAATGTTTTAGAAAATTCACTATACGGTATATCGATCCAACATTTCAATATTATTCGATAATCAGAGTTCTATACCAATCTTCAGATCGATAAGTTTACAAACAGTAGCTTTGAAAAAAAAAACAATCTGAGCTATCGGGAAAAAAAGGACTAGATATCAGGCTCAAGTATGTAACAGATTAACACTCTTATGTATCGCCCCTATGTTTTTGAGAATAAATGAAAATTCTTTTAAAATACTTTCTTGCCTTCAATTGAAATAGACTTTATTATTTACGACTGTTTATGGATGCTATTTTATAAAGAAGAAGGCAATTTCAACATACCAAGGATTCTAATTACGCAGACACAAAAAAAAGAACAGGGTACTTACGTAGGCGCAGTACGAAAAACGTGATATTTTTCGCCTATCCTCACTTCTGAGTTGTAGGGTCAACTTCAGGGAACGTGGAGGTTTTGAAATAAAAACCCAAAATAGCGGTACACTTCGTATAATTTCATCTTTCACAACCACTTGCCGATACAACGGACTACTGACAAATGTCCACGCAAAAACAGAGATCGTATATTCATACCTTACCTAACCTCAAAACAACTGACAGTCTTACTAATAATACTTTACTCAAATTTACATAATAATTATTATAACTCATTTATAAATAAATAATAACATTTTAGAAATGAGTATTTACTAAAATAATGGATTTAATTACAATCGTTATTTTAATCAGCGTGAGCTGTTTTGAAGTAAAGTCAAACAAGTATATCATTATTCATACAAGATACCACTAATACTTATTAAATAGGTAAATTATATGATTACACAATAAAACTATACAGTTTATCAATTATTAATAGTATAAATTATACAGTATAATAGCCAATCATAGCACACTCATTATTATAAGCTTACAGAATAATGTTGCGAAAACCCCGGCACTGCAGTGCGTCGCTGATGTTCGCGGAGGCCCATGTTGATGACTTTTTTGCCATCATGCGGAAACGCGCGGCCTCCACTAGGGATAGACTACTTGCGTCCAACAATAGCCTTCTGCGAACATTTGCGGCGAAATGGGACACGCCACTGTTCGGGCAGTGGTCCATTACTTTGTACAGTAGAAATAAAAAATAGGTTTTAAGTCTACTAACGATATTTTTAGTTCTTTAGTTTTGTATTTTAGTTTTTTCTTGTATTACTAACCCTTATGGACCTTGTAGTCTGCAATAAATGTTTTTATTTATTATTATTTTTTATTATATATGTCTGTACAGCAAAAATGAATGTGCGACATTTGGGTGCAATGATTTTCCGTCACGTATAATATAATAAAATCTAAAAATCTTCGTTTCGCTTTTATTAATGAGTATTGCATTACTTAAAAATATATATTTAATGATGTGTAGTGCCGGCTTAGAATAGCACTACCCCATTTCTTCCGGTGGGTGTACGTAAGAGGCGACTAACGGTATTGGGGGCTTTTAAGGGATTTTTGGGCGATGCGGTTGGAGACCCATCACCAACCACCTTTATTTTACTATCTTTTGCCCACACAACTTTCCAAAAGTGGCTGAGAAATTTCTTATTCCTTGGCTCTGGCTAACCCTTCTAGGGATTTATAGCCGTGAGTATATGTATGTATGTATATATTTAATCGACCTCGTTATCAGCACTCAGTATATATTATCGTTGATGCAGCCTTAGTCTGTATAAGTAGTTATATTAGTTTTACCAGCGTCGTGAGACTAAAATCGAAATCGTGAATGACTTTAATTAAAAGGTCGACCACATTTTTGTTACTTGCTTTAGCCACCGGAGGCAAGTGTTGTATGCTTATTAATGTTGATTATAGTTATGCGGTATTAGTTCCTCAATAGTCAGTAGAGGACGAAAACGGAGGACATTTAGATCAAGTACAGAATGCACTTAAAAAGGCATGCGTCTGTAGTGTGAAAGAATAAAAGAGCATGTGTGGAAAGACTGATGAATGTAAACGAAGTGGTGATCGATAGTCTCTGTCTACCTTGTCCCTGTTTCTGTGGTTGTCGCAAGTAGCAAACGTTTGGGCTAGGTTTAGGGGGGTAAGTAAAAGGTTAGGCTTGAACCCTTTATAATTTCAACCTTACCTAGGTTCAATTAGAAGTGAAATACAATGAATTTTTGATCATTACTTCCGGATACCTTCGTTTTATGTACTTTTTTAATAATAAAATAAACATAAACGTTCACGCCGAATATCCCTGAAGGGTTGGCAGAGGTACTAATATTTCTGAACATCACGTGACTTTGTCACCTGGTGTTCAGAGTACCCACGTTTTGCATGGACAGTGTACTCACGTGATAGGGGGCAGGCCTATCGCCGTTTTGTACGAATACACTGTCACATGACTAAGTACAACTCAGCCATGTGGGTTTCCTCACGATGTTTTCCCTCACCGTTAACAACCATGATAAATTAACCACACATATGTCTTTAGAAAAGACAAATTGGTGTAGGCCCGACCCGGGATTTGAACACTAGTCGCTTGCACGATAACCGGTGTTCTACCCATTGAGCTATCACGGTTGCACTTTTTTAATGAATATGCTTAAATAGTAATAGGTTATGACTAGCAGTTGATTGTCTGTACTTACGTGTTTTATTCTTATTTTGCTTCCCGAAGGGTTTTTAAGATGCGAATTAGGGTTCCAGAGTCTTTCAATAGATGAGCAATGTTGTGTGGTGGTTGTGTCCCAAACTCATCACCCACAATCTCTTATTACATTGCCTTTCTGAAGCTCTGATTATCTTTTTCTTTTTCCACTTCCAAAAGTGACTTCAAATGCAAATTTTGAAGCTCAAGCACGCGTTTGACATTATAGACGTGAATAAATTTAGAAAGGTCATTATATTAATCATACCAACTCAATGCATCACAAAAATCGTCAAGTCTATGCATTTTATGGTGAACATCCTATTCTTACATTACCATCAACCATCAATCTCCCGCCTCCATTTCCTTTTAAACCGTGTTATAATTAAAATTCCGACATAATAAGCGGATCAGTAAAGCTCTGACCTTGGAAAGACCGTTCCAAGTGAGTCATGGTGCTTATGACGTCATTATTACTATTATAATAGTTTTGAGAGCAACGGCCTATAGTTGTAGTGAGCGGTGACATGATCTTGATTGGGGGAAATTCTTTGATGTTGGCGATGAGAGGGATTATGGGAATGTTGGTTTTTTGTAACATTCATACATACATATAATTACGACCATAATATTGATAGGGACAAGATGGTAGAAATAAACTACCGTAGGTAAATCAACCACATCACCCAAAAACCACTTTAAAAAGTCTCTTAGTGGTCTTTTACGACACCCATGCGTAGAAAGGGTAGTGAGAACCATTATAAGCCGGCCCTACATTGCCATCTAAATAGCATCATATTTTAAATAAGTTTTAAGTTTTCAGTTAAAACTCTGTCACTTTATAAAATATCACTTTCGATGTCAACAATTTATATTATTCCTGACAACTCAAATAATATGTGTAATGGCTTTTATGCCTACAATATCTTGATTTCCTCAGAGGAAAGGAACAGACAGACAAACAAACGATATAAAACTAACAATAATTCGTTATTATTACCTTTTTTTACTAATGCAATGTTTTTTATTATAAAGCATCCACTCAAAACATGTAGGTATTATGTATAACGTGGGTGCATAATAAGTCTCTTTTTAAATTCCAATAGTTAATATCTACGTGATGACATTAGTGTGACTTTGATGGTTTCAACGAGTCTAGTGGTTTTAGTTTTTTCAAGTGAAACATACATACATATACTCACGGCTATAAATCCCTAGAAGGGGTAGCCAGAGCAAAGGAATTGAAAATATGGTGAAGTAAAGGTTGTTGGTGATGGGTCTCCAACCGCATCGCCCAAAAATCCCTTAAAAGCCCCAATACCGTTAGTCGCCTCTTACGTACACCCATTCGGTAGAAACGGTGCTATTCTAAGCCAACACTACACGGTTTCAAGTGAAAATGATATCATATTAAACTAAATTGTTCCTAAAAGAACTCCAACAATACAACTTATATAATTTATAAATTGTGATTGCATACATATATACTCACGGCTGTAAATCCCTAGAAGGGGTAGCCCGAGCTAAGGAATTAGAAATTCCTCAGCTACTTTTAGAAGTTAAGTGCGGAAAATCGGTTTGCAACCGCAACGCCCAAAAATCTATTAAAAATCCCAATACCCTTAGTCGCCTCTTACGTAAACCCAAGGGAAGAAACGGGTTAGTGCCATTCTAAATGGACACTACACAACTTTATGAATTGTAAAGCTCATTACAATAAATGTTTCTAAGCTAAAGGGATTTGCTATAAATACGTCGCTACTAGATCACCCAACATTAATCACTCATTTTTCACATAGAACTATAACAGCAAAAACTTCTCAGACGCCTCTGAGTCATTGAAACTATAGTTTTTGCTATTATCTCAAAAGTACGTTGAGCTTTTGAAAGTAACGGTTTTAGAACCTTCTAATACCTTCGCGAGATTTGAAGATAATTAAATACAATGGTATTTTACGGTAGAAGCACCTCGAATTGTGATAGATTATCATAGCTTATCTCTGTTGTGTCTCAAATAAAAATAAAGGTTTTTGACGAATTATGAAATAAGGGTAATTTTGAACCGATTATTTTTTATCTCTTATCTGTATTTAAGTACACATTTGAAGCGTATTATTAATATTTTCTATAGAATTGACGGCAAATTAACTAGGATTTCAGGTTTATTATCAGGCAATGGTCAATATAAATCCGAAATTAAACTTATATTTATATTTATTTTTGGTACTAACACTTAAAAGTAGTGAGCCTAGTAAATGTCAAATGTATGCATTTTGTTTTGTAAGTCCTCCGAAATGAAAAGTTACACGTCTAATATTAGGACAACATTAAGCAATTGGTAGGGAAAGTGAATGAACTTCAATATTTAATGAAACTATAGAAGTAAAAAAAAAGTCAAAAAGTTTATTTTTCAAAATTAAGTTAAAAACTAACATTTTTTAATGTCAATTTTTTTAAATTTATATACAGGGTGTCCAGTAAATAAACGTCCAACCGTTAACCACCAATAGAGGACCCTGTGAAGTGCCCGGAAATGCAATTTTTTTATTATATTAAACCTGGTTTAGAAATAAGCCAGGTTTAAGTTGTCCTCCTCTTGCTAACCAATTCTCCTCTAATCCTCAATTTTTGCTAACCAAGCTGTTCTTTGCTTCATTAGGAGTCTAATAAAAAAAATATATGCCGATATCCCTATTTTTGCCCTCTTACCATAACAAAATAGCCCAAAGGAATTTAAAAAAATTAAAAACAACTTAAACCTGGCTCATTTCTAAAATAAAAAAAAATGCATTTCCGGGCACTTCACAGGGTCCTCTATTGGTGGTTAACGGTTGGACGTTTATTTACTGGACACACTGTATATAATACGGATACTATCGCGTTTTTGTCCATGCCCGCCGGAACGTAGAGTCTAAGAAAAGTGAAAAGTTAGGATTAAGTTAAAAACGCGATTATCCGTATTATGACTTGATTAAATAATGATATAGATATTATGAAATTCAATAATCAACTGTCCCTTATTCTGCTTCTCTTTACTTATATCTGTTAAAAGGTAGCTGATTGATGAGTGATTCAGAAGCTCTTTTAAACTTTTTACTTAGGCCCGATTTCTGAATTGAGTATTCCAGCTGAGAATTTAAGTTTCGTTCTGTCGCATTGAAATCTTAACAACTGAATGAGACAAAACGATACTTAAGTCGTTCTCAGCTTGAATACTCAATTCAGAAATCGGGCGTTTCTGTAATTAATATGTGTAGGCAGATGAATTAACTTAATTCTGATTAAAAAACTGTCTGAAGTCTTACCCATAGGTCAATGCTTGCCATGGCGGTTTAAAACGGTTGAATGACATCATCCGAAGCGTTTGTCGCAAAAAAAGGGTTCCATCATCGGATCTCCATACAATAACCGCTCAGATAGTTTTTATGTTGTGTATTTATCTTTATTTGTTCTTTTTATGGAAAGTGAAATCGTTGTTTATTATAAGATTGTTCACTGCAACGGCGTCTTGTGTAAACTAAGAACAATAATAGATATTATGAGATATTTTATTATCTGCCTGACTAAGCCATTCTACATGCGTTTGTATGAGTGGCAGCAGTTTGGTTATACAAGATATTGTATTACCTAGTAATATTAAAGTAGAGCCTGAGATTCTCCCCTAAAACTTATAGTTATTATCTCTTTATGATAGAGAATTAATAATATTCACATAAATACATTATTAAATCGTTTATTCAAATCAGGCAGGATATGAGGAAAACTAATTCAATTATCGTCGTCGGTCTGTGACAAAAACTCTAAGTTCCTATTAAAACTGGTGTTTTAAAGTGGATGGAAAAAGCGATCATAGATTTATTTATGAGTGGTATGGTAAACACCGGTATTATCTAGCTAGAGCTTATCTGCGTGGTGTTAATGTAGGGATTTTTATCTTTCGTTTATCAACATTGTATGACACTGTTATTATGTTAGGAGCATTATTTTTTCTTAATTACCATGATATCGGATGGGGCGCAAGCTCGTAAACTTACAAAGAAAACTGACAAAACAAATACTGGCCTAGATTTAAGAGAACAAACAATGCAATGTTATAATTTCCCTACAGATCGACGCGACGAAAGTGATGAATCTCTTTACGAGTCAGCTGATAATCATAGCGATGCCATATCAGCTAGTGATGATGCACTTCCAAGACTCAGTAAAACTCCAACAATAAGCAAAGAATCATTGAAACTAGCAGTCACTGATGAAGAAGACGCGAACAAGACGAAAAAAACTCATCGTAAGACGATGTCTCTAAGTAATCCTTTAGAGCTTGTTAAAAATATCGACTGGTTAGATACAGTTAAAAAAGAAGATCCTAAAGAAATCATACCTCACGTTGAAGACAAAGTTACTTTAAGGAAAAACAACAAAAATGAAAAGAATGATACAGATACTAAAAGGAAACCTAGAACAAGTACAGTCAGTGCATTAAATCTTTTTCGCAGAAAAAAACCTACTAGTCTTAAAACTGTTAGCGTCGTTGCAGAAGTTTTTGACAAATTAATACCGAAAGACGAAATACTGAACCACACCAAGTTTCTGATAGAAGAAGAACAGAAGCATACAGCAGCATGTGAAAGCAAAGATCAATCCGAATCAGAGAAAGAAGAGGCAAGACCTCCGAAAGTTGATCATAGGAGAAGATTGAGTAGACAAACTTCTAGAGGAAAGAGCAGAGTTCGTGGAAAATCTCAGTCGGTTAAAGTAAACACTTTAAGGAAATCGCATAGTGGAACGCTGAAGAAGAATAAGAAGAAGGTGATTAAAACACCAACAAGAAGCAGACAGACGAGTATAGTTGACAGTCCAACTATTAAAAAGAATTCCAAAGGTGCTACAGAGGAAACGGAATGGATATTTAGTGTTGGCAACAGAGGTACGTTATGTTGTTTAAGACAGAACCTTATATTTATTAACTTAAATACTATAAAATTTCGGTTAGGTCTCACAAGAACTTTACAAACGTATTATTTTGACGTGTCTATTTTAATATAATATAGGTTTAAATATAAATTAATTGTTCTAAAAAACAGTATGATTTGACTACAAGTAAATAATCAAACACATCCTGAAAACATTGACAGACTATGAAAAGTCGTATATTCGATAGTCCTTTGTTCCACACCTGAGATATTTTTTTAATATTTTTCTTTGGCTTTATCAATATTTATGCATAAATTGGAACCCACTCTTTGTCTCTACGCTACTTAAAATACTTAGTTACAATACAGTTCAGTACAATAATTATCGAAGTCTCTTATCGACAATGAGTCAACGGCAACTGTAGAGGATATCAGGGTACCACTTCCCGTGCTAGATTTGGCGCTGTGCGGTACGACGCCGGAATTGCAATAGTGTTTGTGACCTCGAATAACTTCGGTAGGCTTTTAATTTGTATTTCAATTCTTACGAGGTATCTTTGGATCCCTAATAGTTTTAAAAATGTTCAGATCTACTTATAAACTGAAATGAACTGAAACATACAACCAAGAACTTTGGGATGTGTTTTAGTTGCAACATCATTTTGTCGGTCACCGTAAATTCTTGAGCTGAGTTCTTATTTTACAATATTAATTTTGCTCGCACCAGGAGTACCTCTTAATCTCCACCATACCAAGAGCATAATCCAATTATGTTTGCCGTCTGATTGCTTTGGCAAACAAAACTAAGACCTGATCAAGATAAGCTCTCGTTTTATGGAATGCGAGTACCTGACCCTTAATATGGCATTTATAAAATTTGACTCGTTTATTTTAGCTGTGTAGTGGCTTTGCATAGCACTACCCCATTTATCCCCGTTGGTGTTCGTTGGAGGCAAATAAGGCTATTGGTACTATTGAAGTGATTTCTGGGCGATGCGGTTCGAGAACTATCACGAACAACCATTATTATACTTCTTAATTTACAATTTTTCGCCCAACTAAATTCCAAAAGTAGCTTCGAAATTGCTGTCTCCGAAGCTCTGGCTACCACTATATTAGATTCATAGCCCAGAGTAGTAAGTTTGTTATAAAATGACTTCATTACCTTTGCATACCGCAACTCTCGCTACAATTTCAAGAAGTAGCCATCGAAATTCATGCGATGGGTTCGCCGGTCGAAATTTAAACAATCGCGATGCACATGCTGAATTGGCAGATGTAACCTTCGTTGACCTTTAGGGTGCGATTCTCATGGCTTTGCTGCATGACGCATTTTGTCTTTTTTTGGTTGTGTTTATGAGCTGAAAATACTTCCGATATGGTTTTGATTCAATGAAACTATGTTTTATTTGCATATTAAAAATGTAAGTTTTTATAAACCCCAGTTGAATGCTACTATGTTTTATGCCGTGTAGTGTCGGCTTAGAATAACACTACCCCATTTATACCCCAGGGTGATCGTAAGAGGCGACTAAGGGTATATGGGCTTTTTAAGTGATTTTTGGGCGATGTGGTTGGAGACCCGTCACCAAAAACATTTATTATTACCATCTTTTCCCCAATCAACTTCCAAAATTGGCTGAGGAATTTCTCATTCCAAAGCTCTGGCTACCCCGTTAAGGGATTTATAGCCGTGAGTATATGTTGTATGTTGAATGCTACATATCTTCAAAGGCATAGGGAAAATTTATAGAATGTGTGAGAATAGTGGACTGTCACAGCTTCACACGGTAGTGATATATTTGAAATTCTGAGGTTTCTTCAGTCACTGCTTACCCCTTGTGAAATTCAGCGTGATGGTATACTGCTTCCAGCATTCTGATTATGTAATGAATTTCATGATCGGTGCAGTGTTGCCAAAGATTATCCTTTACAATCAAAGTTCCAAACTTTACCTCTACACAATGTTTGAGTAGAAGTTGTTTCAGTCTAAAAATGATCATGGTATGTTTTGCGATCAAAAGTATTTGATTAACTACTAGCATCTTTATTTGTTTGATACCTTACATTTCGTTACAGAATTTAGTACCTCTAAATCAATACAATTGAAAAACAGATCAAACTCGAATACTAAATCATCATTAGAATCAATATTTTGACGTTCATCGCAACTGCGGTACGAGAATCGCCGTATGTTGTTGCAATAAATTATTGTTGTATTACATTTTGATTGAGTTGCGTTATTGCGTCATTTAGCTGATATTCGAGTGGAGTTTTCGTGCATGTTTCGACCGACTATGGTCGAGTGGTTGGCCACATGTCAAAATGTATTTTGCGTCTTGGTTTATAGGTCCCATTTGCCGTCGTCATTCTCTTCCGGTACGATTGTTAGAACGATTAAATGGTCTTGACGTAGTTTGAAACGTGCGTATTTCGTAGATGATTATCCTTTTATAGGTGGTCTTTATGATCGGAAACTAATGTTGGTCCAATCGCAAGCCAATTTCTACACATTTTAGAGAACAAAAATTTGTTTGTTTGTGGTTAATAAGCTCTAAACCAATTTAAAGACCTTTTAGTTTCAGAAATTATTTTACTTTGTAAAGAAATATAAGCTTTCTAGAATTGCGCTACATTTCATAAGGGTTGAGCAATTACTGACCAAACATAATACATATGCTCACGGCTATATATCCCTAAACGGCGTAGCCAGAGCTTTAGAAATAGAATATTCCTCAGCCACTTTTGGAAGTTAAGTGGGGAAAAGATGGTAATAATAAATAATTGTTGGTGACGGGTCTCCAACCACATCGCACAAAAGTTACTTAAAAAGCCCCTATACCCTTAGTCGACACTTACGATCACCCCGGGTAGAAATGGGGTAGTGCTATTCTAAGCCGACACTACACAGCATACTGACCAAACCTATAATATATTTGAAGAATAACACGACCCGAGCAAAGTTGCTATAATATTTATATACGGTGTTATAATTTTAGCGAATCATCACAATGAACTATGGAATAAACCCATGTTCCTTCAATAATTTATTTGTTGATACATATAAAGAAACGGAACAAGTAGACTTGTACAATGTAGAGCCTGTGAAGGGATTATAGGGAGACACTAGCTTCTAATTTAATAATTTAATTGTAAGCGGTTCACTCAGGGCAGGTGCTTTTCTAAGAATATTATTTTAAAAAAATCCTAAATGTTGTTTATCTTTGTTACATAAACGTGTTTCATCTTCCTGTGTTGTTCTTCACCTAAGCATTACACTTATCAATAAACAGCAATTACATGCAAATGAATCACTACCTAATGGATCATATATTTACAAGGAATAATAAGTTATTAGGAAAATTTCCGCACAAATGATTCCTCAGATTATTGCAATGGTAATCGTTTTTCTGTAATAACATATAAAATAATCTTCAAGACATGAATACATCCTGCAGTACTTAAACCGAAGTATGCAAACTATTGCAAAAATGGGATCCGAGAAAAACGCACTTTTAGGATCAATTAATGATATTTAATTACATATATTTTACACATATTTTAACAAATTGAGGGAAAATATTTGAATACCTACTTAAAATAATATTGCTGTGTAGTGTCGGCTTAGAATAACACTACCCCATTTCTACCCGTGGGTGATCGTAAGAGTCGACTAAGGGTATAGGGGCTTTTCAAGTGATTTTTGGGCGATGTGGTTGGTTTGTGGTGTGGTGTGCGAGACCCGTCACCGAAAACATTTATTTTTACCATCTTTTCCCCACTCAACTTCCAAAAGTGGCTGAGGAATTTCTCAATCCAAAGCTCTGGCTTCCCCTTTTAGGGAATTATAGCCGTGAGTATATGTATGTATGTATGTTAAAATAAAATGAATTTTATAATTTCATGGCATTTACGATACAAGCCTTTGTTGTATCAAACCAATTAAAAACATAAAACATGCTCTTGTGACAAAAAATGCACATACATCGGTTTAGGTTCAGTATGGAGCGGCAGAATCAATCATTCATCTGTTCTGTCTACCTCTTTAAAAGTTACATCTACTCTTGTTATTGTAACTTGACACACACACATACACGCACACACATGTGTATCGAGTTGCAACGAGAGGATGATCTAAGTGATGATGTAATTACTTATTATTAGCCGTTTGAATGTCCACCTTTTTACGATCGTCTTCCAACATGTTTATCTTTGATACTTTGATCTGCATGGCTAGTACGAGTGCTGTTTTATCGTCATGATATCTCTTAGAATGAAATGACAGTATACAACATAAACGTTACATAACATAAACGTTCACGCCGTTTATTTCCGAAGGGGTTGGCAGAGGTACCAATACTTCTGAACTCACATGGCAGCGCCATCTAGTGTCCAGAGAAGGTACCCACATTTTGATTGGACAGTGTACTCACGTGATAAGGGGCAGGCCTATCGCCGTTTTTGTACGAATACACTGTCACATGACTAAGTACAACTTAGTTATGTAGGTTTCATCACGATGTTTTCCCTCACCGTTAACAACCATGATAAATTAACCACACATATGTCTTTAGAAAAGACAAATTGGTGTTGGCCCGACCCAGGATTTGAACACTAGTCGTTTGCACGACAACCGAGTGTTCTACCCACTGGGCTATCATGTCGTCTTCGTATACAATCCTATTAATATTATCAATGTGAAAGTTTGTATGTTTGGACGTTTGTGTGTTTGAGGTAAAAAGGCTTCTCAGTTACAGAATGTATATGAATGAAATTTAGCAGAATGCTAGATAATAACCCAAATTGTAACATAGGATACTTTTTATCCAGGAAAAATTTGACCAATAAAATATTCATGCCTGATTGAACTCAGAGTACCGGAAAAAACGCCTAAAGTTTGGCATAAGCAAATTTACAGTCTGATGGGTCAGTTCATACATACATATACTCACGGCAAAAAATCCCTAGATGGGGTAGCCAGAGCTAAGGAATGAAAAATACCTCAGCCACTTTTGGAAAGTTGAGTAGGGTTGTAGTAGTTGAGTAGTTGATGGGTCAGTGAGTACTAAATAAGTGAGAAAGAGATGGCTGTTTTATCCCACGCCATATCTGGTTAAAAGGGCTCTCGTACTAGCTATACAGCGCTATTTATCACTGGATAAACTTACCGGTTTATATACGACTTGTTTGCGATTTAGTGGATTTGAGTTTGTTTTTTGGAAGTAAATTTTGGTACTGAAGGGGTTTTTGTGAGGCTTCTGAGAGCGTCAACAAAATTTATTGGTTTAAATTTAACTTTTTGTAGTCTGAAATGCGATGGTAAAAACTTCAGATACTGGTCGTTAATGTTATCGGTATATTTGTTTCTTTGGCGTAAGCTTTTTTGTTGCAATCAAACATGTTTTTTTAAGCTGTGTAGTGTCGGCTTAGAATAGCGCTACCCCATTTTTTCCGGTAGGTGTACGTAAGAGGCGACTAACGGTATTGGGGCTTTAAAGGGATTTTCGGGCGATGCGGTTGGAGAACCATCAACAACAACCTTTATTTAACCATCTTTTCCCTACTCAACTTTCCAAAAGTGGCTACCCATCTAGAGGTTTTTAGCCGTGAGTACCTAAATGTATGTATGTATATGTATTATTTTTTTATTTTGATATTAGCTTATACTATTAATCGTTTTTAGAACATGATACTTAATTTATTATCAAAATCAATACTGACGTTAGTGAAATGGCAATAAACGGCGCTTTTATTATGAAAGTATTAGTTAAGAGCATTCTGAGGGCGTGTTAAGCCGGTAGATCCAGCTACTATCACTATTATGTCAAACTAGCGTTTGGTTTGGTCGCATAGAAAATCTTTTATAAAGTAAAAATATGACCCAAAATTGTACAAACCATATTTTTAAAAAATTTAAAAATGTGAATGTAAAAAGTTTCTTTGTTGTGTCTTCTCTTTACGAACACCTTCCAAAGCAACGGAGTTACCCCAAATAATTAAGCCGTATCGAAGTATGGAGGAGACGTAACCATGATGATAAGTGACGGTTGCTGCTTCTTCAGAAATAGTACTAAAGATACGATAGAGGACAAAGACGTATCTATCAATACGTTTACAAACAAAATCAATATGCTCCTTCCAATTTATATGTTTATCTATTATTAGTCCAAGAAATTTTGTTGAATTTACTTCTTTGATTACATTACTATTATGCTGTATATTTATATTCATTTTTTTACTTTTATAGGTTTGAAATTGAATAAAATTAGTTTTTAGTAAATTTATCTTTAAGTTATTGCTATTTAGCCAATTAACAAGATCGGTCAGTGTTCTGTTTATTTCTTTCTCAAATGTATTGACGTTGTAACATTTAGCTATTATTGTAGTATCATCAGCAAAGAGAATACATTCCATGTTGGTTATTGACGGAAGGTCATTGATATATAATAAGAATAGCAAAGGCCCTAAAATGCTTCCCTGTGGCACACCGTAATCGCTTACAAGAGACTTCGATCTAAAAGTTTTCTTAATTTTACTTTCATCATCAATATTACATGTTTCAACGTATTAAAGTCTGTTCGTAAGGTAACTTTTTATCCACTCTAAGGCTGTTCCTCTCTCCTCCCTTGGTGAGGGCATTTATGCGCTGTGAGGAAATTAAGAATATTAGATTTGTAATTTCTCCTTAAATGTACAGTTGCACTTTCTTAAATAATATTTACTATTCCGATAAAACTCTTTAGTATCCAATTTGGCAGTTTTAAATAGCATCGCTAGAAATTTCATAGTTAAAGTTACAAGCCCCTGTTAATGAGTCACGTGGTTTCTCTCCAGGTGAATCTCGTCGCGAAGGCTCGGCTGATGACACCAGTAATGTGGACCATGACCTCGACACAACGGACCAGCGTGATACAGCAGTTAAGGATACCAAGTGAGTAGGATATATTTGTTGGAATGTGTTAACCGTATGCTGTGTAGTGTCGGCTTAGAATAGCACTACCCCATTTCTTCCGGTGTACCTAAGAGGCGACTCACGGTATTGGGGGCTTTTAAGTGATCTTCGGACGATGCGGTTGGAGACCCATCACCAACACCTTTATTTCGCAATCTTTTCCCTACACAACTTTCCAAAACTGGCTGAGGAATTTCTAATTCCTGCTCTGACTACCCCTTCTAGGGATTTATAGCCGTGAGTATATGTATGTTAGTATGTATGTGTTAACCGTGTTAGATGTTTTATATGCATGTATTTTAATTTTCTTTTTATGTTTGTGGCAGATGCTCAATTGCTTTCTTTGCTTACCATAAAATGCTCTTAGGGCCAGTTTTTTGATCCGTGGTTAACTCAACCATTTGTTAAAAATCGTAACTATTAGTTAAATATCAGCCAAATGCATTTTTTGACCCGTGGTTAGAGTAACTAATGTCAAATATCGAACCAAAATGGATTTACGATTTGACTACTGGTTAGACATTTAACTATAGTCAATGTCACGTCAATGTAACAAATGGTTATATTTTTAACTACGGATCAAAAAACTGGCCCTTAGGCTATACCTGAAAATCATTGTTTTTGCTTTAAAGCATTTATGAAAGCTGAGTTATGGCCTAGTTTGTGTTTCCATAGCACACATACCTAGCACATTAGTAATTTGTTTGTTTATGTCTATTTTTCACACATTTTTACTTTCTTATTTCACATACATATACTAACGGCTATATTTCCCTAGAAGGGGTAGCCAGAGCTCAGGAATTCTAAATTCCTCAGCCACTTTTGGAAGTTGAGTGGGGAAAAGATGGTAACAATAAAGGTTTTTGGTGATGGGTCTCCAACCGCATCGCCCAAAAATCCAATAAAAAGGCCCCAATACCCTTATTTTTTTACCCTTTTTCTTATTTCATTGTACTTTAATTTTGTATGTGTTTTTATGTCTTTATGCGTTTAAATGAGTTTAATGTGTTTTAATGTGTTGTATGTGATCGTTATGATAACATAAATAAAGTTTTTATCTATCTATCTATTTGTCATGGTGGGTTATGTGATCGAGTGAGGTGAGATGGGATCGATGATGTTGTAATCGATAAGGTATTATAGAAACGTTACATACATACATACATACATATACTCGCAGCTATAAATCCCTAGATGGGGTAGCCAGAGCTAAGAAACTAGAAGTTCCTCAGCCACTTTTGGAAAGTTGAGTGAGAAAAAGATGGCAAAATAAAGGATGTTGGTGATGGGTCTTCAACCACATCGCACAAACATCCCTTAAAAGCCCCAATACCGTTACTCGCCTCTTACGAACACCCACCGGCAGTATGGGGTAGTGTTATTCTAAGCCGACACTAATAGTGTCACATTATACAGCAATATAGAAACGTTAGTAAGGCATATTGAAAGGATGGAAGAAACATCCATATAATTGCGGCTATGAATCCCAAATAAGGGTAGCCAGAGCCACGGAATTAACGATTTTTCAGCCATTTGAGGTAGTGAATTGGGGAAAAAATGGGAAATGTAAAGTCTTGCTGCCACTAAAAGCCCCATACCCTTAGTCGCCTCTTACGTGAGACTGAAGAACTATACTCGTAAACTCAGTTCTTGCCCGACAACGTTTAAAGTTAATGGCTTCACATATTTCATTTATTATGTGTTTTTTATATGACTTTTTATATTGGACCATTTAAACTACCCCGTAAGTAATGGAAGTTTTATGAGGATTGTCAACATTTTATTGTCGTTTGTAATTAATTCCCATCAAGGATATACTATATTTTGTACTAAAATTTGTAACTTTATTGTATTCTTTATTTGTCTTGACTTTGTACGGAAAGATGAGAGGTTTTCAGATGTGATATAAAGTAATAATTATATAAAACATACATAATATTGAACTGACCCGAATGTGTGAAGAGGGGTCTAAAAGGCGATGAAACATTTAACATATTAGCATGTGCTACTAGTAGTAGTGCCGTGAGTATGTACTCACGGCCACAAATCCCAAAAAAGGGGAAGACAGAGCCTCGGAATCCACAATGTCTCAGCAGCATTGGGGAGATGAAAGAAAAAAAAATGACATTGGTGATATCTAGATGCATCTCCAGTCATCCATTTAAGAGCCCCATACCTGTAAGCGCCTCGTACCTCGTATTCAATTATTAGTATTAAATTAGACTTTTTTAAGCCGACTATCACTATTCTCCGTTACAAGTCTGGATTTTGTTGTTAGTCATATGATAACTAACCATTAAATTTCACTTGTCTCTTTAAATGTATTGATTAAATACTAATTTTCTTCTTTTCTCCTACAGCTCAAAATCGTCTCGCGGCGTGAATCGCGCGGAAAGCTGTCGCGAGCGAGACGCGCCCCGCCGCGGCAAACACCGGAACGCTTCCGACCCGAACAGGTTGACCGCGCACGAGAACCGGTGAGTGCTGTTGTAGTTTCTAGCGTTTAGGGTAGATGGCGTTAAGTGTAGCAACCGGTGTAACGTTATTGTGGTAACACGCGTTTTGTGTAGATGGCGTTGGTGATGTAGAAATGTTTTTGTGTAGGGATGACGTTTGATTTGATGGTGGGCGATGTGTTCTTGAACAAGTTATTTGGTTTTATGTCTATAAACCACCGCCTTTTGCGTTTTGTTTCTGATTGAACTTCACTTCACTTTTGTGAATTTATGTTGACCGAACTTGGCATAGTTTAGGTTAAAATAAAAAATTATGAATTCATAAGAAATGTGGTGTTACTTTGCAAGCATATTGCTAAATATAGGTTAAAAAAGCTATATTTTTGAGCTATTCTATTATTCTTATTCAACTGGCATCAACTTGCTTTGCTTCCTTGATGGCCTTGTCTATCAACGAAAGGTAATAAGGAATATTTTTTTGGAACAAACGAGGATGGTAATGAAAAAAAGTGAATTAAATATCAATTACGATTATTGATTTTAACAGAAATATGTTAGTCTATCTATCTGTATTTTAGTTAAATCTGACGCACTTTTGACAGCTGATTGTATTCAAGATCCAAATAATCCACCTCTTTATTCATTAAATGAAGCAATTAAATACCAAGATGTCCAGATTCAGACACGTAACAACAACTAAAAGCAATTAAGTCCAAAATCAAATACCTCGTGTCTTCCTGATTGACGTATTGTCGCCGGCTAACTTAGATTTATTGTCTTGGACCGAAACACTTTATTTGATCACAGTTCATCTATTTTACTGTGTTTTTTTAAGGAAAGGACAATTTATAGATTGCTTTTGTAAAAAAAGTTTCTTAGATTAGATTAGAACACTGTATCTAGGAAAGATTTTCAGTTTCGTAAGGTTTTTGCGATAGTGTAAAAAGTGGTTTCTATCGTTGATAATTCTTTTTAAAGAGTTTTATATTAATTATGAAACTTTCTTACGGAGAATATTACTTTTCAAAATATCTATAGCTGGCAAAAAAAAATGAAAAAAAGAAAATAGATATACCAGAATTGCGCCCACTTTTTCTAGGAAAACAATACAAAGGTCGAGAGCTTTGTAAAATCATCAATCGATTATCACTGGCCTTAATTTTTGCCCCAAAGCTTAAATAATCCGTTATCCTTTAAAACGATATAAATTAAATTAAAAAAAAAATAGTAAATAAATAAGCAAACAAAAATTTGCGACACCTGGCTCCAATTTCACCAACGCGACAAGTGCTATACAAATATAAATTCATCAAGATCACTGTTACTATCACTAGCGTCACTACTACTCGCATGGAGAGCCATTTTGAAATACGCGTGTATCAACCACGAAATACTACAATTGTCACGCAAATCCGACATGTGCTCAATCTCATGTCAAGATTCTTTCTACGACAATTCTACAAATAATAATTACCATTTCACAACACAATTGTAATACATACAATTGTAGCAAAATGCCAGTCAAGTTTGTAAGCATTTCTATAGAAAATATTTCATAAAATTGTAATATGTCACAATTTGCTTGACAATTGTAGCTCGACATATGTCACTGACAATTGTAGTCGTGGTGAAATAGGAGCCTGGACTCGAACCTACGACCGTATTTTTTTTTGCTTAATTATTTAGTAGTGTCGTGTAGTGCCGGCTTAGAATATCGCTACCCCTTTCTACCCACGGGTGTCGTAAAAGGCGACTAAGGGTATCGGGGCTTTTTATTGGATTTTTGGGCGATGCGGTTGGAGACCCATCACCGAAAACCTTTATTTTACCGCCTTTTCCCCACTCAACTTCCAAAAGTGGCTGAGGAATTTATAATTCCTTGGCTCTGGCTACCCCTTCTAGGGAATTATAGCCGTGAGTATATGTATGTATGTATGTATGTATTTAGTAATAATTCCCACATGAGGCTTTCATGTAAAAAAACAAATTATACATAGATAAAAACGCTTTAGATTGTAAGAGTATAAGGAAAATAACAAACACGTATTAAATAAATAAAATTAAGACAGAACGAAAATTAACTAAAATACAGATAGCACACAGTGTAATAAACTTTAATCTTCTGCGCCTTCATCAAATAAGACATACATATTCTCACGCCATTAGTTGCCATTGGAGTAGGCGGAATCTATCTAACGCTCACTTTTACCATCCTGGCAAACCTCTTTAGCTTCGCCTACAGACTAAAATGTTTCAGACATATCCTTTTATTTTTCACTAGCTGACCCCACAGACTTCGTACTGTCAAAAGTGTAGACTTTCACGTCGTCAAACTGAAATATTTAACTGACCTGTTGAGGGTCTCTGTCATGGGATGAGAAAAAAGGTGTTTTTCATAGTGTCCTCACAATTTTTTCACTTTATAAATTTTAAGTTTATAAGTATAGTAGTTTCGGCTGAGCATTGATTCTTAGTCTGTTTAACTGTTTTTTTAAAAAAAAATATTGATCTCTTAATTTTTCTGGGATAAAAAGTGTCCTATTGTGTTAATTGGGATCATTATCTGGTTTCCTGTAAATTTTATTTTAAATGCGTTCTGTGAATTAGTCTTCATTTAGCTACAAACACACAAACATCTAAACTTTCACATTTATAATATTAATAGGATAAGGCTTAAACATTATGCTTCTCGCGCAGGTGACCTCGCTCGCCGGCCAGCGCAGCGTCTTTTCTTGCGCTTCATGCACGCGTGTAAATTTTGTTGCGGAGTAATTTAAAAATTGTATTATCTTCTAAGATGTTTTTTTTTAAATTAAGTGATGTCAAGGACAATTTTTTTGTCTCAATTAAATACTCTCAATCAACAACATATTTATTTGGATAAAGATTAATATTATGTTGATAAAACATTATGGCAATTGTGCATTAAATTCGACCAAATTTATTTACCATAAAAATGGTTATAGTAAGTGAAACTTAAAAGTTAGACATATACTGTCGCGGGCATTTTTTTAGATCATTTAAATTAGAAATAATTCTTTAATACATTTTTTTTGGGTAACTTAAACCGTTTACGCAGCGCACACAACGGAAGCCTTCTCTCACTCTCTCACGGAAGCCTTAGTATGAATAATTATCCCCGTTTTTACAACATTATTCGCTGATAGTTTGCTCCTGTTGGTCGCAGCGTGATGATATATAGCCTAAAACCTTCCTCAATAAATGGACTATCCAACACAAAAAGAATTTTTCAATTTGATTGGGTAGTTCCTGAGATCCTAGCGTTCAAACAAACAAACTCTTCAGCTTTATAATATTAGTATAGATTAGTCGGACTCCTTTTATCTGCAGAAATATCACTAAAGATACTCCGATGAATCTTTCCGGCATATGCGTGTACATTCCAGAGCTGGTATTAGGTTACATGATTGTTTGGGATGACAGCTGTCAGTTAGAGTCATATTTGCGAAAATCGTAGGCAGTAAAAGCGTGTCACTGGGTATATAACTATAAATCCCTTGAAGGGGTAGCCAGAGCTAAGGAATTAGAAATTCCTCAGCCACTTTCGGAAGTTGCGTGGGGAAAAGATGGTGAAATGAAGGTTTTTGGTGATGGGTCTCCAACCACAACGCCCAAAAATCCCTTAAAAGCCCCAATACCGTTAGTCGCCTTTTACGCACACCCACCGGAAGAAATGGGATAGTGCCATTCTAAGCCGACACTACATAGCTAATATATTTAATCATTATTTACATTCAGAGATTCGAAATGCACATTACTGATCTATATGTATTCATGTGCTGGTGTCTTCGTTAAAACGGCTATAAGCCCTTGTCCTATCTATTAAGTACACTGCCACGGCAAAAGCGTGAAGTCTGCAATCTTTTATTGAACGATATATCGTCAAATTACAAGTACTCAGGTTTCCCTCATTCGCCATACTAATAACGCAAATAGCTTCATAAAACTCAATAGGCGACCACAAATAAGGTTCCGTATAAGACGATGGAAATGTAGGCCACACCAAGGTGTGAGTCTTACGTCAGTCGGGAGGGTGTGCCCGCGTTAATGACCTACTCTTGTGTGTGCACTCTTTTTATGTTATGTCTTTTATCGACTCTATGTTTTCTTTGGGTAGCGAGCGCACTGGTTCTCAAATTTTGGTGTAGAAAAAGGTTTTTTTGGGTAGATTTTTAATGTTTTTCTGAAAAACATACATGCACACAAACATTCACTCAAGCCTCAATGGGGTAGGGAGAGACCGTCAATCGTCACTTTGTGTGATCCTGGTAAACCTTTCACTCAATCTCTTCATAACGCTAATGTAGTCATTTTTTTCGCTATCTCAGGATGGCAACCGTAGCTTATCAAAAGCACAATAGCAATCAAATCGATTATTATTGGCTTTATTTGTATCGTTTAGTGTTCAATACTGGTTCTGTAAATAGCAATTGATTTGATATTACTGATTTTCAATCGAATCTTAATGCGCACTTTATTGCGCAAAGCCAGATTGAGAACCTATGGTTTCAACTAGCCCCTTAGCTTGCAGATTCGCAAAAAAATATGCAATCATATTTTAACTAGTTTGAAAACATCTAATCCATACTAATATTATAAATGGGAAAGTGAGTTTGTTTGTTTGTTTATTTGTTCCGCTTTCACGCCATAACTACGGAACCGATACCCTTGAAATTTTGCAGACGTATAGTTAGAAGCCTGGATTAAATAAAAGGGTACTTTTTATCCCGGAAAAATTGATGTTCCCGAGGGAAAACAAAAATATTGTATGCTTGCTAGATGTATTGGAGATGGCGCTGTGTGTCGTTTAAAACAAAGTAATATATTGCAAACTAATATAAATATGTAAATTTAGAAGCTAAATGATACGATGCTGAATCCACGAAAATGAGAAATATGCAAGGGTTCCCACAGGAGCATCAAAAAACCTTAACTCATATCTGGCTCAAAATATTGCAGCAAATATTTTTTTATCCATGGATTTAACATCAGACTCTTCGTTAATGGTCATTTTGGAAAGATTAAGATTAATTAAGGGGTATCATCCATTTTCATAAAAATAAATGACAAATTTGTTGGTTAATAGTAGGACTTATAAAAAATAAAGCGTAAAAAAAAATTACACCGCCGGTAACGTCCCCGTGGCGAAGCGGTATAACTATCTACTATGAATATTTAATTAAAACTATTATGAATTAATCGTCTCTGATTCGTATCTCAGGTTATTCAAGCTTTTTGTATTATTATTTTTGTTTTGTTAGCTTAGAATTGCAATATGTAAAAAAAATAGCAAGTACTATCCCTTCACTTTAGCGATTATTTTGGATGGAGATCCACTACTAACCACCCCCATATTCGGTCGCAATCGCTGCAAGCTCTCCCACTATCACGAACGATCAGTGTAGGGGCAGCATTGGGCCGCCGCCGAAGCGCCCAACTACTATCCGTATTTGTACTTACTAAAGATATTCTCATTTCTGATCATAGGTTGGTCCAGATTAGGTGTTTGATAATTGTTATGAGAAATTAAACAGGAAATTTTTGGAACTCAACTTATATTATTACCCTAAAGGGTTGATATAGCAAATGAAAGTAATAATGATTTTTGACATTTTGGCATCTAGAAACAAAAAACTTGGTGCGATTAAATTTATGAAATTCATCTATCAATCATTCATAAGTATTTACTAACGGCCATAAACTCCTTAAAAAGGTAGCCATAGCTTCAGAGATAGTAATTTTTCATCCACTTTTGGAAATATATTGGGAAAAGGTAATAAAATAAAGGTTATTAGTGATTGTTCACCAACTGCATCGCCCAACAATCACTTAAAAAGCCTCAATGTCTTTTATGGCGTTTACAACACCCGCGGGAATATAAATATAAAAAACAGAAGTTGAGATAGTGTTATTATTATTTTGGATGTAAACCGAATGCAAAAAATGTAGTCCACGCGGACGAAGTCGCGGGCAAAAAGCTAGTATAATATAAAAAATAAAATATTCATATATTTTGAATGATTTCTCGATTTTATGTTTTTTCTTATTATAACTAGAAATAAAAGCAGTATTTATATGACACTGGTGTGAGTTAATGTATGTATGCATGTACTTACGCGATTCCGTCCCAAACTTTCAAAAAATCGTAGAAAGCTATCGAAATATTAACCAAAAGTCTATCTGCTATCAAGTCAGTGTTCGCAATATACGAGTCTTTACGATTGCAAGGATACGTGCGATAGAAATGAAACTGTTTGTTTTCAAGTGGAAACTTTGCGCTCTTAGAGCTATTTTTAGAAAGCTTGTATACGTACTTGTATGTGTGTTAAGCGTTGGTAGATTTTATATTTACATACATACATACATGTAGTCACGGCAATATATCCCGAAAAGGGGTAGCCAGAGCTTTGGAGCTAGAAACTTTTCAGCCGCGTTTCGAATTAGGTAGGGGACAAGATGTTAGAAATAAAGTATCCTTGGTGATAGGTCTCCTACCGCATTGCCCAAAAATCACTCAATTCCGCTAAATACCTGTAGTCTTCATGCTGCATACTGCAGTTATTTAGCGGAATTAAGCTAAGTTACTTAATTTTAATTATAATAGTTACTTAATTAATATTTGTATTGCTATAGATTTCCGCAAAGTAAAGCCTGATTCAATGCACAAATATGTCGTAATTTCCATGAGTTGAAATGATTCAATAGATGAAACGCGCGTTTTCTCAATATCGAGTGTAGTTGACGAAACATAATCTACTATAAATAAAGAATAAATAAAGGAAAAAAAATTTTGACGCAGGCGGGAATCGAACCCGCGACCTCGGGTATACACCCCCGTCACACTATTTAAACGTGTAAAAGAAATAAAGGATAGAAGAATTTCGCGCTGGCAGCCATAGACACGGTAGCTCA
The DNA here is from genome assembly GCA_963576735.1 of Bedellia somnulentella. Classification (NCBI taxonomy): domain Eukaryota; kingdom Metazoa; phylum Arthropoda; class Insecta; order Lepidoptera; family Bedelliidae; genus Bedellia; species Bedellia somnulentella. The sequence continues at coordinate 2,836,706 of OY755196.1, forward strand.
ATTGGCAGAGCGACGGGGGCGTATACCCGAGGTCGCGGGTTTGATTCCCGCCTGTTTCGAAATTTATCTTTCCTTTATTTATTAGTAATAATCCCCACATGAGGTATTCATGAACAAAAATATTTAAATAAAAAAAAATAAACAAAGTAATTACTATAGCAATTCATGGTAGCTACACAGAACTCATCACGTGATTTTTTAGTGGACCTTTACCTCAGCTACCTCTGTCCCACAAAATCAATGCAAGCGGAATAAACTGTTCCCCGCAACATGCTTTTAAATATTTTTTTTGCTAGGCATTTTGACTGATTTGGTTTAATGGCGATATAGGCCTGTCCCCTACCACGTGAGTACACTGTCCAAGCAACATGTGGTTACTCTGAAAACCAGGTAGCAATGTCACGTGATGTTTACAAGTATTGGTACCTCTGAAACCTCTTGGGGGATATACTGCGTGAACGTTTGAATTGATTTTTGACTGATTTGAGCGCGAACCATAATTAATTGCAAAATGACTTTCTTAATTAAATTTCAACGAAATCTTCTTTGAGTATTCTAATTAAAAACATCAGTAGTTTGTTGTCCGATTTCGCTCTAAGCATTTTAATTTTCAGAAGAAATTTTGCTTAGAATATCATTGACCCATTTGTTCCGGCCCGGTTTCTTAAGATAGGAGGCACCTTAGAGTATTATTGAGAAAACCTATCGGTTTGTACCCCTACTGCCCCTTACAAACTTAATTCATTCTTTCACCTCACGTATGCCATATAGTTAATGGAAATTTAATACTCATAAAAGTGCCTGGTAACTTTCCTCGAACGATGGGAAACGTATCAAATGATATTCCATATAGAACGTGAGTGCAATTATTACGTTTAATTTGTCTTAACGAGAATTCCGTTCAGGCGGTGGGCGCCGCCCGCCCTAGTGGAAAACTTTTATAGAGCCGCGCGTGTGTTGTCTGGCTATACGTTTTGTTGTAGGTGGAGCCAACGCATTTTACTTTTTCTTTTAAAATATAAAGTTGAATTTCACTGAAATTATTTAAAGATATCTACTACATTATTATAGTCACAATTATTAATCCAAAAGGAATTTTGAGAATTGTAAAAGCTATTCGTATTTTTCATTACCATTTGTTTTGTGAACTTATAAATACAATAAAAAACAGACAATGCTCTAAGGAACATGTTTATGAATAAAGAAAATAAATTTAAATTATCATGGTTGTTAACGGTGAGGGAAAACATCGTGAGGAAACCCACATGGCTGAGTTGTACTTAGTCATGTGACAGTGTATTCGTATAAAACGGCGATAGGCCTGCCCCCTATCACGTGAGTACACTGTCCCTGCAAAACGTGGGTACTCTGAACACCAGGTGACAAAGTCACGTGATGTTCAGAAGTATTAGTACCTCTGCCAACCCCTTCGGGGATATTCGGCGTGAACGTTTATGTTATATATGTTATGTTATGTAAAATAAATTTAAATATGTTAAAAGTGTAGGAAATCATTATTCATCTTACCCGTACTTATGATTTCAATTTAAAATAGCCTTGCTATAGCTTAAAAATCAATAAATGCAAAGTAACCATTTTTATACAATAAATATTTCTATAGTCAATAATCATACCGTATCCTTTCCCAATCTTCACAGAAATATACTTATATATACTTCATTTGTCTTCTATTCAAACTTGAACTAAAAAAACTGCCACGCCATCTATATTAAACAACATCTAGTCAGTCAATACATATTCCGTATACAGTGGCTCGTTCAGAAACAGTGTCAGTGTTAAATCGTCTGTCGAACCTCGCTCCCGTCATCTCGGTAGCCTAAATACGGTTGCTATAATATTTTGTGATAGTTTATATTATAGGGAATCTTTATTTGTGGAATCGCGTATGGTGTTTTTTCAACAATTACGTGTTGGACTGTATTTGTTGTTTTTGTATTTGTTTTGACGTGATTTTTTGTGTGTAACAGTTTTTAGGGCAAGTTTTGTTTTGAATGTGAGGTTATGGTATTTTTATGTTGTGGTTGATAGAGCTTCATATGTTTTGTAAGTTTTGAGAGTTTGTGGATTTTATTAATATAAGAGGACAGCTGCGTAGAACTGTCCCAAGATTCGATTGGAAACTTGTAAAACAGTCCGATTGACTAAATAATGTTAAAACTATAAATTTTATGGCATTTATTGAATTCAAGTTTTATAGATCAAAGTACCACGAACAAGCACCATCTTCAAACGATTTGATAAAAGATCATTCATTTTGAGTACTGAAGTAATGAAAAGATAATATTAACTGTAGAATACTGTACCGTTATTCTCTGCAAAGTTATATCTATTCAACGTTTAAAGTCAAATATCTCATTACATGTTCATATTTATAGATTGTATAAAAAGGCAACTTACACTCTCTGCCTACCTAATGGGAAATAATGTCAGTTTATATTGAAACAGTTGTTTGGTATACGCAGATACAAAACCCACATCTTCTTTACTTGTATCAAATATAAATAACATATAAATGCATCAAATATTTTTATACACAAAGTCGTTATCAAATCGACCAACCTAGCGTACATATTCACTGGACCACAGTTTTTGACAAGTATACACAACGCGAGACTAAAAAATAGATTAGAAATACAATTAAAACTACATTAAAACTTATAATTAGCTCCCAGCACTAATTAAGAGGATAATGGTGCTTCAAATCTACTCTTTGTAACTGTTTTACTGTCTTGTTAGAATAAATGTTATAATTACGACTTGTTGAGGCAATAGCTAGGCAGTGATAGAATTTGGACTGCCTCCGTGGTCTCACGGTCAAGCGGTTGGTTTTAAGTACGGAGGTCTTGGGTTGAATCCCCGGGAGGTGCCCAAAGGTAAAACGGGACCCTATTACTAAGCGTCCGTCTGGCTGTGTGTGTCTGTCTCCAGGCTGTATCTTTTAAAATAAACAATTAAAAAACAATAAAGTAAATGTTAAAGAGGGGCTCCCTTTAAACAAACGTAGTTTTAAGCAATTGTTCCTCTATGTTAAAAAAGACATTTACTATTATAAATGTGTGATATATAATTATGTGATAGTACGGAACCTTTGGTGCCCGAGTCTGACTCGCGTCAAAGTAAACATTTTTTTTAACACGAATGTTAAATCTCTTGTAGAAGTAACTAGTTACGTAACAGATCTTTTCAAACTAAGTAGTAATTTATTCAGTGTTACTTTAGCCTCTTTATATAGTTATACATACATGTTCATACATACATATACATACATCTATATTTTTATATAGGATACTAAATGATATCAATCTCATTAGTTTGCTAGACAAGCAGCTCCTTATTAAGTATAGGGGCATGTTAGATTATTAAAGCGTTTACGTTTAAGGGATTTCTTTGATATACTGGTTCTTTTTATCGTCTAAGACATGATTTTCATTCTGAGCATTTCTTTATAAGCTGACTAACGAATTCATTTTATTATGAAATGTATGTTAAGGGCAAGGCATATGATAAGAAAAATAAAAGATTAAAGACACAAATATTTCAGAATCAGTCCCCACGCAACTTCCAAAAGTGGTTGAGGAATTTCTAATTCCTTAGCTCTGGCTACCCCTTCAAGGGATATATAGCCGTGAGTATATGTATGTATGTATGTATATTTCAGAATAAATCATAATCTGCTGATCTGAATACAGACTAATATATAATATAACATAGTATATAAATAGTGAACGATTTTTTTATCATGAATTGCATTTAAATTTATTAGTTGATATATTTCTGTAGTTATAAAATTTTCTTCTTGTTGAGACAATTCAAGGGTTCCATACACATATCCAGCCTAAAGACTAGATGAAAAGTTATTTTCCTTTCGTTAGTAATTCGTAACGCAGCAGATAGTATAATATCGCTTTTCTATATATATACATTTTGGTTTTTAAACCATTCAAAATGGGTGTCTAATATTGACTTCGAAGTACAAACTGAGTGTAACTAAAGTGATATAAAGACGGTACTAGTGCAAAGTGTAGCAATGTCTCGATCCGTTCAAACGCGCGTCGCCCGCAACGTTTCTCTGCCGGCGACTAGACTGCCGCCCGTTGGAACGCTCGTCAGAAGAACTGTGTCTGAGAGGTAAATATATTTCGGCTGTTGAAATCATTCATGCTCTTCACATTCCGGCAGGGACTGAAGTTTTTTTTCCTTTTGTGTTGGCTTTTATTTGACTGAATATCTTTAAACCCCACAAAGTTGGGAAACCCCTTCATAAAACCTCATTAAAAGTCATTTTTTTACCCTTTAAAGTGTGAAAGGAAACTTAACAAAGGTTGCCTCTCATAAGGGGTTTTAAAAGGGAAAGCCTCTTATTTGTTGGGTAAGAGTTATAAAACCCTTTAATTTACTAAGCTTTCCCTTTCGGTTAGACTTACCCATGGGCAAGCCAACTAAGAGGGTATCCCTTGGAATTTGGTTTCCCTTTAAAGTATTTTGAAATTCATTCCGGATCCTGCATACCGGACCGAGAAGCTAGTCACCTATTGACTAGGCCGCGGAACCAAAAGGATTTAAAGTATAGGTATTTATATATATAAATCATTTATTATCAGACAACAAGGTCCATATAATATTAGTAAACTTAGTCTATGTTAGTAATTTACAATTTGGTAGGCAGAGACTTTGATTTCTGATGCGCAGCCCTGAAGCGCCGGAACACTATTCCCTCAGGCCAAAAATTCTCTCCTAGCAGAATCTTCTCGTGGACTGCGGGAACCTGGAGCCAGTAGGATTTGAAGTTAGTAGGCCTACTGGGTTCCAGACGTGAGATGTTGAGCACGGTTATGGGACCGAGGCTCGTCTGCTCAATGTGACGCAAGATATCATTGTGCGTCATCTGTGGAGCTACTCTTGATATATAAATATCCAGTACCGGTGTTGCAGCCTTCAAGGGGCACGAGGCTGCTGGGACGGTACCACGCTTATTCCTGTTGTTAGCACGACGTTTGGGTTTTTTCCCAACCAGGGTAAATCCATCGTCGTCTCCAACAGTCTTTGGCGCGGCACGAACGGGCGCGGCTCGGTTCTCCTTTCCCTCCCTCCGTCTGGTAGTCGCGGCGGGTGGCGGGGAGTTCGGGCAGCGACGACGGGAGCGTGGTTGGCTACCTGACTTCAGCACCTGTGCGAATGAACCCTTGTGAGCCACCGATGTCGATGGCGCGTCGGGTTTCCAGACAGGTGCGGATGGGCGCAGCGAACTCGTTCCATCACAAATTCGCTGAGTTGTCGGAGGATCACAGTCAATGACCGCACGGTTTACTGGGTCAGTTGTCACAGTTATTTTGCTGCGTTGCGAAGTGTCGAGTGGCGGACGCTTCTGCCGTTTGCGCGGCGGCGATACTTGGGCGAGCGCGACGTCAGCATTTCGCAACGATGTCACCTCGCGCTGCAACTCAGCGCTGGCTCGTTCCGAAGCCACGAGTTTGGCTTTGATATCTTCAACGCTGGACTTCAGCAACTGGATGTCCTTCAACAGTGATGTTACGTCCACATGGTCGAAGGTCACTGGAGGCAGCTTGTTAAGGTCCCGCGCTACGTAAGTGGGGATGTCATCCGGATCCGTCTCCTTGAAAGCTCGGAAGATGTCCTGGATATTTCTTTTCCCGCTGCCCTCGGCCCTCCTCGAGGCGAGGCGCACGGCAGTGACGGCGGCGGTGTCGGCGAGGAACTGTCTCGCGGCGGCTATTTCGGCGTCCGTGTAGCTGGTCGCGCAGATTTGCTCAAGGCTGAGCTCGTCCATCACGTACAGTTTATTCTGCACGAAGGCGAGCAGCTCCTGCACCAGGATAGTGTCGGAGCGCTTCACGCTGGCAGGGGTCGCCATTGGTTAAACACACAATGACGCACATTTATTGCAGATTCGGTCGCTGCTAGGTAGCGTCCGATCGAGCCGGGCGTTTTGTCGTGTGCTGATTAACTGCCCCCGTGGTCTAATATGGACGGCGTAGTAACCTACAGTCATCAATGTACCCACATGAAGAGAGTCAAGAGCATATTCAGGTTTTTTATCTGTAGGACAAAAAAATCATTTTTTTTTTGGGTTTTTCCAAAAGTTTATTTAATTTTCTAATATCATGGTACCTGTATTTTCGCTGTTGATTGCTTATGGCTCCCTTTACACAACACGATTTTTAGTCGCGAAATCAACTCACAGAAACGTGCGTCGACGGCGCGACAAAAAGTCGTGATGTGTAAAAGCTCTTACTGTGTTAGTAAAACCTATCGTCTAACTAGGCTGCCTTAGTGGTATACTTATGTGGTTGTTTGAGGGCAATTAGTGTTATTATTTGCAAAGTGTCGTTCCATACAGTGGCAGTAGGTCAATTAGATATTGATCTAATGCGTTGAAGATATTGTTTTTAATGAAATTGCTAGAAAATTGCTTTTATGTCTCTATTTATGAATATTTTATCGATTTTCTTGGTAGTGTATGAAAACATATAATAGGTGTGTAAAACGGGAAAACTTAGGTTATTGAAGCTGCTTAAATAATTAATTAGCGTTGTTGCTGGAAACCTATCACCAACCCACCTTTATTCTACCATATTTTTTCTCCACTGAGCTTCCTGAAGTGTTATAAAGAATTTCTAATTCTGATACTCTAGCACCCTTTTTATCGCAGTGAGAATATATGAATTTAATCTAGTACTTCCAAAGTAATAACAATTACATACATACATACATATACTCACGGCTATATTTCCCTAGAAGGGGTAGCCAGAGCTAAGGAATTATAAATTCCTCAGCCACTTTTGGAAGTTGAGTGGGGAAAAGATGGTAAAAATAAAGGTTTTTGGTGATGGGTCTCCAACCGCATCGCCCTAAAATCCAATAAAAAGCCCCAAAACCCTTAGTTGCCTCTTACGTACACCCACCGGGACAAGACATGGGGTAGTGCTATTCTAAGCCGACACTACACAGCTAATCTAGTACTTCCAAAGTAATAACAATTCCGATGTTCAATCCCTTTCAAAAATCACATGTAATATAAACTTTGCTTTTTTTTCAGTGACTTGGAACCAAACGCGACAACAGCGCCATCTGGTAGCTCGAGCAGTTCGAGTTTGTCGTCTCGAAGCAATGAGAGTAACACTGTTACTGCCGATCATAATGGTATGATATATGCTTTAATATAGATTGTTTTATTATATGATTAGATCTGAGACATTCCCATGGGAGCAGGCTAACTTTATTTAATTAGACATAGTTTCTTATTTCTGTCAAGATTCAAAACATGTACATATTGTTCAAAAAGCTAGTGAGTTAAATGATGAAATATCAGTGCCCCAAAATGTCGCAAAGAATTGCAAGTACAAGCTTTTAACAAACACCTTTCAGTAAATAAATAACTGATAGAATAGAATAACTCTTTTTGCACATCAAACACAAATTAGCAAAAGAAATTATCAAACAGTTTACATGTACTAAAGCTTTTTATGTCCTTATTGGCTTTTTACCTCACCTAAATCATCAATTCATACTTTAAGCAGTATAAAGTTGTCTGCCAGAGATTTCTTCTAGTAGTAATACCGCCAATTTTAGTTTTTCTTCGTAAAATTTTATATTTGTATATTTTATTTAAACTATTGTAATATGTTGTCCAGCAGCATCCCAATCAGAATTGTCTGATGAAGAAGAGTTTCCCAAGACCTGGTCGGGACCCACCGACCACACTCTCACACCTATACAGAGGAAACGACAGGAAGTTATACATGGTAAGGAATTTACATATACTTGTAGGTATTGTGCCGTGTAGTGCCGGCTTAGAATGTCGCTACCCCTTTCTACCCACGGGTGTCGTAAGAGGCGACTAAGGGTATCGGGGCTTTTTATTGGATTAAAAACCTTTATTTTACCGTCTTTTCCCCACTCAACTTCCAAAAGTGGCTGAGGAATTTATAACTCCTGGGCTCTGGCTACCCCTCCTAGGGAATTAGAGCCGTGAGTATATGTATGTATGTTGTAGGTATAATCCCGAAGAGGCTTGATTAATAATTATTTTGATAATATAAAAATTTGCCGTGTAGTGCCGGCTTAGAATGTCGCTACCCCTTTCTACCCACGGGTGTCGTAAGAGGCAACTAAAAGTATGCCACTTTGTCTAGTAGTTTTTGGGCGATGCGGTTGAAGACCCATCATCAACGATACTTTATTTTTACCATATTGTCCCCTATCAACTAATACATGTGGCGGAGAAGTTTTTTGCTTTGGGGCTCTGGCTACCCCTTTTTAGGATTTATGGTCGTGAATATAATAATAACGACATGACGAGTAAGATGGTCAGATTTTCTTTCCTTTATTTATTCCTTATTTATTAGTTACATATCATATTTAAATTTTGATGTGCATTAAAAAGTTTTCTATTCTATTTTAAACCCAAAATATCTCTTCAACAGAACTAATAGTATCAGAACAATCCCACAACCGCTGGCTGAAAGTTCTCAGCCATGTATTCCTGCGTCCGTTGGAAGCCTCATCCCTCATTCCAAATGATGAGCTGAGGGAATTGTTTCCTAACTTGCCGGCGGTGAGGGTGCACCATTCGAGGCTTCTCAATGATTTAAAAACGGCTAAGGCGAATGCGACAGATAATGTCGTTGGCATTGGGGCGGTGGCTGATGCTGTTTTGAATACGGTAAGTTTTTGTTTTTGGTTGAAATATGTTTTTGATTTTGTATGGAATAAGCATCCCACTTAATATCATATAACCCCGGCAAATATAAATAAATGAATGAATGAATTAAGTTATTACTAGTTTATTTTAGTTGAAGGGTAGTTTCAGGGGGAAGTAACAAGTATAAAGACTGTTTTGATTTAACATTATCTAATCGCTGAATATCAATGAAAACATAAGGACTGGGGGAAAGACTGCTAGGTGTCTTTGCAATGCTCATTTTGTCAGTTACTCGTTCATTAATTTACCAATCAATACACCGCCACAATATTTCGGCAAAGGATGTCGCGATGAATTAATGCTATGAAAGGTTTTTGAATGATTATTTACTCACCGCTTACTCACCCAATTTCGTTTTGAGAAATGTTTCAAACTACTTTGAAAATTCTTCAAACTCTTGCAGTTAGTATAACATTTATGTAAGGAACTTTTAATTAGTGTTTTTTTGGCCCACAAATGTATTTGTTCCTTCTGTCTTCTTTGTGTTTTTTTTTCTCATAGTGGCTATTTCTTAGCCCTTTCTCGTTTCTGCCGCGGCCAATGAGCGGCGACCGGACCGGATAGTCGGCTTTACCGACTAGTCGGTAAAGCCGACTATCCGGCCACTATTGTAGTCGTCGATTAGTCGGCGACTAATCGGCAAAGTCGACTATCCGTCTTCTTACGTTGTATTGTATGTATTTCTTAATAATATGAATGCGGGGGAACTACATGAAATAAAAATACAAACATTGATTATATATTATTTTTTTATTTTATAATCAACCCGTCTTATACATTAAAATTACTTGCTTGTAAAGAAAACATTACATAATGCGGAGTAAACAAAACATGTTCCGACACGCTCGCAGGCGGCATATGCAATTGCGCGCGAATCAGCCGTAAACGAAGCGTTACGGAAATCCCCGAAACCGTAATCGGCTTAGCCGACTAGTCGGCCGACTAGTCGGTCTTATTACAACCGACTAATCGGCTAGTCCGCTAGTCGGCGAAAATCATAATCGGCACATCTCTAATAATTATGTTTCTCTCTCTCTTTGTTTTAGCTTTCCCACAGTGGCTATTCATTAGCGCTATCTCGTTTTTGCCTCGGCCAACGAGCGGCGCTAGACCGTTTAAAGTCTCACTCTCGCAAACACAGTTACTTTATAGCATCCTTTTCTTTTAACCAACCATTTTAATTCTTGAAAGCGCTCAACACTTAAATCTATTTATTTACTTGATATAGGTCTATTTTTTCAATCACAGAACATTGACCCAAATATTTTGCCAGAAATGCTTAAAACCACTTTGAACATACTTGAAAGTCTTGCAATTATGTGTTTTCCTGACCTACAAATGATTATTTATCCTTCTTTCTTGCAGTTATCCCATAGTGGCTACTCACTAGCGCTATCTCGTTTCTGCCGCGGGCAACGAGCGGCCTTAGATCGTCTGAAGTCTCGCTCTCGCAAACACAAGGAGCTGTTGTGTTGGTTGCAGTTGAGAGAGCAATTGCCGTCGTGCGGTCGACTGCGGTTGGCGGATTTACTGCCTTGCGTTTGGCAACGGTAAGGATTATTTGAACAGGATGATACATACATACATATATACACACACGGCTATAAATACCTTTAAATGGCGGGCAGAGTTTCAGAATTACAAAACCCTTGCCACTTTTGGAACTTTGCTAGATTGTCTGAAGTCTCAGTTGAGAGAGCAGTAACCGTCACGCGGTCGACTGCGGTTGGTGGATTTGCTGCCTTATGTTTGGCAACGATAATAATATTTTTAGTAGTATAATGCATACATAAACCAACGGTTATAAATTACTAGAAAGGGTAGTTGGAGTTTCAGAAATAGATAATTTTTTTGTCTCTTTTGGAACTTGGCAAAATTATCTGAAGTTTCAGTTGAGAGAATGCGGTTGGCGGATTTGCTGCCTTGTGTTTTACAACGGTAAGAATATATTTTAGGTAGTAGGAAGTAAATAGAGATATATTCAGGAGCATTCTGTATTTTGGACACATAAAAAACTAGCTATAGTCTCAGAAATTACTCAGTTACTCATGAGACAAAGACTCGTAAAAGAATTATTATAACACAAAGCCATATCAAATCGCTGAGCAATCCCTTAAAAAGTATGAATAAATCGCCTGCTAGGGTAGCTTTGAGAAGAAATTAATTAACAAAAGGATAAGTGGTAGGAAAACAGAGCTACAAAAGAGTTGATTTTCTGATTCGTTATTTTATTTCAACTAAAATGGTCCCATATATGCTCGTATGTATTGAAAGCACTGACCTCCATTATACTATATAAGTACGCTGGACTAATGATACGTATTTAAATGACAGCTATTTACTGTGCCAATTTGAAGCGCCCCCAATGAAGGAACGAGGAACTAAATATGACGTAAACTGCAAAATGGCCAGTGTTTTTTTTACCATAAAGCATAATATATCTATGGTTTTTAGAAACAATTATAAATCAATAGTGCTGTAAAGTTTCGTTTCGATAAAACTTAGCCTTTCCTTTAAGCAGAAACATTTTATCGATATATTTTATCTTCCTGTCCCATCTCTTTTATTAGTTCCTTGTTCCTTCACTGCTGCCGTAAGCGCCAAAATGGCGAAAATCAAATCGCTTCACTGTCACCCGGCCTATAATTAGTCCAGCGTACTTATATAGTATAATGGAGGTCAGTGATTGAAAGTATCAAAAATGTATTCTACACATAAGTATTGTCCCTTTTATAATGTCCTTATTAATCCCTTTTATCGTCCCATTGCATTCCAGCCTCACAAAATACCAGCTGCTCCTAGAAAACATAGTGGCGACGGTGGAAGCATCAGACCCTATTGAAGAAGTGGAAAGATTGAAATTAGCTTTGTCCACTGCGAAGGATGTGTTGCAACATGTCGACACTTCGATCAGGACTACGGAGAATGAGCAGAGGTAAGATTTTATGTAAAAGAACAATATAAAAACATAAAAATAATGCGGTAAACTGGACATTGATAGCGCAGCCATGCTTATACATTTAGACAAAACAACTTAATATGCTGTAAAATTTAGAAAAAATATATCTAAAAATGTTTTTTTTTATGAAACCGTGATAGCCCAGTGGGTAGAACACTCGGTTATCGTGCAAACGACTAGTGTTAAAATCCTGGGTCGGGCCTACACCAATTTGTCTTTTCTAAAGACATATGTGTGGTCAATATGTTTTGGATACATTCTTTTTTAATTCCTTAGATGCTTCTTGCATTTTTGATTCCTTGTGTTGTTCTATTTCATACCCCTAAATTTAAAAAAATCATTTTTAAGTCTCAAATGCCAATTTATTTCCCGTCCGGTCGAGTGCGAGGAGTTCAGAGGTCTGAACCCGCCTGCGTTGGCCTCCTCTCTGCGATAGGATTATACCGTTTAATGCGTCTATAATGGATGGATGGATGGATGGATTTTAGGGGGAGCAAATTCGATTCACTACTTAGACATTTGGGCATGAAGCTTGGTTTCCTATCAATTTTGCCTTTCAAGGAGGATTTTTTCAATCAGTGTATTGATTAAGAATGTCACTGCGTCTGTATTCGTATCTAAAACTTCCTCTGATCACTACTTTTCGCATTTTTTTTCATATCCTTGGAATCCAAAAATTTTTTTATTGCATTCCACATGATTTTAATGGTTCTCAGCCTACATTCTGTAAAAAAGGGTTTTTTATTTACCCCCCCAGACTACGCCTCATCCTCAGCAAGCTAGAGGTCCGTCCGGCCGAGTGCGAGGAGCTGCGAGGTCTGGACCTGCCCGCTTTAGCCTCTTCTTTGCGATACGACGGGGACCTCGTGCTGAGGGTCGATAATAAGAAGATTCCATTATTGGTATGTATTTTTTTATATAAAAAAAATTGAGGGTAGTTGAAAATTTTTTGGGAATGTCAGGGTTTTTGCCGTTTGTTTTTGTAGAAATATGCGAGAATGAAGTTGAAATGGGGTCCGAATGAGATTCTGAAGTATAATGTAAGGTTAAGAAATGAGATGCGTAAACAGTGCGATGTTTTGAAAATTATGGAAAAAATAAGTGTTCGATTGTCGGAAAAGATAGGAATTGTGACAGAATGCATAAACTATGTAAGGAAGAGGAACGAGTGAAAGCGTTTGTATATATGGGAGGTTTGTTTTGTAGGAGTTTTGGCAAAATAAAGCACAGATATGGCACTTAATAGTTTCTGTATTGAAAACTTCAACAAATAGATTTACATAATTTAAATCTTTTTGTTCATGAAAATCTCATTTATTCTTTATTTATTAGAAATAGATTTACAATGAACAAAGGTAACGTTTATGTAACATGACAGCCAATAATATTTTTACAAGGCGCCGTGAAGCGGCGACGACAATAATAGGAACTACTCCGGTTGCGTTCCGATACTAGTAATATTTCTTACATGTTTATTAGAGATGGAAAGTGATGAATTGAAAAAATGGGTGATGCGGTAAATGGGACAATGAAAAGTCGAATGACGAAATGTGCGTCTGAAAAGGCAAAGAAGTTTACATTAATATTAATTAATTAGAATTTATTACATTGTTTTTATTGCTCACCACAAACCAAAATAACAGTTAAAATAATTCTTATCACCTAAAACTATCTCTCCTAGACAACGTTTAAATGGCTGTCACCTTTCTTTCAGGCTTTACTAACGTCCCAACTACTAGTGCTCTTAGTGCGCGAAGGTGACAGATATTGTTTACGGCCGCTGAGCACCTCGCAGACACCTTTGTCGCCTCTAGTCAGGTGGTAAGTAGGATTTTGTATTTGGGATTGTTGAAGGTGTAGGAAGGATCTTGGTTTTTGTAACGGGGCTGAATGGAGAAGCAATTTTGTGTTGAGGGTATCTTATTTTTATTTTATTTTTAAAGCATCATATAACAGGTAAGACACAATAAATTTTTAAGTTGATATCTTATTTAACAAAAAATAGACCATGGACACCAAAGTTTAAACAATTAATTTAATTCGCAAATTGATATGGCTTTTTCTTTACCCTTGTCTTTCATAACACAATTGTTTAAACGTAAATTTCACAATTTAATCAATGTTTTTCATGCAATTCAAAGAAATATATATTGAATGAATAGCAATATTTCATATATATTAGATGTCATTATTTGCATATACTTTAGGGTTAACTTAATCTATACAAAATTTCGGTATGCATAATAATTTATTATTATTCGTTTGTAGGGATACGGTACTATTTCGTCCCAACGCCGCTGTGAAAAACACATTCTTCCTGATGAACATCAACGGAGTTCAAATGCACGAACTATCGGCTAATAGCGCGGCTGAATATACCACGTGAGTAATTTTAGTATACATAATTAATAAAATTCTGTGTCCAGCTATTAAATTTCATTAAATTGGTATTTTAGACTAGAACAAAGTGTTAGAAAGTGGGGACATGGAACAAATTATATACCTGAATCTATTGAATGTCGCGTCGAATAATTTACTGTACCCGAAAATTAATGGAAATACGACAAAATATTTTTGATGACCAATATTTTCCTTATACTATAGAGCAAACATAGAGCTTTTTTTCTAGTTTTTTGTTTTTAAATTTTATGGTATTTATAACAAATTTGTTTTGTTTAGATGGGTGAAACACATTCAAGAAGCGCCTTTAGCCAAATTGACAGAACTAAAGTTGGCCAACCACCAACATTCACGATCCCAGGATGATAACGGTGAGTCGTAATTATGTTTCAGATAAAAAAAGAGAATTTGATATTCATGCATACATTACGGCTCTAAATCCCAAAAAGGGTAGCCAGAGCTTTGGAGCTAGAAACTCCTCAGCCACATTTGGACGTTAGTAGGGGACAAGATGGTAGAAATAAAGTATCGTTGGTGATGGGTCTCCAACCGCATCGCCCGAAAACCACTTAAAAACGCCCAATACCCTTAGTCGCCTCTTAAGACACCCTTAGGAAAGGGGTAGCGACATTTGAAGCAGGCATTACACAGCCAAAAATATTTTTTTATTATTTTACTTATTTATACATGCATACATACATATAGTCACGGCTATAAATCCCTTAACGGGGTAGCCAGAGCTTTGGAATGAATAATTCGTCAGCCACTTTTGGAAGTTGATTGGGGAAAATATGGTAATAATAAATAATTGTTTTTGGTGACGGGTCTCCAACCACATTGCCCAAAAATCACTTAAAAAGCCCCTTTACCCTTAGTCGCCTCTTACGATCACCCACGGGTAGAAATGGGGTAGTGTCATTCTAAGCCGACACTACACGGCTTATCATATATCTATCTTATCATATATATACTATCACTTATTCATTGTATCATATGTATGTATATGTTTGTTAATAGTTCATTATTTTTAATTTAATAACTAGAAAATTATTATGAATCTATTGTGTAGATTAACGTATAGTTATCAGTTTCACCATGTTGTGACATCTATCTCTCATGACTTTAATTTATTGACCTCTTCATTCAAAGGTTGTCTGGAAGAGATCGCTTTTAGTGATAAGACCGCCAATTGTACTTTTTTAAATTTAATTTTGTCAATTGCAAATATTTCTCCTTTTTGATGTGCAATAAAGTGTTTTCTATTCTATTATATCAATATAGTTAATATTAATATTTTATTCTAGGCACCCCAGTATCCCGAGCTAGTTCAGACGCGTCTGATAAATGTACGGAACCCATTAATAATATTAATACTAGTAGCAGTGAAAGTGATCACACACAAATTGAACAGGAGCCTGTTACGTGAGTACTTTTATATGGTTTTTATGTTAAAATATTATTTATTTGGTTTTTTTTATTATTTGACTTAAACTCAATTATTTTTTCTATAATATGACCAATAGTTTTTTCTTTAAAATTACCTAGCATTTCTTTAAAATGACAAATCCTTACTTGATAAATCATAATGACTTGTTTTTTTTTGGTAAATCATAATTATTTGATTAGGATTTGTTAGATTCAAATAAGTCCGATATTCAATACTTTTTTATCAGCAATTTGAAGGGATTATCATATTTTTTTTAATTTGACAAATAGATAGATAAATAACTCGTTTATTTTATGTTAACATAACACCACATACGATATAAAAAAAACAATACATAAAGTGAAAAAAACAATATTTTTCACCTAAAAATTAGTGCTTTGGTAACACAAATTAGGTCCTAACTCAGTCCTAGTCAGTCAGGTCCTAAATCCATTTATTGAGTAACATGAACCGACTATGAGATTCCATGTTTTAATATCCTTTTGTAAAATAAAAAAAAGGATCCTGTTCTGTCTCCTGATAATAATATAGAGTTTCGCTTTATAGTTCATAAAATATTAATTTTCCCGTTTAACAAAAAACGTATTTTCAGTGACGACATGATAGTCCAGTGGGTAAGAACACCCGCCCGAAAAACAGAAGGGCGTGAGTTCCAATCCTGGGACGGGCCTACACCAATTTGTCTTTTCTAAAGTCATGTGTGGTTAATTTATCATGGTTGCTAACGGTGAGGGAAAACATCGTGAGGAAACCCACATGGCTGAGTTGTACTTAGTCATGTGACAGTGTATTCGTACAAAACGGCGATAGGCCTGCCCCCTATCGCGTGAGTACACTGTCTAAGCAAAACGTGGGTACCTTCTCTGGAAACTAGATGGCGCTTGCCATGTGAGTTCAGGAGTATTGGTACCTCTGCCAACCCCTTCGGGGATTAACGGCGTGAACGTTTATGTTTATTATGTTATGTATTTTCAGTGCAACAGCAACGGAACAAGGGGTAGACAGTGGTACAATCCCAGCCCCAATAATACCACCACTGAACCCACCGTCCGTGGTGGTAGTCAGTCCGGCTGTGGAGGAAAGCGTTTGTATGGCAGATCTGGTTTATACACAAGAAGGTAATTTTTTTTAAAATTTATTTTAAGAGTTTTGTAAAAAAAATTTTTTTTCTGATCTTTACTTACTGTAGTTTAATTAAACTTTAATTATTTTATTTTTACTAAAGTGAGGGTTTTGTAGAAAAATATTCCTTTAAAAAGAATTCATAAAATATTTAAAAATATGCCTCTTTTGTATGACATATATTTTTATCCTAAGTAAAATCTTTACAGACAACTTTTGAACGTTAAACAATTATAACTTCTAATCTACCGTTACTTTGGAAGGTGTGTAAAAGAAGAAGCAGCAAGAAACTCCATACATTATTTCACTTTTTCACATACAAATCGTTTTATTTCATACATACATACATACGTTTAATTTCGTTTTATACATATTTGTGTACATTTATATTAATTATGCTATCATGATGATATATAAGCAGGCACGTGAGATATACTGTTTTGCTATGTTACATAACATAAACATAAACGTTCACGCCGTTTATCCCCGAAGGGGTTGGCAGAGGTACCAATACTCCTGAACTCACGGTACCCACGTTTTGCTTAGACAGTGTACTCACGTGATAGGGGGCAGGCCTATCGCCGTTTTGTACGAATACACTGTCACATGACTAAGTATAACTCAGCCATGTGGGTTTCCTCACGATGTTTTCCCTCACCGTTAGCAACCATGATAAATTAACCACACATATGACTTTAGAAAAGACAAATTGGTGTAGGCCCGTCCCAGGATTGGAACTCACGCCCTTCTGTTTTTCGGGCGGGTGTTCTACCCACTGGACTATCATGTCGCTATGTTACTAGGCCAATTTCTGTATGTATTTGTGTTTATAAAAAACTGACTTCCAGTAAAGTTGAAAATCTAATCAACATTGTCTAAATATTTAAAAAAATATGATTGCCTACGACACAAGCCCTTGCTTAGTGTTGGAATCAATGTAACCCGAAACTCTACAACTTTGTGTAATAAACGTAATTGTGTGGAATATGTGTGTGTTGCTGTGTAGTGCTGGCTTAGAATAGCACTACCCCATTTCTTCCGGTGGGTGTACGTAAGAGGCGACTAACGGTATTGGGGCTTTAAAGGGCTTTTGGGCGATGCGGTTGGAGACCCATCACCAAAAACCTTTATTTCACCATCTTTTCCCCACTCAACTTCCAAAAGTGGCTCAGGAATTTATGATTCCTTAGTTCTGGCTACCCCTTCTAGGGATTTATAGCCGTGGGTATATGTTTATGTTTATGTGTGAAATAGAAGTAAAAGTGTATTCTTATTGCAAGAATATACTACAGTCAAAATCAATATCATTTATAACCCATTCTGTCTTTCCAGAACAACTGCGTCGTCTTGACCAAGTGATAGCGGCAAGTTTACGTGCAAAAAGTTCAGTAGTTGCAAAGTTATTAGGGGCAGCGCCTACCCATTACGGGATTCTTAGCGATATGGCGGTGGCTGAGACTATGGGACATGTGGGTTAGTATGAAATACTATATACTTATACTTTAAAGGATTGACGATAGTAGATATGGAGGAAATGCATAGTATAAACGTTATAAGGGACAGGTTATCGCCGTTTTTAACGAAAGCACTTGTATATGTATATATATTAGTTATATTTGCTGTGTACTGTCGGCTTAGAATAGCACTACCCCATTTCTGCCGGTGGGTGTACGTAAGAGGCGACTAACGGTATTGGGGCTTTTAAGAGATTTTTGGGCAATGCGGTTAGAGACCCATCACCAATAACCTTTATTTTACCATCTTTACCCCACTCAACTTTCCAAAAGTGGCTGAGGAGTTTCTAATTCCTTAGCTCTGGCTACCCCTTCTAGGGATTTACAGCTGTGAGTATATGTATGTATGTATGTATGTATATTAGTTATATGGAATTCCTCACAACGTTTTGTCTCAACATGATAATTGTTAGTAGACTGTAAATGTAAATGAGAATGTAAATGTTTTATAGATCTTTTCCTAGGAGTCTTTCATTTCAAACATGGTTCGTAGTATAATATAACATATTAATAATAATTTTAAATAATACATAATAATAATCGTGTAGTGTCGGCTTAGAATAGCACTACCCCGTTTCTACCGATGGGTGTACGTAAGAGGCGCCTAACGGTATTGGGGCTTTTAAGGGATTTTTGGGCGATGTAGTTGGAGACCCATCACCAACAACCTTTACTTTTACCATCTTTTCCCCACTCACATTTCCAAAAGTGGCTGAGGAATTTCTAATTCCTTAGATCTGGCTACCCCTTCTAGGGATTTATAGCCGTGAGTATATGTATGTATGTATGTTTGTATCCAATCGATCTCTGTTGTAACAAATAAGATGTTACCTTTCATTTCAAACATGTAATCAATTCTAAATTATACACTCGTAAGAGGAAATGCGTCGGCACTGTTTATTTTGTAACATCTTTTTGTAGCAACCTGTACGATGATTAACAACATAGAGTTAGTCCTTTCTTTAAATTGAAAAATTATAACTAATAAATAAAGAATAAATAAAGGAAAGAAAAATTTCTACACAGGCGGGAATCGAACCCGCGACCTCGGGTATACGCCCCGACGCTTCGATCGGGTCGATCCCCGACTGTGTAGAAATTTTTCTTTCCTTTATTTATTCTTTATTTATTAGTAATAATCCCCACATGAGGTTTTCATGAACAAAAAGATTTAAATTATGAAAAAATATAATTTTTAATTTGTTTCAGATATAGACAGTGATTTTTCTGAATCTCAACTGAACAATTCCAACGATGTATCGAATACTGACATACATCACTTACTGTTGGCGGCCATTGCACAGGGTAAGTCTTTTGTCATCATTTCAAAATGAAAATCATACATACAATCACGGCTATAAATGTAAAAAGGGGAATCCAGATCGTAAGACTCAAAAAATCTTCGGTCTCTTTTGGAAGTTGAGAGGGAAAATGATTGATTTTATTTTAATAGAGAGGGTTAGCGATGGATATCTAACTGCTGTGTAGTGTAGGCTTAGAATAACACTACCCCAGTTCTATCCGCGGGTGATCGTAAGAGGCGACTAAGGGTATAGGGGCTCTTTAAGTGATTTTTGGGCGATGTGGTTGGAGACCCGTCACCAAAAACATTTATTATTACTATCTTTTCCCCAATCAACTTCCAAAAGTGGCTGAGGAATTTCTCATTCCAAAGCTCTGGCTACCCCGTTAAGGGATTTATAGCCGTGAGTATATGTATGTATATCATCTATCATCGAACTCAACAATAACTTATAAAAGAATACATAAATACATGTACTGACGGCCATAAATCCCAAAAAGGGGTAGCCAGAGCTGTACAGCTAGAAACTCCTCAGCCACATTTGGAAGTTGATAGGGGAAAAGATGGTAGAAATAAAGTATCGTAGGTGATGGGTCTTCCAAAAACCACTTCAAAACGCCCCATACCCTTAGTCGCCTCTTAGGACACTTGTGGGTGGAAAGGGGTAGCGACATTCTAAGCTGACACTACACGGCAACCCGACACAATACAACAATTGTTACAAAATTCATATAAATGTTATTTTTAGATAGGTTCGATAGTCACATCATTCATCACTGGATAAAAATGCATGTTACAAAAATTGCTTGGTGATGCATGATGTGGTTGTCTTCTAAATGAGTATTTATTTATTTTTGTTATTTGTACATAATTTTTAATTAATTTTTACTCTTGTATACATTCTGTACTAACAATAGCACCCTAAGATTAATGTATGTACTAAAAAAATTATGGATTTGCGTTGAGTTTTTTTTTTTAATTTATTTTTTTATATTTTTCAGCCAATCAACTAACGGAAGCGATTTCGTCCGCTTTACGAACGGGTCCGGACATTCCGGATTCGAGGACCGGACTTTGCGATACGTGCCGACCGAGGAGTGGACATGGTATGGATACGGACTTAAATAATAATTATTTCAAATAAAAAATCCATACATACATTCATACATATACATACATATACTCACGGCTATAAATCCCTAGAAGGGGTAGCCTCAGCTAAGGAATCAGAAATTCCTCAGCCACTTTTGGAAATGTGAGAGGGGAAAGGGGGTAAAAATAAAGGTTGTTGGTGATGGGTCTCCAACCGCATCGCCCAAAAATTCATTAAAAGCCCCAATACCGTTAGTCGCCTCTTACGTACACCCACCGGAAGAAATGGGGTAGTGCTATTCCTACTATTCTAAGCCGACACTAATAATTTATAATAATTATTCCTTAGATGAAGTTAATTTTATCCATTGTTATTGCATTCACTGGTTTTATTAAATTTGCATATTATGTTGGAAATAAATTCACATATATACATCCTGCAAGGGCATATTAATATGACGAATATGAATGCTTGTTTCTTAGTTTTGCATGTTTCTATATCTGTTTTATGTACATAAATTAATATGTTTGAGTCAGTACCTACTAGTAATTTATAAGTAATCGCCCATAATACTTTTATTCAATCTAAAATATACAAATTGTATTATACAATAATCTATTTCCTATAATTGTAGGCCCCACCTCCCCAGTGTTGCCATCCTCAACTCCCGAAGAGCGAAGTCAGCTGTTACAAAGTTTGGGGTTGCCAGCTGAAATGTCGCCAGCGGTCGTTGAGGAAATGGATAGAGGATCTGGAAGGGAATTTGAGGGTAAGTGAGGATTAAATTGGTCAAAGATAAAATTGAATTGGGCTAAATAAAAAAATATATATAAAAGCTTAAATAAAAAATATATGTGAGGATTGTATGCTAGTTAAAGGTGGATTTGAGGTGAAAATAAATATTAAAAGTTTTGGTGAGATAATTTGGAAGTATGATAAAAGCTTGGATTGGATTTGAGCCTTGAAAATAGGCAATTTTGCAAGGCTCAAATCCATAGTATAATAATTACAGATAACTTTTTGACCCTTATAGTTAAATTCGTTAGTATAATAAAGTAGTGTGGTACTTTGATAATAATGACTCTTTAGATATACAACTCAAAACCGTGCTTCTAAACTTTATACTTTTATACCTTTACTTGAGCTGTCTACTGTCGGCTTCGAATAATACTACCCCATTTCTTCCGGTGGGTGTACGTAAGAGGCGACTAACGGTATTGAGGCTTTTAAGAGATTTTTGGGCGATGCGGTTGGAGACCCATCACCAACAACTTTTATTTTACCATCTTTATCCCACTAAATTTTCCAAAAGTGGCTGAGGAATATCTAATTTCTTAGCTCTGGCTACCCCTTCTAGGGATTTATAGCCGTGAGTATATGTGTGTATGTATGTTTTATACCTTACTTATTTTTACTTTCTTTACAGATACTCGCCCATCGGACTTAGCCCACCGTTTAGTCCCAATATCAAGTGGACTACATTGCGCTTTATCCCAGCTACTTAGTAGATTATCGGGGCCTGGTCTACTTCCCGGTCTTTCCGGTCTACCCGCTCTTTCTGCCAATAGAGCTATGGAAAGAGATAGAGGAGATGCTGAGAGAAGAAGGGCGCATGGTAAGAGTTTTTACTTGGTCTAATAATATTTAGTTTGTGTACCAAAATGATTGAATACTCTAGTCATTGACATTCATAAGTTAAATAATGAATAACACACACAGACAGACTTTTATGCAGATAAGAAAAATCGTTTTTGAGCCAAGGATTTATAAATTCCTCAGCCACTTTTGGAAGTTGAGTCTTTTCCCCACTCAACTTCCAAAAGTGGCTGAGGAATTTATAACTCCTTGGTTCTGGCTACCCCTTTCCTTGGTTCTGGCTTCCCCTTCTAGGGAATTATAGCCTTGAGTATATGTATGTATGTAATGTCTTTCCGTTTGTGGAAAAAGCAAAGATATACTGGCCAGTTTACCCTGCTGTGTATCAACTTATAAATTGTATTTATGATTAACTCGAAAAACATTTACATACCGCGATGTAGAATATGAGTGAAACGCTGATAGGTGCGAGTGAGTCCGCTGTAGTGGGCGCTCTAACATTACTCCCACACTTTCAAAGAGAGATGGCTCCTAATAATCCATAATCATTGGAATAAAACATTGTAACAATCTAAATAACATAATGATAAAATTAATGTGATTTTCATGTGATTGTCCAAATTTTGCAAGAGATCGGTCAAATGATTTAAAATAAAACACCAATTAAAAAAAAATAATAATCTAAAACTCAATATTCAGAAAATCATTTTTTGATCCGCTTCTATTTTTTTGTAAAGTTTGGTCCTTCGAGTAAAGTATAAAATATGAACATTTTATTTTTTTCAGAATATGAAATCCCAGATGACTTAGCGTTGAACGATGATATTGACCATCAACATATACAGGTAAATAATTTAAATTCATATTTCTTATTTAAGTATATATTACAATTTTATTTAATTGTAAAATAGTTTTTCCTTTACGAACGTAGCCTTAGGGTAATGTTTAAAGAAATTGATTCATTTCTTTGTCCTGCTTTAAAATTATTGATGAACTTATAAATTGTGATTTTCCCAAAAAGGGGTATACCCATATAATTTGCTTTATTATATTTTTATTCAATAATATGTCATAACTTTTTTTTCCAGGAACAACCAAGTAACGGCGGGTGATAAGTGACAAAGAAATAATAAGAGTTGAACCCGGGTCCTCTATAGGACCGAATTGTAGGCCCGTACCGTACACTACTAAACTATTCCAAAGTATAGATTTATTTTTATATCTCGTGTACAAAGATAGATGTTATGTTAAAAGAAATTGTTAAGCAATTTTTATGTGATCGATTTGGAAAAAACATGATTTTTTCTTAATGAATATGGATATTTGTCCATTTAAAGATTAACTTTATTTTAATTTTTGAAGCTTTTTTGTAAAAAAAAATGTACATGTATCAATTTTCGCAGAAATCTCGCTCTTATAGACATTCTCTGTTTTTTATATTATTAATTATTGTTGTATAGTTTGCTTATTTTTCACGCAATTATTTAAATTAAATATTAATTAAGTGTATATTTTATAAAGTATTTTTTAAAGTAAGAATCGATAATCGTTAATCAAATTGTGTATCTAGATGTTTGTAAATAGGCGAATAGATTTCGCTCTTTCTTGTATCAAAAGATGTTAGTTTACATTTATATGTGTAAAATTGTTATTCCAGTTTATAAATATACGTAAGTTTTACTATATACTGTATACCCTATTGCACCTTCACATGTATGTTATACGAAATTATATGCTAGCAAGAAAAGTCATACTTGAATTTATTGGAAAATTTAGCACGTTTTTTATGGATAAGTATCATATCACATAATTTATATTAACTATGAAATGAATCATTACGAAATATAGTTTTAATATGTCTATTTTACTATTACAAATTACTCCAATTTCTAAATATAACGGTATTTTATTAAAATAGTGACCCTTAGTTTATCGCGGTACTAAAGTTTTATTTAACATTATGATTAGTGAAGTCCCGAGCTTAGATAGTTGGAGGTGTGTGAAAGCGATTATTTCATGTGAGAAATGAGATAGTGACAAATTTTGTGTGAATAATCTGTCAGTTTTTTTTATATTTCTTATGTAGAGTCATATGTTAAAACTATATTTTGTAAAAAAAATAAAATAAAGATTCTTGTTGTTATTTTTACTATGGAGAATAACATCTGTAGAATAATTGTTTAAATGATTGATTTCATAGTTTTTGTAAGTTTGGGGTGAAATAGAACTGTAGTTGTTTCAGATAATAAGTATAAAGCGATTACATATTTTAGCAGATTGCATAAATACTTAGAAAATAAAGTTATATTAAAAAAAAAAAAAGTACAGTTATGTGAAATAAATTTGCAAAAAATTAAATGAATATTGGTTAGAATTTTATGTCATCACTTTGAAAATTATTAACTTAATTATCTGAAACGATTATATTTAAAGTTTATACGCATTTTATTGTAAATAAGCATAAAAATGTATTAGTACGTCTTATGCAAGCATCCTGTAAAAAATAACAGATTTTGAAACCGAATAAAAGATTGACTACAGAGATTTTTGAAATTTATAAAAGATGTTTTATATATCGCTATATATTCGTTGTATATGTATAATATATATAATATAAATCACCAGTGCCCTACAGTTGTTGTACCTTTATACGCCATATTGTAATTATTTAGTAGCATTTTGTAAATTTTAATTGTGATTCGAGTAGATAACTGTTCCTATAATAAAGATAAATAAATCTGGTTATTAATGTTAATACTAATAATTAACTTACTATTGAACACCACTCATAGTACGAAAACAATATTTGAATTAGTTTTCGCAATAAATAAATTTCTGTCTTAATTTAGGCATTAATTTTATGTCACGTTATGTTAATTTTACTTGCTTATAAAATCTAAAATAATTAATAAAATATTAAAGGATTTTAACAACCACAAAACAGTCTTCTACTCGAATAACAAACAAATACATAAAGTGATATTTTGCATACAAAAATCATACAAATAATATTAGTTTAGAGATCAAGATCAATGGCAGTATTTTTAACAAGAAAATAAGTGCTTTTGCAAATTTTATATATGTTTTAATAAATAACAATATCGGTATATAATATCTTGCATATGTGCCTCTATATAACCATTTATAATGACGATTTTAAATCATTTTGATATAATATCGACCAAATGAAACCCATCCACTGCACCTAGATATATCTGCTGTTTAAAATAATTATATAAATGTATACAATATATATTAGTAATATTTATATATTGCTCATGTACATTCTAATATTGCAATATCGAGCTTGGATAGTATTTACAAATATTATGGCATTTGCTAATTTAAATGACTTCCTATAAAAATAATAAAATGGAGAATGACCTTTATTCTAATGCTATAAGGTCTAAATTATGGCGGTCCTTGCCACACTATGTTGCGATAGAAATAATTATTACATGACAGATTCTACCAATAACCAAATTTACGGTAATTGTTAAAAATAACCTCTGATCTTTTTGTGTTTTGAATACACGCTTATTATTTTTGGTTATTATGAAAATTTTAATTTTTTTCTTATATGTTTCAACTCAATGGATTTTTTGTGATTTTGACTCACGAATAAACTATGATTTGGGATTAGCATTTAAAAAAAAAGTATTACAAACCGCATAGAATTTTTCAGAATTTTGGACAAATACTTATTTGGAAACCATTGTTATTTCTGGCAAAATAATAAAAATATATTGATATCTCATGTTATTGTGTTCTTTTTCTAACATATTTTATTATTTTATAATCTAAACTTGGTTATATATTGGAATGGAGTTATGCAAATGTAAATCATGTGGAAGTCATTGTCACCAGCTTATCACTGTCAATGGCAAGCTATTTATTAGTCTATGTAATGGAGTTATACTATAAAGGTATTAATAAAGTACCGGTAATAAACTGATTATTTGTTTCTTTGTCCAAAATCGTTTCCTCGGTAAATATTCTTAATCTTAGGATCAAAGAGTTTGTCTCTTAACGTATACATATGCTCACGGCTATAAATCCCTAGAACCCCTTCTAGCCGGGTGTCGTAAGATGCGACTAAGGGTATTGGGGCTTTTTATTGGATTTTTGGGCGATGCGCTTGGAGACCCATCACCAAAAACCTTTATTTTTAACATCTTTTCCCCACTCAACTTCCAAAAGTGGCTGAGGAATTTATAATTCCATAGCTCTGGCTACCCCTTCTAGGGAAATATAGCCGTGAGTATATGCATGTATGTATGTACTCTAGACGGGTAATACAAAACATCAGCGCTGTGATCGATTCGTGTTCCCCCACCCCCTACTTTGCACCTAGCGAATAGACCTTTAACGTGTCTGGCATTATAAAGGAACCATAGAAATTGTCTGGCTACTGAGGAAACATCATTTTATAGTTCTCCAAATAACATATATAAAATTCCGATTTTATACTATAACTAAAGTATCATTAAAATTAACCCTACTTTAAGGGTGTCTGGCAGGGGATTGCAACTGTACTAAGTGTCTGGCTGTGGACGAGGCGATTTCTAAGATCACCACTAATAAAATATATAAAAACTAAGCTTTATACTATACCTAATTTGAGATACATTTTTACACACCTTTACTACCTGTTACCTGCCAAAGCCAGGGCGACCCAAGTTTCATAGCCTGGGATCGTTCTTACCTGTATAGTGGACATACACAGAGAAACTTTTAGACTTTATACTATAACTAAGGTCTGGCCGTCGCGGGCTCTTAGACTATGTGTGGGAATATACTGAAGCTGCTATACTTTGCATACCGAATTGAAATGTCTTGAAATATTAAATACAAACAAATGTTATTTGATGACGTCCATTTGGCCACTGGCTTCTAAATCCTAAAATTGCGGGTTAAATCCTCACTAAAGGCAATCAATTGAATGATGAATGCAAAAATACAGTTATTTTTGCATTCATATTAGGAGGCATATATTTTTTCTCAGTCGGGCCTACTTATTTATTCATTAGGTATGTAAAACAGATAACAATCTTAGACTAACACAACATAAAATAATAGGCAATAAAGGTAAAGGCTAAAGGCAGGTCTACTGTAGATGCGTTAGGTATATTTTGTGACCTCACAATAGCTTTTGATTGTGTAAAAAAAGAAATAGCGTTGATTAAACTTAAATATTACGGTTTTGACGAGCAAGCACTGAAATTAATGGCATCATATCTTAATAAAAGAACTTTAAAGGTTGATATTAATGGAACCACGTCGGAAGGATCGGAAATAGAGATGGGCGTTCCTCAAGGTTCTATACTTGGCCCATTACTGTTTCTGATTTATATTAATGATTTACCATTTATGGTTCAAAAGTATTCTGAGATAGATATGTTTGCAGATAACACATCTTTAATATTTAATATAGTGAGATCCTCTACATCTCTTGACGACGTAAATAAAGCTATCTCACTTGTATTGCATTGGTTTACTGTAAATAACCTGGTACTGAATGCCAAAAAAACTAAATGTATTAAATTTACTTTATCGAATGTTAGGCAAGTTGATGCCAATATTGTTATTGATAGTGAAAAAGTACAATTAGTGAAAGAGACAAAAAAAGGGATAATAATCGATTCTAAGTTTTTTTTAATTTTTTTTTTAATTTATTTTAAAATACATAATCATTACAGGCATAAACCTAATGCGATTTTAAATTAAATTTTAACATATTAAATTTATGGTACTCTCTTACTTATTGTAACATAGATATTTCTGTTGTTTGTCCAAAAATAAAGAAATAAATAAGGCAACGATTGTGAAGTCACCCAGATGACATGCAAAAACATCCACATTTTCTACAATTTCCCGCAAAGCCACTAGTGCTCTGACCAGAGGCCACTGCTGCAATAAATTAGTGCGCGACTGTGGTAAGGCTAAAATTTTTCCCTGTTGCAATCTATCCCTGGTCCCCCCATATACTAACACTTTCTAAAAGGCTGAGCTCAGCAGCGTATGCCGTGCGTAAGATTAGAGAAAAAGCGGACATAGAAACAGCTCGCATTGTGTATTTCAGTTATTTTCGTAGTATTATGTCGTACGGAATTTTATTATGGGGTAAAGCGGCTGATGTTCATAAAGTTTTTGTCTTACAAAAGCGAGCTATCCGATATATCTACATGTTAAGGTCGAGGTATTCGTTGCGCGAAATATTTAAAGATATTGGCATTTTAACTGTCCCTTGCCAATACATATTTGAGAATTTAGTGTATGCCAAAAAGAGTATAGGCCAATTTAGTAAAGTTAGTGATAGACATACTGTTAACACTCGAAATAAGGACAAACTTAACGTACCGAATTGGAGACTTAATAAAGTAAGTAACTCCTTTATGGGACTATCGCTCCAAATGTTCAACAAACTTCATTCTGACATATTGGAATTGCCTGTGGCATCTTTTAAAAAGGCAATTAAAGCAATGCTCTTAAAGAAATCTTACTACAGTGTTCACGATTTTTAAACGACAAGGACCCAACGCGTACATTACCGTGTCCGTAAAGCTATAAATCTTCCCTCGTTATTCCCAGGAATAATTGTCTGGTGAGGATTTTTCTTCTCACGTTATGTGATTGGTTTTTGTGATGGACAATTTAGTTTAATTATCTCAAACTAGCGTTTGGTTTGGTCGCATAGAAAATCTTTATAAAGTAAAAACATGTTGATAAACTGAAATTGTACAAACCATATTTTGAAAAATTCTCCTTACGAACACCTTCCGAAGCAACGGATTAATGATAAATTTAAAATTTTTGACGTTGTATCACTTAACTTTGGAGAATAAACTTTATGACTTTTTTTTGACAATTGGCAGAGCGACGGGGGTGTATACCCGAGGTTGCGGGTTCGATTCCCGCCTGTGTCAAAATTTTTCTTTCCTTTATTTATTATTTACATACATACATACATACATATACTCACGGCTATAAATCCCTAGAAGGGGTAGCCAGAGCTAAGGAATTAGAAATTCCTCAGCCACTTTTGGAAAGTTAAGTGGGGAAAAGATGATAAAATAAAGGTTTTTGGTGATGGGTCTCCAACCGCATCGCCCAAAAATCCCTTAAAAGCCCCAATACCGTTAGTCGCCTCTTACGTACCCCCACCGGAAGAAATGGGGTAGTGCTATTCTAAGCCGGCACTACACGGCCATTTATTATTTATAATTTATTTATTTATTAGAAATAATCATGAGGTTTTCATGAACAAAAACATTCAAATCATTTCAAAAATATTGTTGGTTAAGAAAATCATAAGTCATTATTGTACTTTTCTAGGGGCTAACATAATCTGTGTACTTTGTGTGTCTCAAATCAAAATGAATCAAAATAACACATCTAAATTACAAATGATATTAATCTATGCCATTTTAATCTACACTGACCAAGCAAAACGTGGGTACTCTGAATACCAGGTGACAATTCCACGTGATGTTCAGAAGTATTAGTACCTCTGCCAACCCCTTCGGGGATATTCGGCGTGATCGTTTGCGTCTTTGAGTCCATTATAAGCTAACATTCAAATTATCCTGGAAAAATAACCAGAAAATGATTAAGCCTGTCTTCCTGTCGTGTCATAATTAATTGGCATCGTATTGCTACACAACTCAAGAGATATTGTTCAACGTTCTAAGAGATACTCTTCTCTTGATAGCACTCTGTAACTCAAAGTCACTTAATGTTAAGAGTGACAGTCAAATAGAACAAGTAATGAACGTGACTTTATTTTTTTTTAAAATACTGTTCGGTATACCCTCTATTTAAGTTTAAAATTTCATTCAAATTCAAATTCTTTATTTGCATTCCACATGTTATGTGATCTTTCAAAGATAATTAAGTACCAATTACCATAATTACTTATTATTATAATTATTACCATTTTACTTTTATTTCTTAAAAGGGGAATAGTAGCTCAATTTTTTCACTAAAAGTTAGTTCTCAGTTTTCTTACTGAAATTATTGATTAGCATTAGTGAGCAGAGCTATAATTTTGCCTATTAACTTTTATATACAATCCAATAGATCGAAATAATAGCCACAGGCTCAATTTAGGGTTTCGTTTAGCTCACTGAGTTACATTTGAAGAGTAAAATTCGACGCCTTGAGGTTTGCACATCACTACCACTACTCACATAAACCCTGTATATCTATATCGCCTCTTCTTATCCATCCTACCGCTTTACGTGCCTAAACCACTAATAAATTCGTAATAAAACATACATACATACATACATATACTCACGGCTATAGATTCCTAGAAGGGGTAGCCAGAGCTAAGGAATAAAAAAAAATCCTCAGTCACTTTTGGAAATCTTGAGTGGGGAAAAGATGGTAATATAAAGGTTGTTGGTGATGGGTCTCCAACCGCATCGCCCAAAAATCCTTTAAAAGCCTCAATACCTTTAGTCGCCTCTTACGTACAACCGGAAGAAATGGGGTAGTGCTATTCTAAGCCGACACTACACGGCAATTCGTAATAAAAGACACACCAATATTCAAAACCATTTATTAACAACCACAATCACACAAACAAACCAACAAACAAGCTTAGAACAGTCAAATACACTAAAGATGTCAAAGTGTTAGTTCCATCTGTCACCACGGGGAGAGGAACGCCAGTCAGTTTGGATTGCATGTATTGTTTGACTGTTTGCTTTACTTCGTTGATTGCATCTGATTCGCTGGCAGTTGTGGGTCTGAAATGATGAATATGAAACTTTAATTTCTTGTAAGCTACTAAATATGTGAGGAAACCTACATGGGGAGTTGTACTTTGTTAGTGATAACTGTTTTGCGTTAAGCAATTTTCAATGCTGAGTTGGATCCCATTTTCAGTGCTGTGTCACATGTGTGTGCTGTGTAGTGTCGGCTTAGAATAGCACTACCCCAATTCTTCCGGCGGGTATACGTAAGAGGCGACTAACGGTATTGGGGCTTTAAAGGGATTTTTGGGCGATGCGGTTGGAGACCCATCACCAACAACCTTTATTTTACCATCTTTTCCCCACTTAACTTTCCAAAAGTGGCTGAGGAATTTTTGATTCCGTAGCTCTGGCTACCCCATCTAGGGATTTATAGCCGTGACTATATGTATGTATGTTTGTATGTCACATAAATGGCTGTTCAATCAATTGAAAAGTATTTTTATATTTGATCATTGCTGTTGTGCTTTGTACCTCAATAAATGTTTTATCTACCCTAACTATCTACTTAGTCATGTGACAGTTTATTCTCACAGAAATGGCGATAGGCGTACGTGAGTACACTGTCCACGCCAAACGTGGATACTCTGTACTAAATGACATTGGTGTGATTTGATGCTCTCAAGTATACTAACTTTTATACCTCTGGCACTATTTTGGGGACATACGGCGTGTAATAAATAAAGGAAAGAAAAATCTCGACACATGAGGTTTTCATGAACAAAAAGATTTAAAAAATACAGCGTGTAAGTTTGTATTTTGATCTTGTTTGCTCCAGGCCTATTCAATCTATACAATCAAAAATCGCAGAAACTAATGAATAACACTATGTCTTACAGTCATACCATTATTACACCATTATAAACAGATATAACATAACATATACTCACGGCTATATTTCCCTAGAACGGGTAACCAGAGCCAAGGAATTATAAATTCCTCAGCCACTTTTGGAAGTTGAGTGGGGCAAAGATGGTAAAAATAAAAGTTTTTGGTGATGGGTCTCCAACCGCATCGCCCAAAAATCCAATAAAAAGCCCCAATACCCTTAGTCGCCTCTTACGACACCCGTGGGTAGAGAGGGGTAGCGACATTCTAAGCCAGCACTACACGGCACTAAAACAGATATACTTACTGAATAGCCCTACAATGCGATACATCAGGTACAACATAAACCGGCGACTGCGGCGTAGAATGCCCCTCCTTCGGCCCCATGGGAGACCAGGGGTCCGCGCCGCCGCTGACAGATATCACGTGGTCTGGCATGTATGACAGACCCGCGAAGAGGTTGTTGGTGCGCTCTATGCCGGATTGCACTGTGGATTCTGGGTAGCTGGAAATTTTGGATGACCGTATTAGTTAACGTACATACATACATACTCACGGCTGTAAAGCCCTAGAAAGGGTAGCCAGAGCTACGGAATTAGAAATTCCTCAGCCACTTTTGGAATTGTGAGTGGGGAAAAGATGGTAAAAATAATGGTTGTTGATTATGGGTCTCCAACCGCATCGCCCAAAAATCCCTTAAAAGCCCCAATTCCGTTAGTCGCTTCTTACGTCCATCCACCGGAAGAAATGGGGTAGTGCTATTCTAAGCCGACACTATACAGCACAATATTAGTCAGATAAAAAAATGCTTAATATCGAGAGGATGGATGATAGAAAATTGGTAATAGGTATCTGAGCTAATGTGGAATGTAAAGTTAGTAGAGGACGGCCACGGAGGACACACGTAGATCAAATTGAGAGTGTGCTCAAAAAGGCAGGTGTCCGAAGTATGAAGAATAAAAGAGCATGTATGAAAAGATTGATGGATGTTGACGAAGCTAGAGAGGTCTGCCAGGATCGTCGAAGTGGCGATCGATAGTCTCTGCCTACCCCAATGGGAATAAACAGCGTGAGTATATGTATGTATGTATGTTTGACAAGAATGTTATACTGTATTCTAAAGATACAAAAATAAATTTAAAGAGAGGACGGATGAAAGTCAATTGGTGAAGGAAATATACATAGCCAATGTGAATGGGAATTTCTGTAGTCGAGACAGCTTTGTACGATCTTGCTTGTCTAAATATTTTGAGTACCCGACGATTTTGTCACACATGCTCTTTTGCCGTGTAGTGCCGGCTTAGAATGTCGCTACCCCTTTCTACCCACGGGTACGACACCCGAGAGGCAACTAAGGGTATTGGGGCTTTTTATTAGATTTTTGGGCGATGCGGTTGGAGACCCATTACCAAAAACCTTTATTTTACCATCTTTTCCCCACTCATCTTCCAAAAGTGGCTGAGGAATTTATAATTCCTTAGCTCTGGCTACCCCTCCTAGGGAAATATAGCCGTGAGTATATGTATGTATGTATGCTCTTTTATTCTAGACTCTTCAGGCGCCTGCCTATTAGAACTTATGTTCAGTTTGCTCTAAATATTCCGTCCTCTGCTGACATTTACATTCACATAGGCTCAAAGGCCTTTAATTGGTTTTTAATAGTATTGGAATATCTGCAGTATACAATCTTTGTTACCCATGATCTACATAGTCACTCTCAAATCTTCATATAAACATACCCTTATTTTCACGAGCAAAAAATATAATTTGTTTAACTTATATGTATAATTGTCACCACTTACGCAATTTCAAATAAATCGCGACACATCTGGTGGAAGTACTCCAGCGGTACCGAGTCGAGGAATGGCTGGTTGCTGCTGGTGGTCGTTTGGTACCAGCCGTACTCGACGCACGTTTGGTAGGTCCACAGACGCACTGGAATATAGATATTGTTTTATATACAATAATTATTTTAAGAATATGTATTGGAAATAAGATCTATCAATAAATCAGAGAAAATACAAATTTTTTATGAGATGTTATGCGATTTAATTATTTTTTTTTATTTATTTTATTTTCTTTGGAAGATTAACAGACCAATGCAAAGAAT
Organism: Bedellia somnulentella; assembly: GCA_963576735.1. NCBI lineage: Eukaryota > Metazoa > Arthropoda > Insecta > Lepidoptera > Bedelliidae > Bedellia > Bedellia somnulentella. The sequence continues at coordinate 2,870,580 of OY755196.1, forward strand.
ATAATACTAATTATGAATACACAATGCCATTTACAAATCTTCACCTTACTTATTAATATAGTTTAAGCTATAAATCACAAAAATAAGGTGGCCAAACCTTCCTTTGCTACTTTTGGTAACTGAGTCGAGATAAAGTACTTAATAAAATAAAGTACAGTCGGAGGATTGTTATCCAACTACATCGCTCAATATTAACTGAAAAAGCTCTAAGTTGCTTCTTACAAGACTCGCGAGAAGACATGGGTATTGGCATGGAAACCATACTTTGGAAATATGAAAAAATGTGAATGTAAAGTTCTTCTCTTTACAAAAACCTTCCAAAGCAACGGAAAAATTATAAATTTTAAAAAAATACTATAAAAATAGTTTGTTTTTAACTTAATTTTGAAAAATAAACTTTTTGACTTTTTTTTATCTAAGCCTATACACCACAGCTTAAATAAAATACTCTTCTAAAAAAAGCCTACTTGGTTTTTCTACATCAAGTTTAATTTATACTCGTTCATTAACAAAACACATGCGAATAACTGACTTCAAACCTGTTGATTGATTCGGAATCGCCACGAAGACCCCATTTAACGGCCTATAGTACCCTTTCGCGCATATCTCATCACCATTGCTTGCACTTAGCCTTTACATAATATTATCTAAAATAGTTCCTCAGAAAAACTCTTTATAACTATCTACTACTAACCGATACTTACTGACAGAATCGCTGGTGCCATAGTTGGTGTTCGTATATTTAGCTACTATATTCGCGTAGCTGGATTCTAGACAGTTCGAGTTGTAAACCGTTAGGAAATTTGCCAGTCTCTCAAGTGGGGTGCCTGGAACGAACAATTTATTATGTTAAATTGTTAAAAGAGCTTTAACAATTGATGAAAAGTTGAAATCAAAGGTAGTTTTGACACTATAGATTATAGAGGTGTCACGAGTAAAGGGTCTGTTCAAGCATTGGCGTCATAGGACAAGAGAGTTAACTACTGAAATTTCAAGAATAAATGTAGAAAATTCGGTACATAATGAAAAAATGCGAATATATTAAGAAACTGAATGAACGACTAAGTTGCGTAGAAATGACGGATGATAAGGAAATAGAAGATGCCTGGAATGTGCTCAAATCTGCGGTAATTGAATGTGCGACGGAAGTTTGTGGATTGAGCAAGAGGAAAAATAGACCATCATCAAGTTGGTGGGATAAAAGTGTGAAAGATGCGGTGAATGAAAAGAAGAAAGCCTGGCTCGATTTACTAGCAATCAAAGCTAGTAAACGAAAGAATGTGTGTATAAATGATGACGAAGTTGAGAGAATTGAAGATGAATATAAGAGAATAAAGAGAGTTGTTAAGAATATAATAGAGCAGAAAAAGCGAGATCTGAAAGAATAGAGTGAAAGGAAACTCTCCGATAACTTCCAAAGTAATGAAAAAATTTAGTTAATATATCAGACGTGAAAGGGAATTTTCTCAAAACAAGAGTACAAGTGTGATGAAGGATGAAAAAGGTGAACTAATGGCTGATGGAACAAGAATAAAAAGAGTATGGAAGGATTATTTTGAAGGTCTCTTTGAAAAAGAGGATGATCCTACTTCAGCAATTGATAGCGATGTTAATTCTGACGAGGTAATGGGTGACGTGTCTGAAAGTACGATAAGTATGGACGAAATTGTAAAAGCGATGAAAAGTATGAAACTAGGAAAAGCGGCAGGATATGATAGGATATGTGTCGAAATGTTGAGGGCTGGTAAAGGGTTAGTGGCTTCTTGGCTGTTCTTTCTTTTTCAGAAGTGTTGGGCACTTGGCAAAGTATCAAAAAATTGGTGTAGAGCCATGATTCAGGAAAGAAAAATTTCGACACAGCCGGGGATCGAACCCCCGAACTCGGGTATACGCCCCGACGCTCTGCCAACTGAGCCACCGTGTCAATTGGCAGCCAGTGCGAAATTCTTCTATCCTTTATTTCTTTTACACGTTTAAGTAGTGTTTGCGTTTCCTACCTCCGAATTTTTTTACTAATTTATTTATTAGTAATGATCCCCACATGAGATTTTCATGAACAAAAAGATTTAAATTACTAACATTTATTTATTCATTTCAGATTGCCAACAGTGAAAAAAGTAAACAATCTTATGAAATACTAGGTAAATACACAAAATTATATACAGTAATTAACATTTAAATACAATCTTAATCTATGAGTTTTAAATATATATACAAAAGATAGAAATAATAATTAAACAATATAAAAAATATTTTCAAAATCACTGCCGCTGGGGGGAAGGGTTCCCAAAAGGCTGGCTGCATTGCCCCTTTGTACGGCTATACTTATTCTTTGTGCAAAGTATGTGCCAGCCCTAGGATCCCCACTAGTTTCAACAAGGCGCGTAGATATATCCTTGAATAATCTACGCGCATCTGGACCCCATGGGCCGAGGGTCTCTACAGCAAAAGGAACAAAAATATGACTTTCGTCAAGGAAGCCATACTTACGTTTCTTAAGACCCTCAGCTTCATGAGCCGCAGCTAAAATTACTAACATAGTTGTAAGATATTTTGTAACTAACACATACGGACCTCGTCCGAAATAAACAATTTTTATTTTTTATTTATTTTATTTATTTATAAACCAAGTCTTCCTCTTAAGGTCCATCACAGAGAAATTTTTGGCATATAACCAAAAAGTGTATTGCATCTTCATTGATTTGGAGAAGGCGTATGAAAGGGTAGTAAGAAAATATTTGTGGAAGGTGTTGTCTAAGTTCGGTTTGGGGAGCCAACTTATACGTGCATTGGAGTCACTCTATGAGATTTCCAATGCATGTGTGAGAGTAAACGGAGAAGACACGGACTGGTTTGAGATCTCTAGGGGTGTTCGACAGGGTTGTGTGGCTTCTCCGTGGCTCTTCAATTTGTTCATGGACTACTGTTTGAAAAAATTGCGCGAAAGTGATTATGGTCTGAAAATGAGAGGGTTCATCATTAAATGCTTCTTATACGCTGACGATCAAGTGTTATTTGCATCAACGGTAAATGAGTTGCCAGAGATGGTGAACATTGCGTGTGAGTCTTTCGAAAGAAAGGGAATGAGAGTGAATGTGAACAAAACCAAAACAATGGTATTTGAAAGAGAGGAAAATATGACAGAATGTGACATTGTTATAAATGGTCAGAAAGTGGAACAAGTGAAAGAATTTGTATATCTGGGGAGTTTGTTTACTAGGGATGGAAAATGTGAGGAAGATATTGAAAGGAGAGTAAAAAGGGAAATGCGGTGAATGGAGCCATGAACGGTCTGATGTCGAGCCAGTCGTTGTCAGAAAAGGCTCGAATGGCTGTGCATAATGCTGTTATGGTTCCCACGCTGATGTATGGTAGTGAATGTTGGGCATGGCAGAAGAAGCATGAAAGTAGAGTTATTGCAGTGGAAATGAGATCCCTCAGAAGTATATGTAATGTAAGGCTGTGTGATAGAGTGAGAAATACTGTAATCCGTGAACGAGTAGGTTTGAAAGATGACGTAGTATGCAAGATATAAAAAGGAATGTTGAGGTGGTTTGGGCACATAGAGAGGATGGATGAAAATAAAGTAGCGAAAGAAATATATAGAGCCAATGTGGATGAGATTGTTAGTAGAGGACGGCCTCGTAAAACGTTTCTAGATCAGATAGAAAACGTTCTTGTAAAGGCGGGGTCCGAAGTGAGAAGAATAAAAGAGCATGTATGAGAAGAATAAATCAATGTAAGGGAACCAAGAGAGGTTTGTCAAGATCGTACTAAGTGGCGATCGATAGTCTCTGCCTACCCCAATGGGAATATTGGGCGTGAGTATAAGTGAATAAGCTTGAACAAAAAAAAGGCTTAATAGTATTATTATTAAATCTCAGATTTAGGTTTCTTAGCGTCTCAAGTAAACGAACGAATTATAATTGACTATTTATTTAGTGTAGGTAGGTAGTAAATACACACAATAATAAATAAAAATAATTTATTTCGGCCTGTGTTCATATACGCTCTCTCCACCCAAAAAGGAAATGGTGAGCTTCAGAATTAGACCTCACCATTAGAAAAAGAAATGGTAAGATGGTTTGAGCACATAGAGAGGACGAATGAAAGTAATTAGACGAAAGGGATGTTTATGGCAGCAATGTAGATGGTAATGCTAAGGAAAACACATTCAGATCAAATAGATTCTCTATACTAAATAAAAAAAGGCCTCCAAAGTATGAAGAAGAAAAGGGCATGCATGAAAATATTGATACATACATACATATACTCACGGCTGTAAGTCCCTAGAAGGGGTAGCCAGAGCTAAGGAATTAGAAATTCATCAGCCACTTTTGGAAAGTTGATTGGGGAAAAGATGGTAAAATAAAGGTTGTTGGTGATGGGTCTCCAACCGCATCGCCCAAAAAAGCCTCAATACCCAATACGGTTAGTCGCCTCTTACGTACACCCACCGGATGAAATGGGGTAGTGCTATTCTAAGCCGACACTACACAGCAATCTAAGCCGACACTACACAGCAATAAAATATTGATATGACTAAAATACTCCAACGCCGCCGAATATCCCGATGGGGTTGGTAGATAGATGGTTGGTACTAATACTTCTGAACATTACGTAACATTGTTAACTGGTGTTCTGAGTACCCACGTGTTGCTTGGACAGTGTACTCACGTGATAGGGAGCAGGCCTATCGCCGTTTTGTACGAATACACTGTCACATGACTTATTTATACTTAGGTACAACTTAGCCATGTAGGTTTCCTCACGATATTTTCCCTCACCATTAACAACCATGATAAATTAACCACCCATATGTCTTTAGAAAAGACAAAAAATATGTATTCACGCCTGTATGCAAGACGGACAGAAGTTCTTACACATTGAGCTATCCGATTGTTACATATTGATATGGTATATGTAATAAATTTATACACGTGTGTGTAATGGTGCCAATAATTTTGTTCATGAAAACCTCATGTGGGGATCATTTCTAATCAATAAAGGAAAGAAAAGTTTCGGCACCAGCGGGGATCGAACGCACGACCTCTGTCGAAATTTTTTTATTTGTATGAGTATATTAATAGCATATTATAGCTGTGTAGTGTCGGCTTAGAATAGCACTACCCCATTTCTTCCGGTGGGTGTACGTAAGAGGCGACTAACGGTATTGGGGTTTTTAAGGGATTTTTGGGCAATGCGGTTGGAGACCCATCACCAACAACCTTTATTTTTACCATCTTTTCCCCACTATCATTTCCAAATGTGGCTGAGGAATTTCTAATTCCTTAGCTCTGGCTACCCCTTCTAGGGATTTACAGCCGTGAGTATATGTATGTATGTATGTATTAATAATAAACCTTACCATTCCCCGTATTAGTGATAGTCTCACAAGCCGTGGGTATCTGTCCCGGCGTGGCGTACTGCACCAGATACGCGAAACTCTCGGTGATGCCGAACCACGAGAACGTGGCGATGTCGAGTGGTGATGATGATGACAGTGGGGAGCAGGTGCTGAAGAAAAAGTATTATGATAAGAATAATTTGTTGTTGTAGACTGCTGTGTAGTGTCGGCTCTGCTGTGTAGTGTCGGCTTTGAATAACATTACCCCGTTTCTTACGGTGAGTGTACGTAAGAGGCGACTAACGGTATTGGGGGCTTTTAATGGATTTTTGGGCGATGCGGTTCGAAACCCATCACCAACAAACTTTATTTTACCATCTTTTCCCAACACAATTTTCTAAAAAGGAATGAGGAATTTCTAATTCCTTAGCTCTGGCTACCCCTTCTTGGGATTTATAGCCATAAGTATATAATAATAATAATAATAATTCTTTAATCAGATTAAAATTGATACATAGTTTACAAGAGTCAGCTGGTCCCAAACTAGGCTCATCGCCTGTATCTCGGGATACAGCTTATTGTTCCTACAATATATTGTTAAGAAAAACGAAAAAGACACATTACAATTATTAACATTGCAAAAATAATTAAAATAATTAATTGCATAGACTTAACTATACAATACCTAAAAATACAAAAAGCTATGACATTAAAAACTAATAATTATGAATTATAGTTAATCATTTAAACATAATAAAAAGACCTTGATACTCAGTTAGTAATTTCGTAAGTTAAATGAAGATTAAAGTATTAAAGTATTAAAGTATGTTCCTTTCTGCGTGTATATGTGTGTGCGTGAGTGTGTGTCAGCAGAAAGGGTGAGTAATGTATATTTTAGTGTAATAGTAAATATATAATGTAGTTTTATTTGTTATTATTATGCATAATTTATCTCTTAATAAGTTAAACTAAACTAGTGTTCTTAGTAGATATTCCGTTTCATCATAGTTGATGTTATGTAGCCAATCAAACAAGGTTTTTTTGCATTCATAAACATTCATGGAATAAATACCTATTTGTTTGTTTATTTTGTTATATATAAAAGGTCCAAGAAAACAAAAGTATCTATGCGTAAAGGCATGTTTAAATCTACAATTATTGCTAATGACATCCTTGCAGCGCCTTTGTAGTATAATGTCGGGATCAAAATTGGTAGAAGAATGTTGCTTGAGTACAACACTATAAATAAACAACTGTCGCACTGTTAGAACGCTGCATTCATTACAAAGCTTTTGGGTAGGATACCATTAAGGGTGAAAATTCATAATTTTAAGAATAGCTCTTTGGGATCTTTCTATAGAAATCAAAGTGCTTGTTGGTACCCCACCCCAACTACTTATGCCATACACTAGGATGGATTGGCATAGTGATAAATATATATTATGAAGTAGTTTGGGGTCTGCTATTGATCTAAGACGACAAAATACGAACATCAACTTTCTGATTCTGTTAGCAATAAGTTTGATATGTTCCTTGAAGTTCAGATTAGAATCCAGGATCACTCCAAGGTATTTAATGTGATTCGCTCTAGTTAATTCTGGACAAGTGCAATTGTTTGCAGATTGTAGTGGCAATTTATTACAGCTGTGTGCAATTAAATGATGTGTAATAGCAGGTTGGCTGTTTTTACGCATAGAAAAAGACATATATTGCGTTTTATTGGCGTTAAGGGTTAGGCAATTAGATGTAAGCCATTTACACACTTCGTTGAATCCATTTTGTGCGATACCGAATACCTCATCCCAAGTGTCTCCAGTAAAAACCAAAGCCGTATCATCAGCGTAACAATAGGTTTTGCCTCCGATGGATTGAGTGCAAAGAAGATCGTTGATGTATATCAAGAACAGGATGGGACCCAAGATACTACCCTGTGGAACTCCATATGTCACTTGTTCATCAGTACTGATATAATTGTTTATTTTGACACATTGAGTTCTGTTTGTTAGGTAATCATTAAACAGGGCTAATTGAGTACCTCTTATTCCCATACTTTCCAACTTAGTAAGTAGCTTTGAGATAGAGACGGTGTCAAACGCTTTTGCAAGGTCAATAAAGATACCAACGATTTTTTTGCTGTTGTCAAGATTTCGTACAACGTGATCTGTCAGATCATGTATAGCATCTTGAGCCGATTTTCCACATCGAAAACCGTACTGGCTACCAGATAGTAAGTTGTTTGTCTCCAGATAGTCTACCAATCTAGAGTTTATTATTCGTTCAAGAATTTTGGACAAAGAAGGTAATATTGATATTGGCCTGTAATTGTTGAGACAATCTCTATTCCCGGCTTTATGGATAGGGTGAATTATGGACTTTTTAAGTGACCCAGGGAAGACACCCTGCATCAAGCACTGATTAAAAATATGTGTTAGAGGAGAAACCAGAGAACTTCTACAGTAATGTATAATTTTATTTGAGATATTGTCCCATCCCACAGAACAGTTTGACTTAAGTCCTTTTATTAAATTGTCAATTTCAGACTCGTCTGTGTTTAAAAGAACGAAAGAATTAACCACCTGTCTTATAGGGGATTGAGACAATTCAATCTCATTATTTGAATTTAGATCGGCTGCAAGTTTAGGTCCCATTTCTGCGAAGTGTTTATTAATCAAATTAATTGATTCCGTAGGGTTGTCAATATTTAATAGTTCGGAAGCTGGTTTTTTAATTTTCATTGTGTGTGTAACTTTTTTAATTATATCCCAGGTTTTTTTATTGTTGTTTTTGGCCATTTGCAATTCGTTCTTTTCATAAGCATGTTTAATTCTTTTTAGTAATTTGTTACAGAAATTTCTATATCTGGTATAAGTAATTCGTAGGATTGGATTATTTGGTGACATATTGGATTGGGAATGCAGTTCATCCCTATTATTTATGCATTTCAGGAGCCCTGGTGTGATCCAAGGCGTAAGAGGTCTTTTTTTACGAGATAACTTTGTTACCGTGCTGTTTGCTTCGATAGCTTTTTGCAGTTCGAAAGTCAAAGTATCAATAGCTAGGTTTGGGTCATTTATGGTATAGATAGGTTGAAAATCTATATGCTCAACATCAATCAGTAATTTTTCATAATTAATTTTAGTTTTCGTTGCCTCATATGGGATCCTAACTATTTTTTGACTTAGAGATAATATTGTAGCTTGGTGGTCTGTAAGCGATGATGAGGTTACTAGAGTCAGAGATGGTGAGTTCGTTTTTAACATTATGTGATCGAGACAAGACTTATTTAGTCTAGTTGGTAGCTGATGAGCAGGAAGAAGACCATGTGCGGCACATAAATCTAGATAATCATTGGTATTGGGGGAGTTGTCCAATAAGTCAATGTTTATGTCTCCTATCACAGATATGTTTTTAAATGAGCGCAGGCCGGTCAATATTATATCGAGGTTTTCGATAAAACTATCAATATTCTTTACTGATGGGGATCTATAAATTGATATAATTGCAGTATGATCACTAATTTTCAAAACAAGACAATTCATATTTGGGCACCGAGGCTCCTCGACACAAACCAACAGATCATTTTTTGCGTAAATAACTACTCCATCATTTTGTAAATAATTGTGTGTGGTTGCATAGTTGTTGTAGCCTGCAAGAGTAGGTACTAATGAATTATTTGATAACCAACACTCCGGTAATATTACAATATCACAGTTCAATCGGAGAGTGTTCAGCATAACTATAAATCCATCAAAGTTCTTGTTAATGCTACGTATGTTTTGGTTAATAATGCGTAAATCTTTAGCTCTTGAATTAATAATGCCGTTGACCTCTGTTAGATTGCAGATCTTTGCCTCTGATACCTGAAAATCGTCTATTGAAGAAACATAGTCACTGTGAAGGCCCATTTTTAAAACATATGTAAGGTGAGCCTTTTATATATATGTATGTATGTAATAACTTGTTCATGAAAATCTCATGTGGATCAATTAATCTAATTAAGAAAAGAAACCCATTTCGATACCAGCAGGACCTCTCAGTCAACGCCATGGTCGCTCTGCCAATTGAGCTATGGAGGAGGAGGAGGTTGCGGTCGAGCACTGCTGATGTTGAAAAGAAAACTTTCTTTCCTTAATTGATTAGTAAAGATAATTATGGTTAAGAGTCGTATAGATTACGATATGTAGGCGCTAAGGCCAAGATGTGGTGTTGAAACCTATTTCTACATACGTATAATATACATGTATGAAAAGATTGATGGATGTAAACGAAGCTAGAGAGGTTTGTCAGGATCGTACGAAGTGGCGATCGATAGTCTCTGCCTACCCCAATGGGAATTAATGGCGTGAGTATATGTATGTATGTATGTATGTATAATATACTTACACCCATAGATGTACTAAAAAACGACTATATATATAACTATGATTACACCTATGAATCCCAATAAAGAATATATAAGTTTGAAAATCAAAAAGACTTTAGCCATTTTTAGAGTTGAGGGAATCTCCAGCCATTTCATCCAAAAAATATAAAAACAGTTGTGACTACACAGTATGGTAGAAAGAACTCATATATATTTTTAACTTTCACTCCATTAATTCTTAATCGGGTCGACAGAGTAAATTATTACGCTTCCTTTTAACCCATCAATCTTTAAATACTCTAACACAGAAGCCTCATTTATGCATATGCCTTGATTTGACATACAAACATACGTATGGCTGGCATAACTCACGGCCATACATACACATACTCACGGCTATAAATCCCTAGAAGGGGTAGCCAGAGCTAAGGAATCAGAAATTCCTCAGCCACTTTTGGAAGTTGTGTGGGTGGTGGAAGATAGTGAAATATAGGTTGTTGGTGATGGGTCTCCAACCGCATCGCCCAAAAATCCCTCAAAAGCCCCAAAACCGTTAGTCGCCTCTTACGTACACCCACCGGAAGAAATGGGGTATTGCTATTCTAAGCCGACACTACACAGCAATGGGTCTCCAACCGCATCTCCCAAAAAGAACTTAAAATAGCCCCATACCCTTAGTCACCCCTTTCGCCACCTGCGGGTAGAAAGGGGTAATGACATACTGGTTTGACTTACTTAAAAAGCTGTGAGATACGGTCCGCGCCAGTTTGCGTTTGAAGTAGAGTATTCATCTCTTGCATGGCTAACTGGATGTCAGACACGCAAGCCTCACCACCTTGGCTTCGAAGAGCATTTGTTATAACCTCCAAGTATTCTAGAACAAATAGTTAATACTAATAAATAATTATTGCTGTGTAGTGTCGGCTTAGAATAGCACTACCCCATTTCTTCCGGAGGGTGTACGTAAGAAGTGACTAACGGTATTGGGGCTTATAAGGGATTTTTGGGCGATTGTATTGGAGACCCATCACCAACAACCTTTATTTTACCATCTTTTCCCCACACAAGTTTCCAGAAGTGGCTGAGAAATTTCTTATTCCTTGGCTCTGGCTACCCCTTCTAGGGATTTATAGCCGTGAGTATATGTATGTATGTATGTATGTAATAAATTATATCTTTAAAGTACACCAAAGGATCTCACTGGGTTTCCTCATGAAGTTTGTACCAGCGTATTTTACAACTTTCGAGTTTCTATTATGTTGCTAGTTTATAGAAACTACATTTGACCAATAATTAGAGCCCTAACTTTACTCATATATACTCACGGCTATAGATCCCTAGAAGGGGTAGCCAGAGCTAAGAAATTAAAAATTCCTCAGTTACTTTTGGAAATTTTAGTGGGGAAAAGATGGTAATGTAAAGGTTGTTGGTGAGGGGTCTCCAACCGCATTGCCCAAAAATCCCTTTAAAGCCCCGATACCGTTAGTCGCCTCTTACGTACACCCACCGGAAGAAATGGGGTAGTGCTATTCTACGCCGACACTATACGGCGCTTTACTCTACTCAAATTTACTCGTTTCTAGAAAAAAAAGGATTGCAACCCTGAACTTCAAAATCGTTTTTCTTAGAAGTATGATAGATATTTGAATAAATCGAAGGGAGTATGAGAGCTACTAATTAGAGGTTCCTTAGATATTTTTGTAGCGTGATAGCCCAGTGGGTAGAACACTCGGTTATCGTGCAAACGACTAGTGTTCAAATCCTGGGTCGGGCCTACACCAATTTGTCTTTTCTAAAGACATATGTGTGGTTAATTTATCATAGTTGTTAACGGTGAGGGAAAACATCGTGAGGAAACCCACATGGCTGAGTTGTACTTAGTCATGTGACAGTGTATTCGTACAAAACGGCGATAGGCCTGCCCCCTATCACGTGAGTACACTGTCCATGCAAAACGTGGGTACTCTGAACACCAGGTGACAAAGTCACGTGATGTTCAGAAGTATTAGTACCTCTGCCAACCCCTTCGGGGATATTCGGCGTGAACGTTTATGTTATGTTATGCTATATTTTTGTATAGGGGGTTTTCAAGTGACTTTTGGGTGATGTGGCTGCATATCTAATTTTCCCCTAACCTTCCAAAAATAGCTCAGGAATAAAATTCTGATGTACTAGCTAGCAACAGATTTTTTAGAATTTATGGCCCTGAGATTGTAGTGTCTAAAATAATGTTATACTGTTTGCCTATACTGGGAATTATAATCTTATGAAAGCAATTTAAAACACTTTCGTCACAATTTTTTGTCACGATACTTTATTTCTACCATCTTGCCCCCCTATCAACTTGCCAATGTAGCTGAAGAGTTTCTAACTCTGAAGCTCTGGCTACTGCTTTTTTGGATTTATGGCCGTGAGTAAATGTATACATGTGTGGAAACAGCAAAGATATACTGGCCAGTACACCCTGCTGTGTACCAACTTATAATTTATATCTATGCTTAACTCGAAAAACATTTACAATCCGCGATGTAGGATATGAGTGAGACGCTGCTATGTGCGAGTGAGTCCGCAGTAGTGTGCGCTCTAACATGACTCCCACACATGTATGTATGTATTTTTGGGGTCAGTAAGCCCATCATGTAGTGTTGCAATTTTGGTGATTTTGAGTTTTTATTATTGAACTTGTAATTAAGAATGGAGTTTGTATTGTGGAGTTGGAATTCATGTGTAATTTTTATATATTATTTATTTAAATCTTTTAGTTCATGAAAACCTCATGTGGGGATTATTACTAATAAATAAAGGAAAGAAAAATTTTGACACAGGCGGGATTCGAACCCGCGACCTCGGGTATACGCCCAAGTCGCTCTTGCCAATTGAGCTACCGTGTCAATGGCTGCCAGCGCGAAATTCTTCTATCCTTTATTTCTTTTACACGTTTTAGTAGTGTTTTGCGTTTCCTACCTCCGAATTTTTAACTAATTCGGAAGGCCACTTGTCTATCTTTTCAGATTGAATGCAAATGCAAACACTACTTACTGGCAGCCATTGACACGGTAGCTCAATTGGCAAGAGCGACGGGGGCGTATACCCGAGGTCGCGGGTTCGAATCCCGCCTGTGTCGAAATTTTTCTTTCCTTTATTTATTATTATTTATTTATTCACTATTTCGTCTATACATCGTACCTGGAAAGTCCTCCTGTGCATGCAGCGGCCCACTGTCAGAGAATGCCACATCCACCGCGTGAGGGTACGCCAGCCGCATCCAGGTTGCCATGCTGCCGGCATACGAGCATCCCACTACACCGACTTTTGCTGATCTAAAAGAAGAAAGAAAGAAAAACATTTATTCGCAGCTACATTACATTATACAAACATATGTATACTCACGCCATTTGTTCCCATAGGGGTAGGCAGAGACTATCGAGCGCCACTTGGTACATACATACATATACTCGCGCCATTTGTTCCCATAGGGGTAGGCAGAGACTATCGAGCGCCACTTCGTACGCTCCTATCTAGCTTCGTTTACATCCATCAATCCTTTCATATATGCTCTTTTATTGTTAATACCTTGGACGCCTGCCATTTTGAGCAAACTCTCAATTTGGTCCAAGTGTGTTCTCCGAGGTCGTCCTCTACTAACATTACCTTCCACATTGACATTACATTATACACGTACAAAAAAGACAGCACAAAAAATATAAGCACAAGATATAAATAATATATCTGGAGAATATATTATATTTGAAAATAGATAGACAAAATACACAAAATAAAAAACAGAAATATAAATTATATCAATGCCTTTTACAGATGTCCAGCAAATAAAGATCCACATAAACATTACAGCTACAACGTGTATGCCTTGTTTCCCCTGAAGGTTGGTTTGTTTTGTAAAAAAATAAGGGGTGATTTCTGAGACATACATACATACATACATATACTCACGGCTATAAATCCCGAGAAGGGGTAGCCAGAGCTAAGGAATTAGAAATTCCTCAGCCACTTTTGGAAACTTGAGTGGGAAAAAGATGGTGAAGTAAAGGTTGTTGGTGATGGGTCTCCAACCGCATCGCCCAAAAATCCCTTAAAAGCCCCAATACCGTTAGTCGCCTCTTACGTACACCCACCGGAAGAAATGGGGTAGTGCTATTCTAAGCCGACACTACACAGCAATTCTGAGACTATCATATAAATACTTACATACATACATATACGCCACGCCATTATTTCCCATTGCGGTAGGCGGAGATTATTCATTGCCACTTTGTAAGATCCAGGCCAACCTCCCTAGCTTCGTTTAAATGCATCAATCTTTACACACATAACATAACATAAACGTTCATGCCGAATATCCCCGAAGGGGTTGGCAGAGGTACTAATACTTCTGTAGAGGTCATATGCGTATAGCCTCTAACGGATAAAGTTCTCAAGTAAAAGAATAAAGATAGATTAGAAAAGCAGAATTAGAAATAAAGCGAAGAATTAAGTAACGAAAATTATAATTAACAGAATAAATAAATTAGTTACAAAGAAGCAAGCACTCGCGAATTATATAAAAGATAGCTAATTGCGCGCGGTAGTTCTAGCGAATATTCGTAAGCCGACTGACTACGTGACTCTCCAAGCATACGATCGCTGCGGCCGTTACCACTCTTCCAAAACCAGTTTTCGGCAGCAACAGCGTCGGACGAGAGCGGTGGGGAAGCTCGAGTAGCGGGCGCGGGGCGGCGCTCTAGCGCGGCGAGCGCGCGGCGTTGACCAATAACTTGTCGCCCGTTATTTATATTGAGTGGTGGGTAGAGCGACTATAAGTTGCGATAGTACGCCACATTACTCCCCGGCTAGACCGTAACTACGGTCGATAGAAATGAGTTTGTCGTATTACTCGGCCACTTCTCGTAGTTTGCTTGGGTGTAGAAGTAGAATTATAAGTAGTCGGAGTATCTCTTGTGGTGAAGGCTGGTTTCAATCTATCAATTGTTACGTTGTCTGATTTGCCTTGTATGTCAATTGTATAGTATTTTGGATACCTCTTCATCACTTTATAGGGTCCGGCGTATGGAGTTTCAAGGGGACTGCGTACTCGGTCTTTTCGTATGAAAACATGCGTACAGTCGTGTAGAGCTTTCGGGATATAGAATGGCGAGTTGCTGTGCCAAGAGGTAGGTTTAGGCGTCAGCTTTGCCATGTGAGCTCGAAGACGAGTAGCATATTCGGTTATGTCTTCGACTGTGTAGTCATCTCTCGGTGATAAGAATTGTCCGGGCAGGCGGAGAGGTTCACCGTAGACTAGTTCAGCTGATGATGATTGTAAATCTTCTTTCCATGAGCTTCGCATACCAAGTAGAACAATGGGTAGAGACTCGGTCCAACGTGGATTGTCATGACACATGATAGCAGCTTTTAGTTGTCTATGAAGTCGCTCGATGATGCCGTTCGCTGATGGGTGGTAGGAAGTCGTGCGATAATGATGTGCACCGACGAGGTTGGTCAGCGTGTTGAATAGGCGGCTCTCGAACTGTCGGCCGCGATCCGTGGTCACTCGAGCGGGGCAGCCGAACCGGGCTATCCAGCCAGAGACGAGGGCAACTGCGCACGTCTCAGCACTCATGTCTTTCATAGGGATCACCTCAGGCCATCGAGTGTAGCGGTCGATGATGGTAAGACAATATCTGTAATCATTAGAAATAGTTAGAGGTCCTACGATATCAAGGTGTATGTGAGAGAACCTTGATGATGGAGTGAGGAAAGGGGAAAGGGGGGAAATTGTATGTCGGGAAACTTTACTCTTTTGGCATGATATACATTGCCGAGCCCACTCTCTACAGTCCTTACGAATCCCTGGCCATACAAATCTCTGTGTCACCAGTCGCACTGTAGCTGACGTACCGGGGTGATTAAGGTTATGTAACATATCAAAGACCTGTTTTCTCATAGTTGGTGTTACATAAGGACGTGGTGTTTGTGTAGACATATCACAATAGATGGGCGCTTTACAGAATGTAGACGACACTTTTTTCAATTGTAGAGCACTTCCCTTACGTAAAAGCTCTTGTAGCTCTAAGTCTGTCTTCTGGGATAGTGCTAGAGAATTATAATCGATATTAATGGTTACTTCTTCTACACGTGAAAGCGCGTCAGCCACAACATTGTCACCACCCGGTATATAGCAAATATTTGTGCTAAATTGTGCAATATAGTCAAGATATCTAAATTGGCGTGGCGAACACTTGTCTTTGTTTCCAACAAAAGCAAAAGTAAGAGGTTTATGATCAGTGTATATAGTAAAAGTTCTCGCTTCGATCATATGTTTGAAATACTTTATAGCTTCGTATATAGCTAACAACTCTCTATCATACGGGCTATATTTCTTTTGTGATGTACTCAGTTTGTGTGAATAGAATGATAATGGTTGCCAATTTTCATTTTTGTTCTCTCGTTGCTGCAGCACGGCGCCTATTGCTAAGTCGGACGCGTCCGTTACTATCGCGAGTTCCGCAGTATAGCTCGGATGCGAGAGGAGAGATGCTTGGGCTAATGACGTTTTACATTCATTAAAAACCTTTAAATTGGCTTGTGAAAGTTCGATGGGATGAGATCCTTTGATTTTAGGTCCAGCTAATAGCTCGTTCAAAGGTGATTGAATTTTAGCTGCATTCGGAATAAATCGGCGATAAAAGTTAATCATCCCTAAGAAACGCCGTAGTTCTTTCACCGTTTTAGGAATAGGGTATTGTTTGATGGCTTCTATTTTGGATTCGAGAGGCTTAGTACCTGCAGAAGACACCTGGTATCCAAGAAATACCACTTCAGATCGGGCCCATTCACACTTAGTAGAGTTTATTACAATTCCATACTGTTTCAGTCGTTCGAATATTTGACGAAGGTGTTCTTTGTGTTCCTCTGCCGACCTCGAAAAGCACAATATATCGTCAACGAATGAATAGCAAAAATCTAATCCAAGTAGCACCTCATCGATGAATCTTTGGAACGTTTGAGCAGCATTACGTAGACCGAAGGACATAAATGGAAACTCAAACAATCCGAACGGAGTTGTGATGGCCGTTTTCGGAATATCAGCACTATTGATGGCAAGTTGATTAAAAGCTTTTATGAGGTCTATCTTAGAAAATATAGTACATCCAGCGAGCTGATGAGAAAAGTCGTGTATATGCTTGATCGGGTATCTGTCCGGAATAGTGCGTGCGTTCAGAGCTCTATAATCACCGCACGGCCTCCAACTGTCTTCGGTTTTCTTCACCAAATGAAGCGCTGACGACCATGGGCTTTCAGAACGACGAGCTGTACCGCAAGCTAACATCTCGTTGAATTCCTTCTTAGCAGCTTGTAAGCGGACAGGGTCTAAGCGTCGTGGTTTACAATACACTGGCGGTCCGGGAGTCGTTCGTATAAAATGTACAGTTTTATGTTTCGGAGTGGAATGTACGCCAGCTGGTCTTGTGATCTCCGGGTATTCACGTAGAAGTTGGTGGAATTCAGATTCACCTGTCACAGCCTTGATAGAGACTAGTTCCTTGGATGTAGCACAAGAAACAGCGGGGGTAGTGAGAGACGTGAGGTTATCGATAATCCTATGATTCCTACAGTCGACTAACAAATTGTAGTATATTAGAAAATCAACTCCAATTATAGGTTTAGTAACATCGGCTATAGTGAAATTCCATACGAAATCTCTTCGTAAACCGAAGTTTAGGTGGAGCTTGATAGAGCCATATGTATGTATAACTGAGTTGTTGGCGGCGGTTAGGTCATATTTTGTCTTGCTGCACGGCGTTCTGACGGAAGATCGCGGAAAAACACACAAGTCCGATCCGGTATCAACTAAAAATTGCATTTTGGTTGTGCGATCTGTTATAAATAAACGGCCTGTATAAGAAGGGCAGTCGGTGGCCGCTACATTCAACCGCCCGCCTAGTTTCCCGCATTATAGCTGCACGGCTGCCTACATTTTCGCGCCTTCTCGCCGTACGTAAAATGATAAAAACAATGCGGATGATTGTTTGGCGGTTGTCTAGGTTTAGATCGGCTACGGGACCGGGTTCGTTGACCATTTCGTGGTTTAGATGTTGATCGACCTAACCGGCTCAACTGACCAGTTAAGAGACTTACTTGCTGTCTGAGCTCACTTATTTCTTTGCTAACGTCGTAGTTAGAAGTAGAGCAGCTGGCTACCTGAATAGATGGAGGAGCTATCTCATGCACTTTATCAGCTAACTCTCCTAACATCTCGAGGGACAAGTCCATCTGTAGAGCTATAACAGTTTGGATGTTCTGAGGTAGTCGGCTCGACCATAGGGTAGCAATAAATTCCGATGGAACAGCTGGGCCAGCCAAACTAGATAAATGACGAAGAAATTGCGATGGCTTTCTATCTCCCAATTCCTCGTGCATCAATAACTGCTTCACCTTCTTTTCGTTCGAAGCGGAAAGACGTTTAATTAATTCCGTTTTTAATTTCAAAAATTTGTTGGTCGTGGGTGGGTTAATAATTATATCTTTCACTTCTTTCGCATATTGAGGATCGAGGTTTGCGCTCACGTAGTGGAATTTCGTCTCATCCGAAGTAATCTTAGATAGCGCGAACTGAGATTCAATCTGAGCGAACCACATATCCGGCTCCTCAGGGGAAAAAGGCGGCACGCGCACTCCGACACGAAACACCTCCTCTTTACTCTCCATGGTTGGCGCTGGTTCACTCATAGTCTTTAGCACTTAATAACTGTCTCGAAAACTAACACTAATGCGTCACTCAAAAGTCGGTGGTCACCAATGTAGAGGTCATATGCGTATAGCCTCTAACGGATAAAGTTCTCAAGTAAAAGAATAAAGATAGATTAGAAAAGCAGAATTAGAAATAAAGCGAAGAATTAAGTAACGAAAATTATAATTAACAGAATAAATAAATTAGTTACAAAGAAGCAAGCACTCGCGAATTATATAAAAGATAGCTAATTGCGCGCGGTAGTTCTAGCGAATATTCGTAAGCCGACTGACTACGTGACTCTCCAAGCATACGATCGCTGCGGCCGTTACCACTCTTCCAAAACCAGTTTTCGGCAGCAACAGCGTCGGACGAGAGCGGTGGGGAAGCTCGAGTAGCGGGCGCGGGGCGGCGCTCTAGCGCGGCGAGCGCGCGGCGTTGACCAATAACTTGTCGCCCGTTATTTATATTGAGTGGTGGGTAGAGCGACTATAAGTTGCGATAGTACGCCACACTTCTGAACATCACGTGACTTTGTCACCTGGTGTTCAGAGTACCCACGTTTTGCATGGACAGTGTACTCACGTGATAGGGGGCAGGCCTATCGCCGTTTTGTACGAATACACTGTCACATGACTAAGTACAACTCAGTCATGTGGGTTTCCTCACGGTTTTCCTCAGAAAAGACAAATTGGTGTAGGCCCGACCCAGGATTTGAACACTAGTCGCTTGCTTTACACACATGCTCTTTTATGCTTCATACTTCGGACGCCGACCTTTTTGAGTCCAAGTGTGTTCTCCGAGGTCGTCCTCTACTAACATTACCTTCCACATTGGCTCTATAGATATAGATAGCACTTTTACCAATTCTCTGTCATCCGGATGGATTTCCACATTTCACCAACATTTCAACCATTTCAACATTCCTTTTTCTACCTTTTTTACAATATCATCTTGTTTTTTTTTCATATAAATCCATAATTAAAAAGTGAAGTTTTTATAAATAAACTATCTTTACTCCATATCAATGATTTTGCAAAATGAATTATAGCTCATATACTTAGATCGCATTTCATTAAAACAATATAAATAAACATATTCTCAAACTTTCAAAAGACTCCTTACCATCAAGTTTTCAGCATGAAAATATATATCATGACTCCTGAAAACCGTTGAAATTTCATTTATAATACATTCGGTCCCTCTTAATTAGTTCATTAAACGAGAGATTAAGATCTTAATACTGCGAAATTTATTCAACCCATTTACGAAGATTAACGGAGGGTCATGTTAGGTTTGACAAGTTTTATGTCAAGTACGCTAATTGAGTTTATATAAGCAAAGTGCTGAAAGGGTGGGTAGAGTGAGAGAAGGGGCTCACAGGGATTTTATTTAACTAAGTGATGTCTTTTGTATTTTATAATCTTACGATAAAATTTTGTTTCAATTATTTACCAATAGCTTTACATGTAAGGGAAATACATATACTCACGGCTATATTTCCCTAGAAGGGATAAACAGAGCTAAGGAATTATAAATTCCTCAGCCGCTTCTGGAAGTTGAGTGGGGGAAAGATGGTAAAAATAAAGGTTTTTGGTGATGGGTCTCTAACCGCATCGCCCAAAAATCCAATAAAAAGCCCCAATACCCTTAGTCGCCTCTTACGACACCCGTGGGTAGAAAGGGGTAGTGACATTCTAAGCCGGCACTACACGGCATACGGAAATAGAAGTATTAATTTTGTAAAAATATACAAATCAGATACATGGGACATAGCACACTTGTGATTTAACGTGGGTCTATCAAACAGGCTATTTGACTAAGTTTTGAAAACTATCTTACGGTGTTAATTTGTTTATAAAAAGCCCTAAAAAAAGATTTTTGTGTCTTCATTTTAGCTATTTTATTAAAAAATCGAAAAAGAAAATGCAATATTCAAATGTGCCGCGAAAACGCGACTTTAAGTAATATGGCGGCTGTAGCACAAATGACGTCAATTCCACATTAAACACCAATGAGCGAAGCGATACACATTCTGTTTATGTGCAATCTACGTCATTATAGAAATAGCCAATCACGGTCGTTTTTAGTCACGTGACAGTGGCATCAAAAATACTTATTTTAAAAGACGGATTTTGGTGAAATAATGCAATATTTATCTCGCATTATTACAAATTGCTCATGTATAATTTTATTACAGTCAAATAGCCTATTCTATATTCTCATTGAAGATAAACAAAAAAATATGTATTTTTAAATATATGCTTTCTTACTATTGCCATTAAGGCTGAAATCAAAGCCAAACTTAATGTATGGTTCAGGTATTCTATGGACAAGGAAAAATTAATTAACGACAGTCGGTCACAAATAAAATTACCCCATTTCATTGTAAGTGATTTTTAACGATGATGTTTTCATCACCAAAAATTTCAAAGCTCCAGCCACGCCCACGCCTTTTTCGAATGTATAGTCGTAATTATAGGTGAAGGTATACATAAAGTCTTACTTGAATCTTCCTCCTTCGAAGTCGTCACTCTTCACGTAGTAAATGAACTGTGACAAGTCCGCTAAAGCCTGATCCACGTTCAAATATCGCAGGTTGGAGGTGGCAGTGTCACTGAAAAAAATAATGAGTTGCTATAATATTCAGTTATTATGGGTTATTATGGTGGACGACGTGATAGCTCAATGGGTAGAACACCGGTTAACGTGTAAGCGACTAGTGTTTAAATCCCGGGTCGGGCCTACACCAATTTGTCTTTTCTAAAGACATATGTGTGGTTAATTTATCATGGTTGTTGACGGTGAGGTAAAACATCGTTAGGAAACCCACATGGCTGAGTTGTACTTAGTCATGTACAAAACGGCGATAGGCCTGCCCCCTATCACGTGAGTACACTGTCCATGCAAAACGTGAGTACTCTGAACACCGGGTGACTAAGTCACGTGATGTTCAGAAGTATTAGTACCTCTGCCAACCCCTTCGGGGATATTCGGCGTGAACGTTTATGTTTATGTTATGTTATTATGGGTACTTTTTTAAAGTCATATGTGTGGTTTATTTATCATTATCGTTAACTGTGAGGGGAATAAACCGTGAGAGTTTCCTAAGTTGCACAAAGTCATGTGACAGTGTATTCGTACAAAATGGCAACAGGCCTGCCCCCTATCACGTCAGTGAATTGTCCAAGCAAAACCTGGATAAATAAAGAATAAATAAAGGAAAGAAAAATTTCGACACAGGCGGGATTCGAACCCGCGACTTCGGGTATACGCCCCCGTCGCTCTTGCCAATTGAGCTACCATGTCAAAATTTCGAAATCTGTGTCGAAATGTTTCTTTCCTTTATTTATTCTTTATTTATTAGTAATAATCCCCACATGAGGTTTTCATGAACAAAAAGATTTAAAAACCTGGATAGTCCACATCTAACACCAGGTGATATTATTGAAGTATTAATACCTTTGCCACCCCTTCGGGGATATACGGCGTGAACGATTGAATTTGTCACGAGCACCCTCAAGTACTTGTAGAAAATTCTGCGTGAAAACTTTTATTCGGTAGACCGACTAAGATTAGCAGGGAAGTGCTATTTTTCAAATACCTAATGTTTTTCAATCAGTACTCACCTCACCTAGCCTATGTTTCTTCTGAAAGTGGTAGATTGTATTAAATTTGTTGATTGGTTTCGAAGCAAACATATATTTCCTTTTTATGATAAGTTTAGATTTTATTGCTTACTTGTTTTACTACAATATTATTTGATTTAGACGAAACCAATAAATCTTATAAATAGAGAAAAAAAAAACGACACCAGTGTCGTTCGCAGTAATAATCCCCTAATTAGGTTTTCATTAACATTTATTCTACCAATAAATACTTGTTTTTTTGAAGCTGCACTTCATTATAATATAACCCCCTTTTTTTTACACCATCGTCTATATATTTATAAATGAAGCATTTAAATTTTGTTTTGTTTGTTACTTACATATTGCTATGTACTTACACCATTCTGTTTTAAAGTCGTGAGTAGGAATCTGAATGCAAGTGGCCTATTGTTCTTTATTTCATCAGAAATAATAAGACCAGCAATTTCCAATACAATTTAAGTCTTAAAGATAATATCATAGGGTTGAAAATCATTTAAAATTTAAACTTACAGACAAAATAACCCTAGTGTACTACTTATGCATACTAAAATATAACAAACTAAATCATACGTATACACTCAACTGTATTACTAAAGTCATAAGGTTTATTTTCGTGTAAATGGCAGCGAAAAGCAATTTGTATTATTTTGTAAGTTAATTAGCAAAGATAAAACGTGACTAATTTGGTTATCGTCCCGAATTCGGTTCTCGACCGGGACGAAAATAGGAACATGTCATATGTACCTACTTTTACTAGACTATGGTTAACCAAACTGGAGGGTTGTGTTATTTTGACTCGTACTGTGTTTGTAGGTTTAAAGTCACCGTAATTTCTTTACTACTAATTAGAATCAGATTATTGTGTGTACAGTCGGCTTAGAATAAAACGAACCTATTTCTTTCCACTTGTGTCGTAAGTAGTGATGTAGATTTTTGGGGCTGCTTAAGGGCCGGCGCTGACTGCCGGCATGGCATGGCAAAGGATTTCGGTACAGATATAGCATTTTGACACAACGATGCCGAGGGAGGCCGCGGTAGGACAGAACGTCGGCATCGTTGTGCTAAATAAAGTAAAATGAATTCTATACTTATAATAATAAGATTGAAAATGCTATATCTGTACCGAAATCCTTTGCCATGCCATGCCGGCAGTGAGCGCCGGCCCTAAGAGTTTTTTGGGTGATGTGGCAGAAAACTCATCACCAACGAATAAATAGTAATAATCCCTACATGAGGTTTTCATGAACAAAATCATACTTTATTTTAAATCCTTTTCTCATTAAACTTTCAAAAGTGATTTAGGAATTTCCAAAGCATTAAGAGCTTATTCCATTACACTTTGTCGTTTCTGAATTCAGACGTCTTTCGAAGTTACTGCCGCAGACGCTTGTTATTCCACTACACAGTTTGTCTACTTTTCAGAAGCCTAGCGTTCTGAACGTTATTCCACTAGTCTGAATTCAGATTCTGTGGCTTTCAGACGTCTTCATTCAGACAAATGGAATAAGCTCTTAATCTACCTTTTTATTAGGATCTTAAGCTGCCAATATATTAATGGAGATCTTTAATAAAAATTGATGTGTGAAAGGAATGATGAATTGTATTTGAATTGTATTGAATTTGAATTGTATTGAAAGTATTGACCCTCACCTGCCTCTATATTTATGAAGCTTGTTTGTTTGTGAGACAAAATAATGATCTTTTTGCATGTTACCCCAGTAATACTAGACAACATTCATTGGATCCATTTAAACTTATAGTTCCAACCGCGGGTACTGCTTTGGGAAAACGAAATTGCAATGTAATGATAGCTAGGATCTATAATAAGATACCAAGAGAATTTAAAACTCTAAGACTCAATTTACTGAAACGTGAGCTAAAAAAATGGCTGATAGAGAAATGTTTTTATGAACTCAATGATTTTTTTCAGAATAATAATATGATTTGAAATTCGCGGCTGTTTAAATTAAATAAATATAGCTAATAAATTTATTGTAATTTTTTTTTATGTAAATATTTGCATGCTAGCATACATAGTTAAATGTGATGGACCAATTTTAATAATGCAACATCTTAATTGTACCACATTTACGCAAATAAAATTGATTTTGATTTTGATTTTGAAATGAACGTTAGGGTACAAGCCAATATACTACCTTAGCTACCCCAATTGAAATATAGGCGTGAGTATATCCACAATTTTATGTACTCATACGTCTTATATTCGTATAAGACAACTTACCCCTACACCGAAGTATGAAGAATAAAAGAGCAAGTATGAAAAGATTGATGGATGTAAACGAAGCTAGAGAGGTTTGTCAGGATCGTACGAAGTGGCTATCGATAGTCTCTGCCTACCCCAGTGGGAATTGATGGCGTGAGTATATGTATGTATGTATGTATGTACCCCTACACCGAATTAGTCTTGTCGATACACATATTCAGTATGGAGCGTGTATCGAAATTACATTAACTGTAGAGTTGTTATTACTGGAGTAGCGATATCGAATTAATCTAATTATAATGATACCGACTGAACATAACTATGCCGTGGAATAAGGATGGTGGAATTATGTCACTCCTGATTTCAGGCAGTTAAAATCTTCACGCTATATTTGTGAAAGGGCTAGCGAAGATAAAAAGATTCTTATTAGTTAAATAGAATGTTAACATCGATAGTTAGTAGATATTTCAATTTCCGATTTATAATAATAATACTGCAACATATGCTTTATGATGCATAATATTGATTAGTAATGAAATTGAAAATCATAACTAATAAATTAAATTAAAAACAACTATAATAGGTTCTATAACTATAAATCCATATGGGCTTGTAAATAGCAACAAGTACTTAAGAATGTATTGGCACTACACTTAATACAATCCTTGCAAATCTCTCTACATACATACATACATATACTCATGGCTATAAATCCCTAGAAGGGGTAGCCAGAGCTAAGGAATTAGGAATTCCTCTCTCTCATTTATTAATATTTTCATTCAGGTCAAGTTGAATAAATTACGTATCCCATCAGTCACTCATATCGGAAGTCACGTGATCAGTAGGAATCTAACCCTAGAGGGTGCTAAAGCACTGGGTTATTCGGGGTGCTATCTCCATAATCCTTGCCGCTGGTGTGTATCACGTGGTTTTTGTCAAATGGCGCTCAGAGTACGTCCTCGACACTGGATTCACATGATACGCTTTGTACCAAAACAATGTCTCAGGAATAAAGAATAAATAAAGGAAAGAAAAATTTCGACACAGGCGGGAATCGAATTCGCAACTTCGGGTATACGCCCCCGTCGCTCTGCCAATTGAGCTACCGTGTCAATGGCTGCTAGCGCGAAATTCTTCTATCCTTTGTTTCTTTTACACTTTCAAGTAGTGTTTGCGTTCCCTCCGATTCCGATTTTTTTACAAATTCGGAAGGCCACTTGTCTACCTTTTCAGATAGAATGCAAATGTTGAGAACGCCTAACTATCACATAATTTGAATGTTTTTGTTCGTGAAAACCTCATGTGGGTTTAGTCAAAAGTGTAAAAGAAACGAAACATATCTCTCTGTGAATTTTTTTAATTGTTAGAGAATATAAAAAACGTAGTGACAATATCAAGTCTCTAATCCGACCCAATTCGCACTGCACTGTGTTCGACGTAACAGTCATTTAATATTGTTCACAACGATAGTTCGTATGAGCTAATGGTAGTGGGATAATGTTCATGAACGGGTGGAATTTCTATAAATAAATACATATACTAACAGCTAAAAAACCCTATAAAAGGGTAGACAGAGCTTGGAAGTTGTGGGGGGAAACATTGAAAGATGAAGGTAGTAGCCAGAGCTTTGGAATGATAAATACCTCAGGCACTTTTGGAAGTTGCGTGGGGAAAAGATGGTGAAATAAAGGTTGTTGGTGATGGGTCTCCAACCGCATCGCCCAAAAGTCCCTTAAGAAGCCCAAATACTCTTAGTTGCCATTTACAATCGCCAATGGGAAGAACTGAGGTAATGCTATTCTAAGCCAACTCTACACAGCTAAAATAATTATACAAAAAAGGTAGTGACAATATCAAGTCTACAATCCGACCCAATCGCACTGCATTGTGTTCGACGTAACAGTCATCCAATATTGTTCATTTGTGCACAACGATGGTCGTATTAGCTGCGATGAGTGGAGATGGGATAATATTCTCAAAAGGGTGGAATTTCTATTTATCTCTTTATAAAAATAGCGAATGTGTTCAAAAATAGAACCGTCCGATGTATATAAGAATTAAAGGGCTCTAATGAAAAGATTGAAGAATGTTAATGAAGTTCGGGACGATTGCCAGCATCTTGATAACACAAATGGGAAGCAAGGGTTTAATTATATGTATTAACATACTTACGCCTATAATTTCTTTGAAAGGGTAGCCAGAATTTCAGTATTAGACGTTTCTCAGTCAATTCTTGAAAATACTCAAAATAAAGTCAGTCTTGGGTCGGGCCTACACCAATTTGTCTTTTCTAAAGACATATGTGTGGTTAATTTATCATGGTTGTTAACGGTGAGGGAAAACATCGTGAGGAAACCCACATGGCTGAGTTGTACTTAGTCATGTGACAGTGTATACGTACAAAACGGCGATAGGCCTGCCCCCTATCACGTGAGTACACTGTCCATGCAAAACGTGGGTACTCTGAACACCAGGTGTCAAAGTCACGTGATGTTCAGAAGTATAAGTACCTCTGCCAACCCCTTCGGGGATATTCGGCGTGAACGTTTATGTTATGTATGTTATGTTATGTTACTCAAAATAAAGTATTGGTGTTAGTGATCAATTCATTAATCAAGGCATAAAGCCTAAAAATCACTTAAAATACAATTTTTCGATGTATGTTGGCTTAAAATAGCACTACCCTATATCTTTCTATAAATGTCTTAATTAATTATTTTATAAGTTAGTGACAATAACATTTCTCTAATCCGACCCAATCGCACTGCATTGTGTTCGACGTAACAGTCATTCAATATTGTTCATTTGTGCACAACGATGGTTCGTATCAGCTGCGATGGGTGGTAATGGGATAATATTCTCAAAAGGGTGGAATTTCAATACATACGTACATCTATAGTTACTAACTATAAAATCTACAAAGGGGTAGCGGAATTATAATATCTTTTAGAAGTTGAGTAGAGATCAAAAATCACTTAAAAAGTTTCGTACACGACACGCCCGGAGAGAAATAGGTGATGCTATTCTAAGCCAACATAACGCAGCTATGGAGAATGATACGTTAACTTTTGCTACATATAATTTTAGGATTACACTTACAGAGGGTTTACAACAGAACTTAAAAGTCAAATTTGAGTGTATTTAAGTTCACAAGGGAAAATATGGACTAATAAGTGTTGGTCATAGATTTCTAACCAAACTTTCATCCCTACACGTATTCTCACGGTCATAAATCCCAAAAAGGGGTAACCAGAGCTTCAGAGCTAGAAATCATCAGCCACATTTGGAAGTTGGTAGGGGAGAAGCTGGTAGAAATAAAGTATCGTTGGTGATGGATCTCCAATCGCATCGCCAAAAAACAACTTCAAAAAGCTCCATACCCTGAGCCGCCTCTTACTACACCCGTGGGTAGGAAGTGGTAGTGACATTCTAAACCGGCACTACATGGTGCATAATTCAAGATCACAGTGTGAGCAACCAGGAAAAACTATCATGGGGAAGTCCACACGGCAGGGTAAAACTGTGACCTTGAATAAATTGGTGAATCAGGTAATATGCGTCCTATCATGTCAGTACTGCGTGCAGGCAAAATTTATAGAAATAAAATCTTATTTTTGTTATCTCATTAAAAACAAACTGGAAATAGAGTAAAGAGAATAACAAAGAGCTAAAGAATGAGAAATAACATTTCAATTATAATGACTATTTAATAAATGACTAGTGTGTACTTTTTACATATTTTTTTTCGCACAAAGGATAGTTGATAGTGTTTCGTCATTCTAACTTACTTGATAAGTTTCATAACAAATTTAATTCCACCCAGTCCTTCACCAATCTACAAAATATATTACGTTATTCCTACATGTAGTGTAATCTAATTGGCAGACTCTAGATTCTTACACCCAGTTTAACTTACTTGGTAGGCCTAGTAAGTCCGTAATACCGATGTTCCGTGTAAAACATGGCGGCCGGAAGTTGTTCAGCGATCTCATGCATGAGACCAGCGCGTAACCATCCTGGCGAGATAGACCACTCGCCGCCGATGTAGATCAGTATGTACTCGGTTGCGGCGAACTCGTTGTTGTAGTAGAAACGCTGCAAGAATAGCATAGAAAATACTTTATTATACATACTTACATACATGCATACATATACTCACGGCTATAATCCCTAAAAGAGGTAGCTATAGCTGAGAAATTAGAAATTCCTCAGCCACTTTTGGAAGTTGAGTGGGGAAAAGATGGTAGAATAAAGGTTGTTGGTGATGGGTCTCCAACCGCATCGCCCAAAAACCCCTTAAAAAGCCCTAAGTCCGTTAGTCGCCTCTTACTTACACCCACCGGAAGAAATGGGGTAGCGCTAATCTAAGCCGACACTACACAGCTATTATACATCACAAAATAAATAATTACAAAATCTCAGTACAAAAGCAAAAGTACAATTGGCGGTCTTATCACTAAAACCATTTTTTTTTCAGACCACCCTTGGATGGTAAGATCAATCAATAATAATTAAAAAATTTAGTAGATATAGAATTAGTACACATATCACTAAGCTAGTAGTGTCGGCTTAAAATAATGCTAACCCATTTTTTTCCGCGGGTGTCGTAAGAGGCGATTAGGGTATTGGGGCTTATTAAGTGATTTTTGGGGATGTGGTTCTTTTTCCCGCTCAACTTCCTAAGCTCACTTTCTGGGATTTATAGCCGTGATTATATGTATGTATATATGAATTGCTAATTGAAATAAAAACAAGACTTCCATTAATATTACTGAGAAATTTTTTGCTAAAGAAGTGTGGCTTTGGTATATGTAATTTAGAAGGTTTGGTTACCCTATTTTAAATTTTTAGTCAGTAGAATATGTATATAATTATTTAAGAAGCGAAATTTTAAAATTTTCAATTGATTTGCAAACTGGTGCGATGACAAATTTGAAAGATGATATTGTAAGAAAGATAGGAAAAGGAATGCTGAGATGGTTTGGGCATATAGAGAGGATGGATGACAGTAAATTGGTGAAAGAGATCTATAAAGCCAATGTGGAAGGTAATGTTAGTAGAGGACGACCTCGGAGGACACATTTGGATCAAATAGAAAATGTGCTCAAAAAGGCAGGTGTCCGAAGTACGAAGAATAAAAGAGCATGCATGAAAAGATTAAAGGATGTGAATGAAGCTAGAGAGGTTTGCTAGGATCGTACTAAGTGGCGATCGATAGTTTATGCCTACCCCAATGGGAACTAACGGCGTGAGAATTCCCGCCTGTGTCGAAATTTTTCTTTCCTTTATTTATTAATATGCGATAGACGAACAAGGAAAGTTTGAATTCCTGCTGAAAATATGAGTTGAATCCAATCAAAGCGACAAATTAATATTGGCAATATCAAATATAATTAATTAGTTTATTATTAGTCCTGTTATGTATCCATAGTGAGTTTGTTTTCCTTAATTATAACGTTGTTTTTGTTCTGAATATTAATTTTATTACTTTTTGCGAATGAGTGAATATGCTTGCAATTTATGGTACTCTGAATAATATTATCATGTTGGCTTAGAATAGCACTACCCCATTTCTTCCCGTGAATGTTTATACGATGTGGCTAAAGGCATTTAAGTTTTAAAAGTGATTTTAGGGTGATAAGGTAAGAAATCCATCACCAAAAATCTTTGTTTTACAATCTTATACCCACATAACTTCCAAAAGGGGCTGAGGAGTTTCTTGATCCGAAGCTCTGACTACCCCTTCTAGTATTTATAGATTTATAGCCTCTTGTATACGTATGCGTGTATAAAAATAAAGCCTTAATATTACCATAGGAAACGTGTCAGTATTAGAAGCATCGAAGTTATCCAATCTGGCAGTATACCAGAGTTCCACCGGGTCATTTCTGGTGCTGAAGACCTTCGGGACGGGCGGTTCTATGTCCTTCAGAGCGGATGCTGTTGCCAGCAGTAGTGGTAGAAGGTACCCTGGGAAGAATAATAGATATTGTTAAATACTAGGATAATACGATTAAACATACATACACATGTAATCACGCCATTCGTTCCAATTGGCAGATACTATCGATCGCCGATGTACGATCTTGACAAACCTCTCTAGCTTCTATTTTTCATACTTCGAACGCCTGCCTTTATAAATAGGCACCAATTCACAGCTCTAAATCTCAGAAAGCATCTAGATTAAAAATTACGAAGTTTCTAGTAAAATAGCTGTGCGTGTAGTGTCGGCTAAGAATCGCTCTCACAAAATTCACAAAAATAGCCGTGAGTATATGTATGTAATGTTAGTAGAGGACGACCTCGGAGGACACATTTAGATCAAATAGAAAATGTGCTCAAAAAGGCAGGTGTCCGAAGTACGAAGAATAAAAGAGCATGTATGAAAAGATTGATGGATGTGAATGAAGCTAGAGAGGTTTGCCAGGATCGTACAAAGTGGCGATCGATAGTCTCTGCTTACCCCAATGGGAACTAACGGCGTGAGAATATGTATGTATGTATGTAATGTACCTACTTATCTATTTTATTATAATAATAAAGACAACAGAGACAGTATGTATGTAAGTGAATCCGAAAGTAGTCTCGCAATCCTTGGTACGGCGCGAGGGACTAATCCGGGGTTAAGGAAGGGTTAATCGCGGATGAATGGCTTCGATCATTACCAGAGATATACTAGGATTTGATTCGGATTTGGATGAAAAAGATATCTTTGGTTCTGACTGAAAAGTTGAAAAAGGGTGAATTATAAAGTAAAAAAGTTTGTTTTCATGATCGCGCTAATCTCGAAAAATAGAGCAATAGTTTGAAAAATGATTTTATTGTTATTGAGGACTGTTTTTAACCCATTTATTGAGGAAGGCTATATAATTTATCACGTTTAGACGTATACAAGAGGGAGAGTAATTATAAATGATGAAAAGATGGAGACAATCTCATAAAAAATAAAGTTTTGAAGCATTGCAAGTTGCAAACATACATACGTATGTTTACGACTATGTAGCCTAAGAAAGTGTATCTCTCCACAATCAGAAATATCTTGGTCACAAAAAATATTCAATTTAGGAAATTGTAATTATGAACAACAACTGTAAATGTAATTAAATAAGTTTGTGATAGGTCTCCAGCCGCATGTCCCAACCATTTCTTAAACATCATCATATTCCTATGTTATGTTATAACAACATGAAATAACCAACACACTTTTTAAACACACGCGGTTTGTAGACATTATATGTGTCGTAGGACGATTTGATGTTTAGGTTTTTTGCAAAATTCCTGGGGATTTTGCAAAAATCCGGACTTTTAGACAACAGTTATAATATTTTCTAATTTTACTAGGTTTTTTTGCAAAAAAACTAGTTGGTTTAGTATGACTCCGAAACGAAATGTCAGATTTTATGAATACTGTACACTGATTGGTCGATTGCAGTACCCCGTAATCACGTCATCTCTGATTGGTTGTTAATTAAGACGGATTTACTTCAGTGTTCCTACCTACATTTTTATTTTAGTACAAAATGTTCCTAAGTATAAAAAAAGTATTGTCATTTCCCTTTATAACTTTACTATATAATACCTCTATACTACAATTTAAAACGTACCTACTACTCTATTGTTCCTACCTATATTGAAGACGTCCATGGCCGAGTGGATAGGTGACTAGCTTTTCGGTCTGGAGGTTGCGGGTTTGATCCCCACTGAGAGCAACATTTATGTGATGAGCATATGTGTATTATATAATATTAAATATATCGCTGAGTTATTATCCCATAATACAAGTGTTACTTAGTTTGGGGTAACTTGATCTATGTATAATATGTCCGAACGTGATTGTAATTTTACTCCAACAAAAGAGTAAATAAATTATTTAATTCCTAGTATCAAATAAGTATTGTCATTTCTTACCCTGTATAACTCAAGCTATAATATCTCAATACCACAATGACGAACCAATCAGAATAAGTGTGGGCGAGCAATCAGAAATCAGCCAATCAGCATTAAGAAAGCACAATCTTACTAAGCCAACTAGTTTTTTTTTGCAAATAACCTAATAAGATTAGAAAATATTTTAACCGTTGTCTAATTATCCGGATTTTTGCAAAATCCCTAGGTATTTTGCAAAAAACCTAAACATCAAATCATCCTACGACATATATAATAATCGGGATTAACCAACCAGTCCATGACCATGGCATAAGTAGGTGTGCCAAAACGAAATTTGGCACATACGTGATTTAAAAAATAGATTTGTTGGTTAATCACGATTATCTACATCTACATCTACACTATATAATATTATACAGCGGAAAACTTTGTTTGTTTGGTTGTAATGAATAGGCTCAAAAACAACTTGACCGATTTTTAAAATTCTTTCACCATTCAAAAGCTACATTATTCACGAGTAACATAGACTATATTTTATTTTGATGAAAAATAGGGTTCCGAAAGATATTTGGATTTTTCGGACACAAACTGAAAAAAATCAACCATAGAAGTTACTTATTTTGCGTACGCTGCCTAAACTACAAAAGATAGAACAATAAAATATTGTAATTAATTGTAGATCTTATAAATATCTACAAAAAAGTCCGCGACACACTATACCTATCTATGTCGAGTGAGGCACAAAAACCACATAATATATATAAAAGAAAGTCGTGTCAGTTACACTATTTATAACTCGAGAACAGATGAACTGATCTGGCTGAAAATTGTTGGAGAGGTAGCTTAGAACCAGGAAAAGGACATAGGATATATAACATCACGCTAAATACTGTAGGAGGTAAACAGTGAAAATATTTAATACCATCCGCGCGAAGCCGGGGCGGACCACTAGTTATACATATAGAAATAATCAATACAAACAGACGGACAAATCAACAGCCTTATTACATAAAACAGGTTAGCGTAGTTTCATGTTCGAACTCCTGAATAATTGAGCCGAATAACTAAGTAACGAGGGATTAACTACTAAATAATGAGACGCTCGTATTAGTGAATTGAACACATTGCTATTTAATACAGTACCTTAGCTATTTTATTTGGAAAATTTCCTTAATTGCACAGTATAAGTAGTCTCTCAAAAGTTCACGTCGTAAATCCCCGAAGGGGTTGACAGAGGTACTAATACTTCTGAACATCACGTGACATTACTCTCTGGTGATTAGAGTACTAACATTTTGCTTGGCCAGTGAACTTACGTGAAAGGGACTTACCACAGTTATTGTGCGAATACACTGTCAAATGATTATGTAATCAGCTATGTGGGTGTCCTCACGATGATTTCTCTCGCCGTTAAACCATTATATATTTATTTATTTATTATTGAGTAAAACAAACAGCACTTAATCTATTAACAAACATTTTTAAATGTAACTATTTATGGTGCCAATTATATGTTTCACAAATTTCATTTAATAAACTGAGCATTTGTGTGAATTATCCCTCAATTTGAGTGCTTCATTCTAATTTTTACTTTATTATTTAAATTAGATTTTATTTATACTTTTATTAAGAGCTATCAGCAACTTATTCCAATGTACATGAAAATCCATTGTATAATATTCGTGGGTTTAGATTGACCGATAGAATAAAAGTTTTCGAAGAATAATATACATTAAAATGTTTTCAAAAAATGTTGAAAGTAAATACATACATACATATACTCATGGCTATATTTCCCTAGAAGGGGTAGCCAGAGCAAAGGGAATTATAAAAATAGTAGTAGTAATATATAAATAAAGGTTTTTGGTGATGGGTCTCCAACCGCATCGCCCAAAAATCCAATAAAAAGCCCTTATACCGTTAGTCGCCTCTGACGACACCCGTGGGTAGAAAGGGGTAGCAACATTCTAAGCCGGCACTACACGGCAAAACAACAAACTAATTATGTTAAATCTAAGTGCGTTCGACTCTGTAAAGGTATGTTCCAGCTCTACCCACTCTTTTGTCAAAAGGAATCAAACACTTGATAAATGCAGATTCAAGGTAAGAGAAGCCAGCGAAGTTTGCAGAGACCGCACAAAGTGCTGATCTAACTGTAGGCGAAACTCTCTGTCTACCCTAATGGGAATTGATGGTGTGAGTAAGAAAATATCTATGTTGTTACTAATAAGGTAGTGAACTTACACATAGTAAATGACTGCATGGTCGAAAAGAAAAATCGATACTGATAATTTTCTCGAATTATCTAAAAGATAAACTCAAATAATTGTATTATCATGCTAAATATTCGGTTATCAGATTAATTGAGCTGAAATTTGTTAATAATTACTATAGTCATAATAATTTGGGTTAAAATTTAATTATACTACATATACTCACGACTATAATTTCTGGAAAGTGGTAGCCAGAGCTTTAGAAGTTAAAGTTACTCTGCCACTTTTGAAAGTTGGGTGGGGAAATGATTGAAAAGTAATAGTTATTGGTGCACAACGCCTAAATTTCACTTAAAAACCCCAAATACCTTCAGTCTTCCTCACGAACACTCACAGGTAGGAATGGGGTAATTTTCTAAGCTGACATACTATTCAGCTTGTTGTACTATTCACAAATTATTAAACATAACATATACTCACGGCTATAAATCCCTTGAAGGGGTAAACAGAGCTAGGGAATAAGAAATTCCTCAGCCACTTTTGGAAGTTGCGTGGGGAAAAGATGGTGAAATAAAGGTTGTTGGTGATGGGTCCCCAACAGCATCGTCCAAAAATCCCCTAAAAACCCCAATACCGTTAGTCGCCTCTTACATACACCCACCGGAAGAAATGGGGTAGTGCTATTCTAAGCCGACAGACACTACACAGCACAAATTGTTAATTCTGGAAAAAATAAATTTTTCATTGGTAAGCGGTCGTATTCTATACAAGTTTTATTTATTTATAAGTAAGTTTTTACACTTACCTTCTTGATAATGATAAATGGGTGGCAGGGTTACTCGGTTTTTTGGGTATGCTTTGTATCCTGCTGTCTGACATAGTTTTTGTATCATCTTTCTATAATTTATTATGACTAGACAAAGTAGTTTTAGGACACGGACATGTAAGATTGTGAAGGGCAAGCACGAGCGGTGTTTAAACTAGTTATCGCGTGGGATAAAGCAGCCATCTCTTGCGCACTTACCTTAGTATCATATACTGCCATCTCATTCTACCTGTTATCGTGTCGATAAAATAGCGCTCGTGCTTGTCTAAACAGTTTATCTAATAAATATAACTTACTGAATTATTGGCGGATTGCATGATTAATTTCTTCCAGTAGGTATTCTTGGAGGTTACTAAGGGTATTAGGGCTTTTTATGTATGTGTTCGGTGATGTGGCTGGAGACCAGTCACCAACTATAAATTTTAAATCTTCTCCCCACTCAAATTCCAAAAGCGGTCGAGGTGTTTCTAATGCTATAGATCTGACTATACCTGTTTGGGATTTATAGCCGTGAGTATATGCATGTATAAACATGAGAATAAAAATAATAGCGCATTATATAATATGTGATAGAAAATATGAATTTATGTCCTTAGCATTAATTGACTGTTAAGATTTTTAACACACCTGCTTATACAATGATTTTTCTTGTACGGAATTCAGGTACGTAAATCGTATTATTACTAAAAGTGTGACTGCACTTGTGCGATAATGCTCATTTTTTTCTTAATTGGTTTATAAAAATTAAATATATATAGGGTATCCTTACAAATGAGGTATAAAGAATGAAACTTTACGCTGAACTCAACCAAAAATACTCACATGTTCACGCCGTAAATGTCCAAAGGGTTGACCGTTAACAACCATAATAAATTAACCGCACATTTGATTGTAGAAAAGGCACAATAGTTGTAGGCATGAACCCAGTAATTGGGAACAATGACATGATGTCATTTTGAAGATTGAAATTTTTATAGGTGAGTGAGAACTCATTTTTTGAATTTTAAGATGATTTACCGGTAAAAAGTGAGTTTGTTTGCTGTATTATTCGCCACGACCATTAAGGGATTTCGGAGAAAATTTTACTTAATTAATATGTTCCAACACCAAGTCATTTCAATCTCATGTCAATATCCTTGCACTGAGTAACGTCATAGAAATGAACTTAGACACGTCTCTACGCCCGCCATCTTGTTTTAGCGAATGACGCATCCAACATGGCCACCACACGTGCACCAGCTGTCAACTAGTACACCTGATACGCGGGTCTGTTATTACTGATTAGAACTTACCATTGTATTTGAAATTAGTTTTGAAATGGTTTAATTGAATATTTTCTATTAAATAATAAAGATGTACAGGAGTAAATGAGAGTTCACGTGAAAGGCGCCGATTGACACGAGTTAACCTTAGGAGCGTGTAGTTTTGTTTGCTTTTAGAACATTGTAAATAAAAGGTGAAGTCAAAAGACGGATATCTTTATATATAAAAGGCAAAACTGACCGACTTACTTAGAATCAACGCACAGCCGAGACTACTACACCAAGAAACTAAAGATTTTCTTCAGGGATGTCTTTTGTTACGTAAGTGAGCACTAAGAAGGGAGTTTAAAACAGGTGTATATTTTTTTTTACATAAATAGGCATGAACTACGAAAACTATGTCTTATATCTCGCAGACGACGGGTGGCGCGGCTCAACTAGTAATATATATTTTTGAAACATTCCATTTGGCCCTTAAATGAGTCAATCAATTAACCTATCTTCGACCAACATATGCGGTTGAACGTAAGGTCTAGTGAAAGAATATAACCTTAGGCCACAACTAGGTAATAACATAACATAAACATAAACGTTCACGCCAAATATCCCCGAAGGGGTTGGCAGAGGTACTAATACTTCTGAACATCACGTGACTTTCTGAAACCCATTACCATTAATCGCTTTTTGATAGTGAATGTCACCTAGTGTTCAGAGTACCCACGTTTTGCATGGACAGTGTACTCACGTGATAGGGGGCAGGCCTATCGCCGTTTTGTACGAATACACTGTCACATGACTAAGTACAACTCAGCCATGTGGGTTTCCTCACGATGTTTTCCCTCACCGTTAACAACCATGATAAATTAACCACACATATGTCTTTAGAAAAGACAAATTGGTGTAGGCCCGACCCGGGATTTGAACACTAGTCGCTTGCACGAGAACCGAGTGTTCTACCCACTGGGCTATCACGGTTGCTAGGTAATAATGGTACAAAAAAGAAAAAATAATAGAAGAACGTACAAAAGTGGCTGAGGAATTTCTCATTCCAAAGCTCTGGCTACCCCGTTAAGGGATTTGCCGTGAGTATATGTATGTATGTAAGAACGTTTAAATTTTAATTTATATAGAACGTGTTGATTTTTGAATGAATATATACTAACATTTTATTTTAATGACATATAATTTGCTAAGCAATAATGGTTTTGAATAGTACTACCCCTTGTTCTTTCTGGTGATGTTAGATGTGCAATATTTCTGAAACCCATAACATAACATAAACGTTCACGCCGAATATCCCCGAAGGGGTTGGCAGAGGTACTAATACTTCTGAACATCACGTGACTTTCTGAAACCCATTACCATTAATCGCTTTTTATCGTATTTTTTCCACTTCCAAAAGTGGATGAAGATTTTTAATTACAAAGCCCAGGTTACACTTAGTTTTCAAGTTCAAGTGTTCTTCCAAACCTTATAAAAGTTGCTATTATTCCATACATACATACATACATATACTCACGGCTATAAATCACTAAAAGGAGTAGCCAGAGCTAAGGAATCAGAAATTACTAAGCCACTTTTGGAAGTTGAGTGGGGAAAAGATGGTAAAATAAAGGTTGTTGGTGATGGGTCTCCAACCGCATCGCCCAAAAATCCCTTAAAAGCCCCAATACCGTTACTCGCCTCTTACGTACACCCACCGGAAGAAATGGGGTAGTGGTGTTCTATGCCGACACTGCAAAGCTATTATTCCGTAGCTTCAAATATTAAATTTAATACTGAGTCAACACTTTATTGATGCAATAAATGTATTTCTGTTTACTTTTCGGCGAGCGAAACAAATTGTATAACATTTTTTATCTTTAAAAGAAATCATCACCATTTCTATACTCATAGTTCACGCCGTACATCAGGCAATGAATATTCCTTTGGCATTGAATATATTTTTTTAAAAATTGTCAGGAAACTCACATGGCTAAGTTGTACTTAGTCGGCGATAGGCCTGCTACCTATTACGAGAGTACACTGTCCATGCAAAACGTGGGTACTCTGAACACCAGGTGACAATGGCACGTGATGTTCAGAAGTATTAGTACCTCTGCTAACACCTTCGGGGATATACGACGTGAAACTTTAAGTTTCGGTATTCGTTTGCCTTATAGAGAAATAATCCTATTTAATTTTCCTTATGTCCCTATAATTTTGACGATGCTTTAAGAATCCCTAATTCAATAATTACAAAGCAGCGACACATACTTACACGAGGAAAAATGTGATCCTTGAAACAGCGACTTTCATACACATTTAACAGCTGTTGCAACCCATACAATGGGTCATGCGACCAGAATAATAACTATTATGTGGACATATTGTTAATGAACATATGTGAGGCAGGTTCCTTTGCTATATGTGTTAATTATCTTGACTGGAATGGGTATTTTTGACCTGATTCATTGATTTGTAATGACGTGAGTATACATATGTATGTATAAGTAATAATAAAATATTTCATTCGTATGCCGTGTAGTGCCGGCTTAGAATGTCACAACCCCTTTCTACCCATTGGTGTCATCAAAGTAAAGAAGAAAGACAAAAAGTTTATTTTTCAAAATTAAGTTAAATACTTACATACTGTGTAGTGTCGGCTTAGAGTAGCTCTACCCCAATTCTTCCGATGGGTGTACGTAAGAGGCGACTAACGGTATTGGGGCTTTTAAGGGATTTTTGGGAGATGCGGATGGAGACCCATCACCAAAAACCTTTATTTTACCATCTTTTCCCCACTTACTTTCCAAAAGTGGCTGAGGAATTTCTAATTCCTTAGCTCTGGCTACCCCATCCATAACCCCAGATTTATAGCCGTGAGTATATGTATGTATGTATGTATGTATGTACTTACATTTTTCGAACGTCAAAATTTTTAAATTTATTTATGAATCCGTTGCTTTGGAAGGTGTTCGTAAAGAGAAGAAACAACAAAAAAACTCTTTACATACACATTTATTATTATTTTTTGTATGAGGTGACTAAGGGTTTTTAAGCGGTTTTTGGGGGATGCGGTTAGAGACCAATCACCAACGATACTTTATTTCTGCCATCTCATCCCCTATCAACTTCCAAATGTGGCTGAGGTGTTTATAGTTCTCAAGCTCTGGCTACCCCGTTAAGGGATTTATAGCCGTGAGTATATGTGTGTATATAATGTATGCTTAACTATTAAAATAGATATAAATGTTTATAAATTGATTTCATTGTTATGGATTGCCAATCGTATCGTAACTAATAGCATCAGCTCAATTTGCTTTATTTGGGCTTCCACCGTTCAATGAAGTCACTCAATCTATCTACACTAATTGTTGAATTTCGCACGAATTCTGCTGGTAACAGAAATAAATATTATTATAAAAAGGTTGATTTTTGCTCTTCCAAAAAGTAGATATATACCGTTTATATACATAATTAGTTTAACTTTGCTTTGAACAAAGTAAAACCAGAGCGTCTTATTATTTTGTCCTTTAAAGATTTCTACGATATTTGTAGTTGCCGTGTAGTGCCAGCTTAGTATATTATTACCACTTTTTACCCACGGCCTTCTTAAGAAGCGACTAACGGTATTGGGGATTTTAAGTAGTTTTTGTGTGATGCAGTTGGAGACCCATCACCCACGATACTTTATTTCTATTGCTTTGTTCCCTATCAACTTCTAATTGTGGCTGAGGAGTTTCTAGCTCTGAAGCTCTGGCTACCTCTTTTTGGGATTTATGGCCGTGAGTATATGTATTTAAGGCAGAAGTTAAATAAAAATCGTCTGTCTACCCCTACATCAATGAGAACACATGTGTGAACCGGTAGCGAATATTGAATGACACACGATGTGTTTGTCATAATATGTTCGTTGTGCTATGCTTGTCACGATCTATCGCAAGACAATAGTAATAGGTAGGGATAGCAAAAACAACGTGCTATTTTTATCGTTAAAAGAAAAGCCAGACATTCTGCCCGGCTAGTACGAGCGGTGTTTAAACTAGTTATCGCGTGGATAAAGCAGCCATCTCTTACGCACTTACTTAGTATCGTATACTGCCATCTCATTCTAACCGTTGTCGTGTCGATAAAATAGCGCTCGTGCTGGCACTTCTGTCATATATCTGTTGAAAACTTTGTAGCAAATTGTAATATTTGACTTGTTATTATTGATAATGTGTTATAAAGTTAAAACAATGTAATATTTATACGCCGCAAGATAGAAGAAGATGAATGATTGTAAAAAAATCTACCACCTCATTTATTCTGGTTTCTTGTTAATAAACTTCTTTTTTTATTTTATTTATTTCATATAATAAATAAATAATACAAACAATTTTGTGGAGGAGATATAAAGAGCCAATGTAGTTGGTAGTTTTAGTAGAATATGAAGTGTTAAGTATAAAAGGGAAATTGACGTTTTCTTTAACACATAAACATAAATAAACATAAATTCAAAGATGGAGTAGCCAGAGCCACAGAATTGGAATTTTCTTAGCTTCTTTTGGAAGTTGAGTGGGGAAAAGATTTTAATATAAAGGTTGTTAAGGTTGTTAAAAGGATAAGTCTCCAGCGACATTTCCCAGTAACTAAATCCCCAATACCCTAAGTAGGTTCCTATGAACTTCCACGAGAAGACATGGGGTTGTGCCATTCTAAGCTGAGACTGATCACGGTTTTTCTACTAAGCTCAAAAGGTTTATTAGGAAGGAAATAGCGATAGATAGCCTCTACCTAACCCACAGATAATAAAATGGCGTAAGAATATGTATGTATTTAACTTCAAGAAAAGGCTAAATATTATCTTATTCTGTGTATACCTTCTTTGCTGTGTAGAGTCGGCTTAGAATAGCACTACCCCATTTTTTCCGGTGGGTGTATGTAAGAGGCAACTAACGGTATTTGGGCTTTTTAAGGGATTTTTGGGCGATGCGGTTGGAGACCCATCACCAACAACTTTTATTTTACCATCTTTTCCCCACGCAACTTCCAAAAGTTGCTGAGGGTTTTTTAATTCCTTAGCTCTATTTTTTTTTCCACTATTTTTTCCTTCTAGGGATTTATAGCCGTGAGTATATGTATGTATATATATATACCTCTATAGCTAGAGCTACAGTTTTAATTATGCTATTAATATGCGTAATATTATGTATGTATGTTTAAATAATAGCACCGTATTTGCAATCTGTACATATGATGCACTGGGAATGAGTAAGTTTAATAACCAAGTAACTTTATCAGCCAGGTGTGGCTTCATCACTGTATTGCAGTACAATGCTTTGTCAGTGCTGTATTTATATGACATCGTGACCTGTGACACATACATACATACATACATATACTCACGGCTATAAATCCCTTAACGGGGTAGCCAGAACTTTTGAATGAGAAATTCCTCAGCCACTTTTGGAAGTTGATTTGGGAAAAGATGGTAATAATAAATGTTTTCGGTGACGGGTCTCCAACCACATCGCCCAAAAATCACTTAAAAAGCCCCTATACCCTTAGTCGCCTCTTACGATCACCCACGGGTGGAAATGGGGTAGTGTTATTCTAAGCCGACACTACACGGCAATATGGCAATAATGACCTGT
Source organism: Bedellia somnulentella (assembly GCA_963576735.1). Lineage (NCBI taxonomy): Eukaryota > Metazoa > Arthropoda > Insecta > Lepidoptera > Bedelliidae > Bedellia > Bedellia somnulentella. The sequence goes on from OY755196.1 coordinate 2,912,698, forward strand.
GACACGTGACCCATAAATTAATTCGCATAATATTCAATAAATGTTTATAGTTCCTTAGATAGACCTACCCCACATCACAAGAGCGTACTATCACATGACTTACGCCCGATTTCTGAAATGAGTATTCAAGCTGAGAACGGGTTAAGTATCGTTTTGACTCATTCAGTTGTTAAGATTTCAATGATAGAACGATACTTAAGTTGTTCTCAGCTGGAATACTCAATTCAGAAATCGGGCGTTAGTATGACTCAACCATTAGGTTTTTTTAACGAAGTTTTTCCTTCCCGTACTATACAGCCTTAGATACATTAAACAATCATATTACTTAAAGAGCTTATTCCATTTGTCTGAATGAAGACGTCTGAAAGCCACAGAATCTGAATTCAGACTAGTGGAATAACGTTCAGAACGCTAGGCTTCTGAAAAGTAGACAAATTGTGTAGTGGAATAACAAGCGTCTGCGGCAGTAACTTCGAAGGACGTCTGAATTCAGAAACGACAAAGTGTAATGGAATAAGCTCTTAAGGAAATATGTTTGAACTCATGTCGCCGCATGAGAAGCTGTGGTGCTCTCACTAAGCTATCACAATTGTTTAATGAAAGTTGATATAATGTAAATTCATACTAACATCATACATATACTCACGGCCATTAATCCCAAAAAGAGTTAGCCAGAGCACTCTTGAAACTCCTAAGTCACATTTGAAAGTTGGTATGAGTAGAAGATGGGTTTCCGACCGCATCGACATCCCCAAAAACTTCCATCCATTCCATCCTTAAGAGCTTATTCCATTTGTCTGAATGAAGACGTCTGAAAGCCACAGAATCTGAATTCAGACTAGTGGAATAACGTTCAGAACGCTAGGCTTCTGAAAAGTAGACAAATTGTGTAGTGGAATAACAAGCGTCTGCGGCAGTAACTTCGAAGGACGTCTGAATTCAGAAACGACAAAGTGTAATGGAATAAGCTCTTTAGTCGCCTCTTACGACACCCGTGGGTAGAAAAGGGCAGAGACATTCTAAGCCGGCACTACACGGATTATATGTAATATAATCTACATTACAAACAGTTTCGGTCCGAATACAACACATATTTAAACAGCAACCAAGTAATACCTCCTTCATACTAAACAAACAAAAGTAAACTCTATGCTGACATGCATAAATCAAAATGAAAATCCCCGCTTAGAGGTCTGTTGGACAATGGTCAAATCTAACCCGTTGATACCCCTATTGTTCACATATGGGTCCGAGAGACCGCACTTGTATTGTTTCACGAATGTTAATATTGCACGATCGTAAATTTCAGATAGATTTTTGATAACAAGCGGAATTGTTTTGTTTTGTGTGTCAGGAGATTTTATGAGCTTGGTTTAATAGTTTTTCCTGTAGGTGTTGACTATTGTGTGAATTTATTTGTGTTAGTTCAATTAGAATTGTTTGTTGTGTATGCCTATACTTTTTAAATGTATTTGTATTTGAAAATCAGTAATATTCCAAATAATTAATATTAAAAACAGATTGACTTTACTGCATATGTTTTTTTACATTCAACATAATCTATCTTACCTACTCTCAGTAACTCAGTTGTATACTTCAATAAAGTATCCAGTCATAAGTAGTAGTTACTCATATTTATTTCATAGAGTCTTAAGGAAGTGTAGTTTGCCTTGTAGTGACGGCTTAGAACGTCACTACCCATCGTGTTGTAAGAGGCAACTAAGGGTATGCGGCTTTTTAAAGTGATTTTTGGGCGATGCTGTTGGAAACCCATCACTAATGCTACCTTTATTACTACCATCTTGTCCCCTATCAACTTCCAAATGTGGCCGAGGAGTTTCTAGCTTTGAAGTTCTGGCTACCCTATAAATGTATTTTAAGGAAGTTAACTGTGGAAAACTTATTCTTTTACCCACGATTATCCACTCACTCACGGATAAATGGTATAAATTTGTCGTTGATGACGCTAAAATACCAAACCACTTCGAGTTTTCACCACAACTATTTGTAACAGAACAACACAAAGTAATAGTCAAGAACATTAATGATGCAGAGTTATCAAATCACATCAAACTTCCCAACCTAAAAATAATTAAAACACCAATAAAGATGGTTATCATTTCAAAATCCCGCGTGGGTCTGACAGACCCAGAGCTGCTCATCGGAGTGTTGAATGTTCATTGTGCGATAATGATAATTTACGTCGGGGGAAATGGACCGCAAGAGATTAGACGGTTCAAAATTCATTTTTATTGTAACTGCGGTGCAAATAAGACTTTTTGACTGTTGACGGTAATTTTTGGTTGGATAAAGTGTCGACTTGCGACAAGGTGTCGGATTAAGCTGCTATTTCATTTTTACACAATTATAACACAAAATATTTTTTATACATTCGTACGTACATTTACTAAAACTATTTAATAGATTCATTAGCTTCTATAGGGCTTTGAAGAGACTATTAGTTGCGACCTTGTACGATCTTGACAAACCGATCGCACTGGACTTTTTATATATACTAGTGGTCCGCCCCGGCTTCGCACGGATGGTGTTAAGTTTTTATACTGCTTACACCCCACGATATTTAGCATGATGATATTATATCCTATGTCCTTTTATAGTCCTATTAAGCTACCTTCCTAACAATTTTCAGCCAAATCGGTTCATCCGTTCTTGAGTTATCAATAGTGTAACTAACACCACTTTCTTTTATATATATAGATTTTGATATGTGTTATTTTCTTCTATACACTTCGAACAGTGGCCTTTTCTGTCAAGTCCTATTTGAAGTAATTGTGTCCTCAGTGTTCGTCCTGTACGAACACTTAATTATTTTTTAATTTAGACGTGTTGTAGATTTGTTACATATTTTCTCTTTACGTTATGTAAAGATTCGCTGAGTATTGTCGGTTTGAAATTGCGCTAACCTATATTTTCCTTGCGTGTTGCACGAGGCGATTAACAGAATTTGGGCTTTTTAAGTGATTCTAAAGCGATATGGCTGTAGGGAGACCAGTCTCCAAACATCCTTTATTTAACAATCCTTCGACACTTAACTTCCAAAGGTAGTGTAAGATTATCAGCTATTTCTGAAGCTCTGGCTACACCTTTTTAGATTTTATAGCCGTGAGTAACTATGAATGTTTTGTTAAACTACGTTATAACACTGATATCAACATTTGTTAGGTCCATTACATAAAAACACAACGTCTAAAAAACATTAGTGTTGCAAAATACTTAAAAGGGCCGACCAACAAACCTACCATACATAATTAAGTACATAGTACCCAGAATGTTGCTAATTGAGTCAATATTGAGCTCAAGGCGTGAAATATTCGACTCCAACCGAGCCAGTACACCAAACATGTTTACTAAAAGTATTACGAGTATAGACTATTACGTCATGTAGTGATTTCAACATTTGCTGTTTTAGTGCAAGAAACTTCCAACTGCGGTTAGTGTTGATAAGAGAAAACTTCGTTTTTTTGTACTTATTTTACTGGGTTATATAAAGCTGGTTATATATAGAATAGAACTACCCCATTTCTTCCGGTGGGTGTACGTAAGAGGCGACTAACGGTATTGGGGCTTTTAAGGGATTTTTGGGCGATGCGGGTGGAGACCCATCACCAACAACCTTTACTTTACCATCTTTTCCCCACTCAAGTTTCCAAAAGTGGCTGAGATATTTCTTATTCCTTGGCTCTGGCTACCCCTTCTCGGGATTTATAGCCGTGAGTATATGTATGTATAAAATATTTTTATATATAAAATTCACGTGTCACATTTGTCACCAAACTCCTTCAAAATAGCTGAACCGATTCCAATAAAATTTTGTATACGTACACATTTGGTAGGACTGAGAATAGGTTTATAACTATTTTTTATGCTCCTAAGTGATTAGGGTTGTCCACCCCAAACATTTGTTCTTTATTTTATAGACAAGAAATAATTTTTAAAATAAATAAATAATTGCGGACATATTGTACACAAAACAAGTCAGCCCCAAACTAAGTAAAACTTGTATTTTGGGATACTAACTCAACCATTTATATAATATTATATAATACACATATAAATAACATCCAAGACTCATATACGCCCATCACATAAATGTGCTCAGCGGGGATCGAACCCGCAACCTCTGAACCGCGAACCTAGTCACCTATCCACTCGGACACAGCTGTTGTCAATGTGTGTATATGGCAAAATCAGGTTTGCCTGGTCAGATAGTATGTTTATACGATCTTACGCCACGAATTCAATGATGGTAAAGTGAATTTGTCGGGTGCAGAAGTTATACTAGTTACTTACCATTATCATATCATTACCATTAGGGTAGGCAGACTTGATTGCCACATTGCACGAACCAAGTTAAACTCTCAAGCTTCGTATTGTATTCTTCATACTTTTGAAGTCTATCTTATTTATTACGTTTTCAATCCGATCGAAATGTGTTCTTCACGGTCATCATAGACTGACATCATAGGGGCGGGCAGGAGTGATGTGAGATTTGAATTAAACCAGCAGGGCAAGCACGAGCCGTGTTTAAACTAGCTATCGCTATAAAGCAGCCATCTCTTACGCACTTACTTAGTATCATATACTGCCATCTCATTCTAACCGTTATTGTTGCGGTAAAGTAGCGCTCGTGCTCGCTCTTCTGGTGCTTTAAAGTTTTTTTTATTTAACGAATAGGATATTTATAAGATGTAATATTTAGAACAACAGGCACCTTAACCATTCATTTTGTGATATAGTCACCATTTTAGATGGGGCATACAGGACTTTAGTAAATAGAGCGGAAGCCAAACGTGGTTCAGTACAAAAACTGCTGAATAAATTATGCTTAAAACTATTGCTGTAACTTATGCTGTGTAGTGCCGGCTTAGAATAGCACTACCCCATTTCTTCCGGTGGGTGTACGCAAGAGGCGACTAACGGTATTGGGGGCTTTTAAGGGATTTTAAGAGACCCATCACCAACCACCTTTATTTTACCATCTTTTCCCCACACAAGTTTCCAAAAGTGGCTGAGAAATTTCTTATTCCTTGGCTCTGGCTACCCCTTCTAGGGATTTATAGCCGTGAGTATATGTATGTATGTATGCAAAAACTATTTGTTAAAATACGTTGTCCCTACACCGGTTGATTCAATATTCTTACTTGTGTTGGTCATACATTGGGTTCGCTTAAGTCAGTGGCAATGAACTGAACCCCTAGTGGATATTGACATTCTTCTTTTTTTCTCTATTAAGCTAAGTTTTCTATGAGATGAGGTAACCTGACCGAATCTATACGTCTGATTTTCAACCAAACACTAACTAAAACCCAAAAAACAAATAGATTTGTGGAGGAAAAGGGAAGATCTTCCGCCAGGCGGTAGTATGCCTGGGGACCGCGGTCCAACTGTATTAAGTTGGAACTTGTATATATAGTAAATGTTTTAGAAACTTCGATTGCGCGATGTACGATTTGTATGGCGAGTCTTGATGACGCGTGTGACGTATATTGCTTCGTTACGTGTTGCTGTGGAATGTGATTCTTCTTGCACTGTCAGCGTTTCTATGTGGTGCGCGCCGTGCGCGTCATTGTGTTGACAGCGCGTCGCTACAGATTTAAACCAACAACAACATACAGGAGGCCCTTCAAAGTTCCGCATAATCAGTTAAATTAGCGTGAAGCTATCAAAGGTCTTGTCTGTACCTTCACAACAAAGAAGTATTGTTATTAGCAGTATTTATTGGGAGGCTTATTTGCTTTTAGGGTATCACGTGACGATTGTTATTGCGAGAATATATACGCACTTTCAAAAACAGACAATAGATAATTATGCAGAAGAAGAAGTAAAACATTTATTCGCTGCTACACACGTACAAAGGAAGACACAGCACATTAATAAGTATATACAAACACACAGAAAAATAATAATAAAAAGACAATATCATACACACTAATTCCAAGATATTAAAGAAAAAAAAACTATAGCCGTATAACCTGCGTAGTAGCAACGAATTTGGAAGTTGCCTCAGCATTATCGTTGTGAAAAAAATGAATACCTCACAACACTTCTATATCGATACTTAGCAGTACTACACTGCCGGCCGGCTTAGAACAGCACTACCCCATTTCTTCGCGCGCTAAGAGGCAAATAATGGTGTTAGGCTTTTTAAGTGACTTTTGGGCGATGTGGTTAGAGATCAATCACGAACGACCTGTAGTTTACAATATTTTACTTACTCAACTTTCAAAATTGGCTGAAACATTTCTAATTTTAAATCTCTGGCTACACTTATAGGTGTGAGTATATGAATGAATCGCTACTTTGTATCATTCTAACTAACCTCCCTTTGCTTCCTTCATATCACATGCATAAATCGTTTAAGCATTGCCTGTTTTCTTTCTCTCCATGCCACTGCTTCTAATGTGGAAGATTTGAGTTCAGATCCTTAGCCAGTCGTCAGTCAACTCTTAGTTCACTACATACGATGTATAATATACTCACTATATATACTCAATATAGCCGTGTTGTATCGGCTTAGAATAACACTACCCCATTTCTACCCGTGGGTGATCGTAATAGGCGACTAAGGGTATGGGGCTTCTAAAGTGATTTTGGGCGATGTGGTTGGAGACTCGTCACCAAAAACATTTATTATTACCATCTTTTCCCCCAATCAACTTCTAAATGTGGCTGAGGAATTTCTCATTCCAAAGCTCTGGCTACCCCGTTAAGGAATTAATAGCCGTGAGTATATGAATGAGTGAATGAATTTAATCACGGCAATAAATCTCAAAAAGGGGGAGCCAGAGCTTCAGAGCTAGAAGTTTCTCAGCCACGTTTGGAAGTTTCCGACCGCATCGCCCAAAACCTACTAAAAAAAGCCCAAAATCCTTAGTCGCCACCCGTCGTCACCACCGCCATTAACCATCAGTCGTCTTGCGACATCCAGGGTACAAAGGGGTAGTGACATACTAAGCCGACACTACACGGCTCTTATTTCAATAGTATTATTATAAATTTTGCCATGTAGTGCCGGCTTAGAATGTTTTCTTTCTACCCACCGACCCCTTTCTACCCACGGGTGTCGTAAGAGGCGACTAAGGGTATTGGGGCTTTTTATTAGATTGTTGGGCGATGTGGTTGGAGACCCATCACCAAAAACCTTTATTTTTACCATCTTTTCCCCACTCAACTTCCAAAAGTGGCTGAGGAATTTATAATTCCTTAGCTCTGGTTACCCCTTCAAGGGAAATATAGCCGTGAGTATATGTATGTATGTATGTATTAAAAAGAGAAAGGATTTGTTTGTGAGTGTATATAAAGATGAAAATTTGTGTGCGTCGTCTCCTCTTTATTCTACCAAAAATGTCTGCAAACTTGGTAGCTCTGCCTTACTCTTCTTAGCTATAGCTGTGACTAGTAGTCAATGTTTCGTGAGGAAAACTACCGTGAGAAAAAACCACTGAAGCCAAATGGAAGTCACCAACTTAAGGTCAACTTTTATAAGGCAAAGCATGTTAAATTAGTCAAGCACGAGTTGGCATGCGCATCTTAAATTCCTCTCTTTGTTTTACCGTCTTATTTTATAGCTAGCTCACTTGCATAAATAAAAAAATAAAAATAAATTGAAACTATTTATTTTAAAGGTTTTTAACATTTATAATTATAATTATAAAAGGGGTATAAATCTATACTTATAAACTAGATTGTGGCCCCTGGGGAGTCTAATATAAGATTTTACAATATTTACTGCACTAAAATGTAATAAATTAATCAACAAAAATAATTAAAAATATCTTATTTATTTAGAGGTGGAGGGCGATGGGTTCACACATTTACCATCAATAAAGTATTTTTTTAATCCACTTTTCATTTTATTTTTTTAAAAATTAATAAGGTCAAGACTTAGTTGCTTAGGCAAGTGGTTAAGTATATGAGGCAATATGTGAGTCCACACCCTCCTCCCGTATTCATTACTACTAGTCGGACATACATACAGTGGCAGATAATTCAGTGGTCTAAGGTTATTAGTTCTTGTTACTTTAACACGGGATGTAAAACCTCATATATGTCCCTACTAGCATAGCTAATACGAGCAAACCTTTTAACTAGATATCGTCTGGTATGAAACAGCCATCTCTTTCGCACTTACTTAGCATCGTATACTGTCATCTCATTCTCATCGTTATCGTGACGATAAAATAGCGCTCGTGTTAGGCCTCCGTTTAAGCTTATCCTGAATAGGGTGATAAGGCGGGGCGTGGCTTTTGTCAGGTAAATTCAACGACTAGTAGCCTAGTAGAAAAAAATAATGAAAGAAAATACGTTTATTCGCCGTTATAGGCACAAAAAAAACAATTATTTTACAAATACAACACATATAAAAATACAACAAAAAATACACATGTTCAACACTGAATAGCAACTGTACCAGACGGTTGAACTCTCAACTGCACTCAAACTTTCACGCCGCATATCCACATTGGGATGGCAGAGCTATATGTACAATATTCTTAAACATCATGTGACGTTAATGTCACCTGTAGCCCGAGCGGTGTTTAAACTGGTTATCGCGTCAAGCAGCCATCTCCTACGCACTTACTTAGTATCGTATACTGCCATCTCATTCTAACCGTTATCGTGTCGATATAATAGCGCTCGTACTAGCCGGGCTGGTATTCAGAATACCTACGTTTTGATTGGACAGTGTATCCACGTGCACGCATGCCTATCGCCATTTTTTATTGTAATACACTGTCACATGAATATAAGTATAACTTAACCATGAAGGTTTCCTGGTGGTGTTTTCCATCATCGTTACCAACCATGATAAATTAACCACTCATGAATTTTGAAGAGACATATTGGACATATTGGACGTACCAGGATTTGAAAAGACACACTGGCGGTGTGTCTACCAACTGCGTTATCACGGTTGTTACTCAAATACTTACACGCGACTTAATTCCATCATTGCATGGCGACCCTGCCAGTGCATGCGAGTATAAAGAAGATTGTCTAACAATCAGAAGGGCAAGCACGAGCCGTGTTTAAACTAGTTATCGCGTGGGATAAAGCCGCCATCTCTTACGCACTTACTTAGTATCGTATACTGCCATCTCATTCTAACCGTTATCGTGTCGATAAAATAGTACTCGTGCTTGCTCTGTAGTTAACGAAAACTTATCTAAATTGGTTCAGTTGCTTAGACAATATTACAGATACAGACTGACAGAGAAACAAAGATAGGTAGGAAGCTTGAAACAATTAAAGGTAGGCAGTTTAATACGACATTTTCGAAATTCTTTTTGTCAAGCCTTAAATGGTATCACCCGAACGATGTATAGCCATATAAATATACAAGGAAAAACACGTTTGACCTCTAAGTAGTACGCACGTGCGAACATAAAGTATTGTTCATATTAGTATGAACAAGTACAGTAGGACCAGTGACTATGTGCAGTAGCATGAGAATAGTGTAAAGTGAGTAACTATAATTGTAACATGTATTGTATTATTAAAGCTTGCGATAGCTTTGAAAAGATGGAATTGATTGATTAGCTGTGTAGTGTCGGCTTAGAATAGCACTACCCCATTTCTTCCGGTGGGTGTACGTAAGAGGCGACTAACGGACTTGGGGTTTTTTAAGGGATTTTTGGGCGATGCGGTTGGATCCATCAACAACCTTTATTCTACCATCTTTTCCCCACTCAACTTCCAAAAGTGGCTGAGGAATTTCGAATTTCTCAGCTCTGGCTACCCCTTTTAGGCATTTATAGCCGTGAGTGTATGTATGTATGTATGCAATTGAGTTAAGATCATATACTCATTCCAAAATCCTAAAAAGGGGTAGCTGGAGCTTCTGAATAAGAAATTCTCCAGCCACTTTTGGAAGTTGAGAAGGAAAAGGGTTGTTAAATAAAGCTCGTTGGTAAATCAGTCTCCATTTTTCCTATTGCCCTAACATCTAGGCAAATTGATTGAGATACATCTTGCTATTTAGATACATGTATTTAGATATGAAAGCATGCGGTTGTTATTCTACATAAAGTTTTTTTTTTTGTGTGTAATTGTAACGACTGTTTTCAATGAAAAGTATGATTAATTATCACGTATAGAGGCAGAATTCGTTGAAAAAAAACACACTTATTTTTTTTCAAATTTTGTTAAAATTTGCACTAAGAAAGTAGTACTATTGACACCAACACGCTCAATGTGTGCGTGAAACGCGATGACAAGGCGGGCAACTCAGCTGACAGCTGCGACCCGCCGTGACCCTTAACCGGCGGCCAAATCAAATCAAGGCCAGTAAAGTAATCAATCGAACTTAGCTTCTAATATCTTCTTATTTTTTGCATGTTATTATTTGACGTGATAAATTTGAATAACACTACCCCATAGTTAATACTGCGTTGGAATGCGGCAGTATGTTCAGAGAAAAATTCATAATTCGTAAACATCGATCGCCGCGAAATTCAAAATCTGCATACGTATCAAGTCGGGCGGGCTTGTCGGCATTTTATCAAAGGAACAGTATTAGTACTAAGTTAGTTGTCTGTAGCTCATTGTGTTTGTGTCGCTTATGATTGGATGTCACTTTGATTTTTCGCATTAATTTTCGGAGTGTGAGTTCAGTTTTAGTATCTTGTGTTGTGATTGTGTTGAGTAAATATGGCGTACACGAACCAGCAAAGTTCAGTGTTGGTGTTTTATAATGTTAATTCTCAAAATGTTCTGCGTTTTGCGCAAATAAAGGTGATAGCCCGGATCTGCCACTGCCAATCAAAACGGGGTGAGTTATTTTTATTCGTATTCTTTAGTTAACTGTGATAGAGTACAGATACACCCGTTTAGAGCCCTTTAGCCCCGAGAGAGTTTAGTAAACACCAAGAACTCCTCCAATTTCGATGTCGGTTAATGAATGAATAGGTATCTCTTGCGCACTTTATTTTATGCCACGTAAATGCATCGTTTCGAGGGTCTCTATTTGTTTTTAACTTTATTATCTTACGCTCATGAAGTACATACATTACATACATACTCACGCCGTTACTATCCTTTGGGGAGGCAGAGATGTAAAGTAAAACAAAAATAGCGGTAGCTGATTATTTAGGACGACAGTTTTGTTATAATCGTCGGTGTTAATTAATAGAGATAGATTTTTTACATACCTATTCTCACGCCATTAGTTCCCATTGGGGTAGGCAGAGACTATCGATCGCCACTTCGTACGATCCTGGCAAACCTCTCTAGCTTTGTTTACATCCATCAATCTTTTTACTTGAAAATGTTTGAATTACACTACCCCATATTTCATACTGGATTGAAATACGAGGCGACTAAGACCACAGCCTCACCAGGCGCGGCGATAAGTTCAAAGAAAAATCAAACATAGCCGCGAAATTCAAAAAAATTTTGCATTGCTGTCATAGTGCGGTTTATACGGTCACGAGCAAGTGTGCGCAAGACTAGATGGTCACATGACGCGCCCGCTGTTCTCTGTGTGTGAGTGAGACATTATACGGTTAGGGTTAGGAGGAGTGTGTGCGCTAGGCTAGTGTAGATAACCACAGTTTTCCATCTGATGGAGAAAGTAAGTTTTTCTGCTAAAGCGGTTTTAATCTTTTTGTTTATTTCATATGGTGGATATTAAGCATTAAACTTTAATATACGAATTCAAATTTGAAGTAACAATCGCCGTCAAACTAACACGCTGTATTTGTAAAATAATTGTTTTTCTTGTGCCTACACGGCGAATAAACGTATTTTCTTTCATTCTTTCATAAAGAAGAATTTTTGTAACATTAATTCTATAAAAACTGAAGCACGATGCATACAAAAGATTTTGATATTTTAACATCTAGCTTACTGTACATGCGAGTCTCGACCACCAGGAAAATGGACTTTTCCTATGTTTGTCACTTGGTCAAATATTTTTTATTAACATAAATACATACACACGCACACACACACACACACACAACTTCCAAAAGTGGCTAAGGAATTTCTTAATCTGAAGTTCTGGCTACCCGTTCTAGGAATTTATAGCCGTGAGTATATGTATGTATATTTTCATCTCAAAAGCACTTTAATACTAATATCAGACACGGCAAAACAACTATTTATTTATTAGATTAAATAACTGTGGCAAAAGAAATAATAAGAAACTATTATCAATAGTAATTGTTTATGATGAGTAATACATACTATAAACGATGTCAAATTAAATGTACATATATAACATATACGCACATAAAAGTGGATACATTCATTTTTGTATACTTAGAACCTTAGAAAAACCCACAAAATTATAAAAACAACACAGTAGACTAAAGCCAAGTAAACTAAAAATAATAATTCTTAAAGATATCTCATTTATTATGGTTGTTAACGGTGAGGGAAAACATCGTGAGGAAACCCACATGGTTGAGTTGTACTTAGTCATGTGACAGTGTATTCGTACAAAACGGCGATAGGCCTGCCCCCTATCACGTGGAACACTGTCCATGCAAAACGTGGGTACTCCGAATACCAGGTGACAAAGTCACGTGATGTTCAGAAGTATCAGTACCTCTGCCAACCCCTTCGGGGATATTCGGCGTGAACGTTTATGTTATGTTATGTATATGTATATCTCATTCATAAGCCTAGGACCGACCGACCGACTGTTTTCAACTGCGACTGCCAGTGCCAAACGTCGACGTCAGTGGCTTAGTAGGTAGTAGCTGCTGCTGGATCCGGAGGTCGTGGTTTCGAATCCTGCTAGTGCTGAGGGTAACATTTATATGATGAATATGAATAATTGTTCTTTAGAATCGGATGTTTTTTTAAATAAATAATTGTATATACGCCAAATTAGTATGATTAATTAAAGTTAGATTAGTGTATTGTGGTGCCTGTGTATACTAATATAACTAATATTAATTGCTTCTACATTTCCCAAAGGAAATTAGTGTGTATTTTATGTTCTTATTATATTTATTTACATACGTATACTCACGGGTATAAATCCCTAAAAGGGGTAGCCAGAGCTGAGAAATTGGAAATTCCTAAGCCACTTTTGGAAGTTGAGTGGGGAAAAGATGGTAGAATAAAGGGTCCAACCGCATCGCCCAAAAATCACTTAAAAAGCCCCAAGTCCGTTAGTCGCCTCTTACGTACACCCACCGGAAGAAATGGGGTAGTGCTATTCTAAGCCGTCACTACACAGCTCATATTTATTTCTTTGGTGATATATGGCAACTTAAAGAATGCTCTAACTGATAGAATGATTAGTATGAATAAACAGAAATTAAATAATCTGTTCTAAAATATCTTATTACTTTCATTTCCTGTTATTCGTAAAGTATGACGTATTATAAAAATATCTTTCTAATCCCATTCACTACCATCCCAAAATGGCAAACCATCAATGAACGAATAAAACTATGTGTCACCACAATTTACTATACCCAGCATCCAATACGTAGAATCCGCTTATATTTCCTCAGAAACCATGACTCATGCACATTACTATACTACAGCATTCTGACTGGTCTTGTACTATAGTTAATATCACAATGATTCACTATGACGTCATACATTCGACCCCGATTGACACGTTACACCACTTGCTTTATTAAGGTATTGTGTTAATTTGTGAGCTCCTTAATCGGTTTATTAATGTTTTTGTTGTTTCGGTATTGTGTTGGGTACATACATATATATACATACATATACTCACGGCTATATTTCCCTAGAAGGGGTAACCAGAGCTAAGGAATCAGAAATTCCTTAGCCACTTTTGGAAGTTGAGTGGGGAAAAGATGGTAAGAATAAAGGTTTTTGGTGATGGGTCTCCAACCGCATCGCCCAAAAATCCAATAAAAAGCCCCAATACCCTTAGTCGCCTCTTACGACACCCGTGGGTAGAAAGGGGTAGCGACATTCTAAGCCGGCACTACACGGCAGACACTATTGTGTTGGGTCATGGCGGAAAATTGTTGTTGCTAAAGGTGTGAGGGATACGGTATGGTTTTGCGCAGGAATAGTGAATGTGTCTACATATTATGGTATAGAAATGTATGTAACAAAAAATGGTACAGTTCATTAAGGAATTAGTTTATAACAAAGTTTACTTACTTATACTCACGCCCATTATTCCCATTGGGGTAGGCAGAGACTAACGATCGCCACTTAGTACGATCTTGACAAACCTCTCTTGCTTCCCTTACATTCATTATCCTTCTCATACATGCTCTTTTATTCTTCTCACTTCGGACCCCCGCCTTTATAAGAACGTTTTCTATCTGGTCAAGAGACGTTTTACGAGGCCGTCCTCTACTAACATAATTATTACAACACATATTATTATAACAAAGTTTATTTTCATAAAATATTATTCACAAAGATGAAAAGTGTGTTTTTCGCTGCATAGTATTTGTATTTGAAAAGTATTAAGTACCACTTCTGTGCGTGAGGATGTCACTTATCTATTTTACTTTTCCATTTCCCCCTCATTTTGTAATGAAGCGTTTTAACTCTATCTACCTTTCTATGTAATTATAGCCATCAGTATAAATACATGAGATTTTTTAAAGAAAAAAAATTATTTGCCGCTTATACGGCACAAAGAGACAAAACCAAAAAAATGAACCAAAGCAAAATAAGTACAAAATAAAGCAATTAAAAGATCATTCACTGTTCAACATAAACATCTCTTTTCACTTTATACATACATACATACATATACTCACGCCGTTACTCACTTTATTTATTAAAATAATGTGCTTTTGACATCAGCAGGGCAAGCACGAGCCGTGTTTAAACTAGTTATCGCGTGGGATAAAGCAGCCATCTCTTACGCACTTACTTAGAATCGTATACTGCCATCTCATTCTAACCGTTATCGTGTCGATAAAGTAGCTCTCGTGCTTGCTATACAGTAGTTGTTATGATCTTATCATCAAAAGCAATCTCTTTAAGTCGTTTACTTATAAATAATATAAAGAGCTCTTAAAAACCACATTATTTAAAATACACATGAAAGTACAATGGGTACTTAAATCATTTGCAACTTACATTACACTGCGTTTACATCACTCATTATTTTCGATATAAAATCATGATAACCAAAAAAGACTGCATATGACCTATACTTCCAAATTAAATTGAAGTTCAAAGACATTAAAAATCACTCAAGCTTACAATGAATGGCGGGTTGGTTGACCAGATGATTGAGCCTGTAATATCCAAACGCAACATACATACATTTAAAAACATACTCAGGGGTTTGGCGGTGACGCCTGATTCAGGCGATTGAATGAGGCGTTACTTTGCGGAAATCCAAAGCAATTCAAAAACATAACATAAACGTTCACGCCGAATATCCCCGAAAGAGTTGGCAGAGGTACTAATACTTCTGGACATCACGTGACATTGTCACCTGGTGTACAGAGTACCCACGTTTTGCATGGACAGTGTACTCACGTGATAGGGGGCAGGCCTATCGCCGTTTTGTACGAATACACGGTCACAAGACTAAGTACAACTCAGCCATGTGGGTTTCCTCACGATGTTTTCCTAGACCGTTAACAACCATGATAAATTAACCACACATATGTCTTTAGAAAAGACAAATTGTAGGGTTTGGGCACATAGAGAGGATGGATGAAAATAAAGTTGCGAAAGAGATATATAGAGCCAATGTGGATGGGAATGTTAGTAGAGGACGGCCTCGTAAAACGTTTCTTGACCAGATAGAAAACGTTCTTATAAAGGCGGGGGTCCGAAGTGAGAAGAATAAAAGAGCATGTATGAGAAGAATAATGAATGTAAGGGAAGCAAGAGAGGTTTGTCAAGATCGTACTAAGTGGCGATCGATAGTCTCTGCCTACCCCAATGGGAATAATAGGCGTGAGTATAAGTAAGTAAGTAAAAGACAAATTGGTGTAGGCCCGACCCGGGATTTGAACATAATACAAAAAAGTGGCCAAGAGCGAGATGGACTCGCTAATGAAGGGTTCCGTAGCAGCACTAGCAGCAGGTAGGACATAGTAATATACAAGTTTAAAATGTTTAGTTTAAAATGTTATTTACTTATCACTAATTTACTATAAGAAAACAATGGTTCACGTTTTATGCGTAAGGCCTGTGATAGTAAAATTATTGTTATATATTTCAGTGAAATTAATAAATTAGGTAAGTAATTTGATTTATGACGTTTAAAAATAGAACTACTGGCTAGATCTCATTCAAACCAATTTTCGTTAGTAGTTTGTATAGTAATACACATCATATGTTTTTTTCAGTTTTATCATGCCCATATTTTAGAAGTTACGGGGGGGGGACCCACATTTTACCACTTTGGAAAAGTCTCTCGCGCAAACTATTCAGTTTTGAAAAAAATGATATAACAAACCTTAACATCATTTTCAAATACCTATTGATAGATACCCCAGACGTATAGGTTTGATGAAAAAAAAAATTTGAGTTTCAGTTCTATGTATGGGGAACCCTAAAAATTTTGGTTTTTTTTTTCAGATTTTATTTTAAAATCTTAATGCGGTTTACAGAATACATCTACGCACCAATTTTCAATAATGTAGTTCTTATAGTTTCGGAATAAACTGGCTGTGACATACGGACGGACGGACGGACGGACGGACAGACAGACAGACATGACGAATCTATAAGGGTCCCGTTTTTGCCATTTGGCTACGGAACCCTAAAAAAAACGATTATAAATCTAATTAGAGGTAGCCAGAATTAGATGTTTTTTATCCACTTTTGTAAGTTGATTGGGGATAAGATAGAAAAGATAAAGTATCGTTGGTGATGGATCTTCAGCTGCATCGCCTAACAACACTTAATGTGTCCATACCCTTAGTCGCCTCGTACGCCACCAAGAAATAATGTAGTGCTATTCTAAACTGACACTTTACAACCAATAATTGTGGTGTGGATTCTAAATATATTAATGAATACATGACATTCACGAGTGTATGACTACTGATGAATGTCATACAAATGTCAAATATCAATAGAAATATACGTAATTGTTTGTCTTAGTACTGAGTCATACAATATTCATCATCACAAAAACCGGATTTGTAATTTGACATAGGAAGATGAGTCGCTGAGGGCAATAAACTGGTGTCTCTTTGGTGATAATTTGACTATGTTATGTACATACATAAAAACATATAGTCACGGCTATAAATCACTAAAAGGGGTAGCCAGAACTGATTAGAAATTCCTCAGCCACTTTTGGAAGTTGAGTGGGGAGATGATGGTAAAATAAAGGTTGTAAAATTAAAAATGGGTCTCCAACGGCATCGCCAAATAATCCCTTAAAAGCCCCAATACCCTTAGTCGCCTTAGTCACCGACGGGAAGAAATATGGTAGTGCTGTTTTAAGCCGACACTACACAGCTTACTATGTGATGTATATGAAAAAACGCTATCCAGCTCTGTTTGTTTCGTGTAATCTCTGGATTAGATTTTCACTGGCAGATAGTTAATGAAATAAGAAATAACGGGAGATAATTTGATATTTATTAATTCATACATATACTTACTGCTATAAATCCATAGAAGGGGTAGCCAGAGCTTCGAAATAAGAAGAAATTCCTCAGCCATTTTTGGAAGTTACGGGGGTACATACATACATACATATACCTACGGCTATAATTCCCTAGAAGGGGTAACCAGAGCTAAGGTCTTATAAATTCCTCAGCCTCTATTGGAAGTAGATTGGGGAAAAGATGGTAATAATAAATGTTTTTGGTGACGGGTCTCCAACCACATCGCCCAAAAATCACTTAAAAGCCCCCATACCCTTAGTCGCCTCTAACGATCACCCACGGGTAGAAATGGGGTAGTGTTATTCTAAGCTGACACAAGACGGCAACACGAACACCTATGGGAAGAAATGGGTACACAGCTCTACTATATAGTAAAAAATAGATTGTCCACATGTGATACCCTATCGCTAGGCATTAATTAGTTGGAATCCTCCGGAACCTTTGGGTGTCTCATGCGACCAACGTATAAGGCCAAAGATGAAGCATGTTATTCTAAGCCGACGCAGCATACAATAAGTCATTCACACCTATACTATACTGACGGCTTTATATCCTAAAAGGGGTTGCCAGAGTTTGGAACTCCTGAGCTGCTTTTTGAGGTTGAGTGGGGAAAAAAAGAAGTATATATTATGGGCCTCCAGCAACATCAATCACTTTAAAATTCCAAGTACCCTAAGCCATTTCTTTCATTTTTTTAGGTGTGAGGAAAGCAATAGATTAGTGATATCGGAAGCCGACACTACCCAGCTTTGTTTTATTCTCCACTTATTTTCCCACTCGACTATCAATGTGTAGTGTCGGCTTAGAATAGCACTACCCATTTTCTTCCGGTGGGTGTACGTAAGAGGCGACTAACGGTATTGGGGCTTATTAAGGGATTTTTGGGCGATGCGGTTGGAGACCCATCACCAACAACCTTTATTTTACCATCTTTTCCCCACGCAACTTCCAAAAGTGGCTGAGGAATTTCTAATTCGTTAGCTCTGGCTACCCCTTCTAGGGATTTATAGCCGTGAGTATATGTATGTATGTCAATATCAAAAGCGATTTTGAAATTTAAAATTTTGGAGCTCTGTCTACCCTTTTAAAATTTATACCCGTGCGTCTGATGAATGTTTGTTTGTTTTATAAGTCAATGCACTAACTTCTACTTTCTTGTATTGTGTTTCTTACGAAATCTATTGGCACCGTTCCTTTATGGGTTTCGTTGCATAATATTATTGCATAATACCTCGTTGAGGCATTTTAATTGCAATACCAGAAATATAACAATACTGTTACTATTTCTAGCTCTGGCTACCCCTTTCTAGGGATATATAGCCGTGAGTATATGTATGTATGTTACTATTTAATATTAGATAAATAAAACAATACAGTACATTTATTTTTCATGGTTGGTAACGATGATGGAAAACACCATGAGGAAACAAAACAGTAACATTACATATACTTACGCCATTAGTTCCCATTAGGGTAGGCAGAGACTATCGATCGCCGCTTCGAACGATCCTCATAAATCATCTCATACATGCTCTTTTAATCTTCATACAACGGACGCCTACCTTTTTGAGCACACTCGCTATTTGCTCCAAATGTGTCCTTCGAGGTCGTCCTCCACTAACATATCCATCCTCATTGGCTCTTTAAAATAATACCAGAAATATAAGAAATGATAAATATATGTATCATAATAATTAGCTAATTAAATGCTTAATAATAAATTCCTCGGGGATCTGACTAAGAGACATTTGAATTCAATCACTATGATTCATACATCTCGGAAGTAACCATACTACTCGCAGTGGCATCCTTACGGCCTTGATAGCAAATAAAACGAAGTTATATAAACCACATAGCAAAGTTCCACCACGCTATTTAATTGCAAAGACTCGGAGAGCGCACACGTTTGTTAGTTGTTTCAAAATGGCGCGCGCGGGCATTCACGTTTTAAACGGAATTTTGACGTTCCTCGGTATCGGCATAACATGCACCGCTTTGTGGTTCTTTGTGCAAGTGTACGAAATAACAGTTTTGAGAAACAGCAACCATTACTTATTGGATTATAATGTGTATTTCCCGCAAGCGATTCCATGGCTGTTTATCTTCGTCGGTATTATGACTATATGTGTCTCTGGATGTGGATTTTCCGGCGCGAAAAACAAGAAAAAAGGTTTGGTTGTTGTCTATGAAGTATGTTTAGGACTGACCATTGTGTTTTTGTTAGTTGTCGCTATAGTTGGATTCGTGTTTGCCGATAGTAAACATACAGACAACTTTATTAAAGACACGATATGGGATGCTTATTTCCAATCGAAAGAAGACATTGGAATTCAAAACTCTTTTGGAAACATCGAGAAGAAATTACATTGCTGTGGTGCTACAAGTCCCAGAGATTATAAGAGTTGGAGAGACAATTCGTTCCCTCAGTCCTGTTGCGATACTTATTACCATGGATTCATCGGTTCTTACTACCATGACTGCGATTTTACGAATAAAGTAGCGAATGAAAGATACGGTTGCAGTGAGGTCGCTACTCAGTACGCAAGAATAGTGATCAAGGTTTTATCTGCCGTGTCCATCTTAACTTCTGTGATTGCGACAGTGGCGTTAATAATGTCAGTTGCCATGTTGAGGTCGTGGAAAGAAAAAAACCGAGTTATGGTAGGGATGGCGGCAAAAAATATGTCGGAAAGTGAAAAAGTGCTAATTTAAGGTTAGTTTTTGTGACTATATGTGTTTGAAGGTGAAGTTAGGATGAAAATGTAATGTATTGTGTTGGTCTGTGTAAAGATTGTCGCTAATTTAAAGAATTAGTCTCTAACAGTCTTAATTATCCCTGCCATGCGACCTCGATTTTTCATTGAGATAAATTGTTAATTACAGCTTAGATTAAAGCTACCTACGTTTTTCTTAAAATAAATTTTAATTACTATCTTGTTCCCTGAAAATTCGAGTTTGCTCGAAAACTAATAATATGTAAAATATAGTTATTATATTTTAAAATATAATTTAGTTTAAATGCACTGAAACATCACAACAGTATTCCTTTATGGTATAACATGTAAATTTAAATGTTTTTTATACTGAATAATTATTATTTTGCATTCCTTTGTGTTTTAAATGCTTTAAAGTTTAAATGACAGTGTGAGAAGAATACATGTTGTAGTTACCAAAATCAAAGACAAAATAGTAATAATACAATTTTAACATACATTTTTATAAGGTAATTAATTTATAATTTTAAAATGACTTTATATAAGGAAGTGCTTATAGTATTCGTCATCTTAAGTCACGTTTCAAAGTGGCCTTTGCGAATAAAACCATTATGAGTCATTGGTATTTGTGTTGAATATGTATAGTTTATACTAAATTTTAAATTATTTATTGATGTTTGTCTTATGCCTTAGTTTATATAAAGATACAGATGATGTAAGATGTTAAGTTAGTGTTTAAGTTTGAAATGTATGAAGTCAGGCATATAATGTTTTTATAGAATATTCCCTGTGTAGTGTCAGCTTAGAATAGAACTACGCCGTTCCGGTGGATGTACGTAAGAGGCTCCTAACAGTATTGGGGCTTTTAAGGGATTTTTAGGCGATGTGGTTGGAGACCCATCACCAAGACCCTTTATTTTACCATCTTTTCCCCACTCAATTTTAGAAAAGTGGCTGAGAAGTTTCTAATTCCTTAGCTCTGACTACCCGTTCTTGGGATTTATAGCCGTGAGTATATGTATGTATGAATATGATATTTGTATTAAAACGCTCTAGCGCCATTAAATATCAGTCAAGGCTAGAAATAACATTATTTATAGAGAAGGGCCCCATTCTATGTAATTATCTATTGCAGCTATTGCATGACTTTTACAAGCGTAATATTGCGACTTAATCTGTCTAATTGGTCGACAGTAAACACAAGTTAGTCACTGCTTTTTTAATATAGGTCATATTTTAATTAATTATATGATTCATTGTAGACGTAAAAATTAGTAAGAATGGCCTAAAGTGGCGATCGATAGTGCCTGCCTATCTCAATGTCAATTAATGGCGTGAGTATAGGTAAGCGAGTAAAATATTATAATTCAAGTATTTTCAAAGGAGCATATCATCATATGCAGTTTTGAATATTGCTCTTAGTTTTAGTATCTCTTCCCACCCTTTTAAGTGTTATAAATATGTATAAATATAAAAATATAACTTTAGGAAAAAAAACATAAAATTAATACAGTTCGGCTGTGTTAAACTAAAAACAAGTATGTCGTTTTAGGCAAATTTTACAGGAGAGCGAAAAAACATTATTTTTCTTTAAATTTAAATATTTCCTAAAGTGATTGTCGGATCTTGATGATTTTTGGATATGTCCGACGTTATGTAGTTTCCTAATGAAATTTATATTTTTTTAACTTGACCTTTACAGTAACGCCAATGCAGAATGAAAATGCTTTTAGCATAGTGTTACCCTTTTATTTTTATCAATAGCGCCTTAAATAAGAAGATATTTTGAGTTTTAATAATGTAAAATAAGGGTCTTTCTATGACGAATCCAACGGTGTAAAAAAAAGGAAACGCTCATACGACATACTTGTTTTAAGCTTAGAGCAGCCGAGTTGGCTCTGCATTTATGTCGGATTTCTCAAAGTTGAATTTTTCTACTAATTACTTTTATACTCTGTCAATAGTTTAATGTATTTATAATTCGTCTATTAATTATACCAAATTGTATATTAATTACGTAAGTTTTGTATGAATCATTTGCTTACAAACCTGTGTTTGTCAAATCTCGAAATATGTATGATTAAGTGTAAACGGACAAGACACAAATGTATTTTATAAAAATATTGGGTTGTTGGTTTGGTAAAACAAACTAATATTTTAGTGTGATTTTACTGAATTAGTAGATTTCTTATTTCATAAAAAAAAGACCAAAACAAATTGCATCAACTTTATAGACTTTTGCTGTGTAATGTCGGCTTTGAATAGCACTAGCCCATTTCTTCCAATGGGTGATTGTAAGAGGCGGCTATGGTATCGGGGCTTTTTAAGTGATTTTTGGGCAATGCGGTAGGAGACCCATATTAAAAAAAATATTTAACAATATTTTTGCTAAGGGTGCAATGTGGTTCTCAGAAATGCTTTTCTGTTGTTTTATTACACATCACTTAAAATTTGCTTTGTATTATTTCTCGTCAGAATTTTGTCAACTATATATTTCTAAATGAAATATACCAAAAACGTCTTTTCTTGTAAGAATGCCTTACTTGTTTTATTGTTTAATACTAACTGGTTCGAATAAACACAATCTCTGTTAACCCTTTCGAGAAAAACATGGCGTAATACTGTGATACGATGTGTTAGAGTTAAGAAAATAAATACAACAAAATAATACAGAATTGATATATGTTACAAAAGACCTTTTATTTGATGTGATTTTCCTGTATCCCATTATTGAGTAACGGAATTAAAAATCTACTTACTTAAATTTTATTTGCTGCAGTGTAGCAGGATGGTTATTTAAGAAGACAAACGACAAAATTCATACTGCTGAAATCAATCAATATTTGGGTATTTCGGCTAGAAATCTATAATTATATTAGAAAAAATCATATATTTTGTCGTCTCTTCCTCGCTCCTCCGGAGAAGGTTTAAATAAGGATGTATAGGTTTTTTATCGCTAACTACCTAGCTATACTCTGTAAAGTACATTCAAGTTCATGGCTTTTGATATGGGAGACTAACTCAACGATATATTTCATACTATATTAAAAAGGCTTAGAATAGCACTACCACATTTCTTCCCATGGGTGTAAATAAAATGCAACTAAGGGTATTGAGGTTTTTTAAGGGAGTCAACTTTGAAACGTGGCTGAGGAATTTCTAATTCTCCTTCTGGGGATTTATAGCCTTGTTTTGGTTGTTATTTATAGTAGTGAATAACAACCAAAACAAAGACAAATTATGCATTTTCATGATATAAACTGGCTGTGTAGTGTCAGCTTAGAATAACACTACCCCATTTCTACCCGTAGGTGATCGTAAGAGGCGACTAAGGGTATAGGGAGTTTTCAAGTGATTTTTGGGCGATGTGGTTGGAGACCCGTGTGGCTGAGGAATTTATAATTCCTTACTCTGGCTACCCCTTCTAGGGAAATATAGCCGTGAGTATAAGTATGTATGTATGTATGATATAAATGTTGCCGTCAGCGAGAGTTAAACCCTCGACTACGGAAACAGAGGCTTTTCTAGGTCGAACATGTCGTTAAACGTCTTCGTTGTAGATAGAGCAAAGAATGGCACCTGTAAATATCACGTGTGTGGTTTGTTTATCATGGTTATTACCAGAGAAGGAAACCATCGTGAGGAAACCTACATGACTGAGTTGTACTTTCCGATATTTAATTACATGGTTTTTAAAGTAATTTACTTAATTAATTAATTTACACTTTTCAGTTATCATAGTCACGGGAAGACTATGACGTGACCATTATATCTGAAAAGCTTCGAAACGTCGGGCTTTAAAAACCATCAATAAAGGAAAGAAAAATTTCGACACAGGCGGGAATCGAACCCGCGACCTCGGGTATACGCCCCGACGCTCTGCCAACTGAGCCACCGTGTCAATTGACATTGGCGGGGCTTAAACCCGAGGTCGCGGGTTCGATTCCCGCCTGTATTAGTAATAATCCCCACATGAGGTTTTCATGAACAAAAAGATTTAAATTACTTTAAAAACCATGTAATAACACGCGATTAAATATCCCAAAGTCAAAAGTTTAGTCTGTCTGTCCTAGCAAAATTTGGGTACTCTGACTTTCGAACAAATGATGTCACGTGATGTTCAAAAGTAACAAAACCTCTAGATTTGGAATTAGTAAATTTAAAACTGTTAGACTTCGATTCAATTCGGAATGGGGCCAATTAAGGCTCCTAAACAATAAGACCTCATACAGAACCTTACGGAGTGTGAAATTCATTAACCTCCGCTAATTACTGTATCGGGTGATTACGTTTGTTTTGGTTCAATGTATGTTTGACATGCGGTGTTCTGATATAAACTCTAGTAAAGAAAAATATTGAGGAGTGATATTGATTAATGACACGAAAACAAGAGATTTTTGTCACTATCGTGAAATTTAGCAAAGTTGGATCTCTGACAAAGAATTTTGGTTATAATACATACATACATACATACATATACTCACGGCTTAAAATCCCTAAAAGGGGTAGCCAGAGCTAAGGAATTAGAAATTCCCCAGCCACTTTTGGAAAGTTGAGTGGGGAAAAGATGGTGAAATAAAGGTTGTTGGTGATGGCTCTACGACCGCATCGCCCAAAAATCCCTTAAAAGCCCCAATACCGTCAGTCGCCTCTTACGTACACCCACCGGAAGAAATGGGGTAGTGCTATTCTAAGCCGACACTATACAGCATTATAATTGAGCATTGGTTATAATAGTCTTTGCTTATAATGATTCTTTGAGACAGGGGAACGGTACCTAGTACTTTTAAAGACAATATGTCATTATTAACGTCACCTGGTGTTCGGAGTACCAATGTATTGAGTGTTCAGTGCACTCACGTGATCACGGAGCCGGGTCTGTCGTCGTTTTGTAAGAATTCACTGTCACATGTCAAAGTACAAGTCAGCCATGTGGGTTTCCACACAATGTTTTCCTACTTTACACAAGTAGGCGTGGGCCTACTTAAACAAAAAGTTGTAGGCCCAACTCCGGATTCAAACCATTGCCTCTCTGCATAAGAGGCGCTATTACTCCCCACTGAGCTATCACGTTTGTTTTGATAAAACATCACAAATATTAACCAAAGATAAACTACAGGATATCTCAGCTTATAGATAACCACTAAGCTAAAACTAACGCAGTCAAAACAAAACCGTATTACATAAAAGTGCTCGCTTTCGTCATAACAGATTGACGGACGCTTGTTTCGACCAGATTACGAGTGACCTTTATGTCGAATGGGATCTTAGCGTGTTCAAGGAGATTGGTTTATGTTCAACATATTATATGGCATTGGTACTCGTATGCATGATTGGAATATTTCTTTAAATTAGCGCTTGTTAAGTATGTTTGTTACATGTCTGAATTTTGATTTCGTTTAGTTTATATAATCAATTCAAACTTTCACATCATATATCCATATAACCGAAGGGACGGTAGAGGTACTAATACTGTTGAGCATCACGTGATATTAAAGTAATCAGGTTACCAGAACACCCGCGTTTTCTTACACAGTAATACCTTTTTTAGGGCCAGCGCTGACTGCCGGCATGGCATGGCATGGCATGGCAAAGGATTTCGGTACTGATATAGCATTTTTAATCTTATTACCATGAGTATAGAATTCATTTTACTTCATTTTGACACAACGATGCCGACGTTCTGTCCTACCGCGGCCTCCCTCGGCATCGTTGTGTCAAAATGAATTCTATACGCATGGCAATAAGATTAAAAATGCTGTATCTGTACCGAAATCCTTTGCCGTGCCATGCCGGCAGTGAGCGCCGGCCCTTAAGTTCAAAAGAGTGACTAGAGTTTCCTATTTCTATAAAGCAGTTTATCTGCTACATTTATAAATCGAGAGGGAAATGGTGAAAAATACACTTATAGCTATGTAGCTAGACAAGTAAACTAGTGCTTAGAAAATACTTACCCAGTTTTTTCTGGGGCTAACCAAAGACCAAGCATATTTTTTTATAATTTTTGTCCTATTAAATTTGCTGTGTAGTGTCGGCTTAGAATAGCACTACCCCATTTCTTCCGGTGGGTGTACGTAAGAGGCGACTAACGGTATTGGGGCTTTTACAACCTTTATTTCACCATCTTTTCCCCACGCAACTTCCAAAGGTGGCTGAGGAATGTCTCATTCCCTAGCTCTGGCTACCCCTTCAAGGGATTTATAGCCGTGAGTATATGTATGTATGTATGTATTAAATTTACAAAAGAGGCTGAGAAATTTCTATTTCAGACGCTCTATCTTTCCATACTTGGGATTTATAGCCGTGAGTTTATGTATGTTTTGTACGTGTGTATGATATCGTATCGATACCTACCACATGACTAAACGTTTATGAAAAGTTCTTGATCCCTCACTATTTTTGCACAACACCTACATGTATAGATGGAGTAGGACTTTTCTGAGTGAAAACCACATACGATACACACATACATATATACATATACTCACGGCTATAAATCCCTAAAAGGGGTAGCCAGAGCTAAGGAATTAGAAAATCCTCAGCCACTTTTGGAAATTTGAGTGGGAAAAAGATAGTAAAAATAAAGGTTGTTGGTGATGGGTCTCCAACCGCATCGCCCAAAAATCCCTTATAAGCCCCAACACCGTTAGTCGCCTCTTACGTAAACCCACCGGAAGAATGGGGTAGTGCTATTCTAAGCCGACACTACACAGCAAGCGTAGTTTACTTTTATAGCTATGTAGCTAGAAAAGTAAACTAGTGCTTAGAAAATATTTAGCCAGTTTTTTCTGGGGCTAACCAAAGACCAAGCATAATTTCCTTATATTTTTTGTTTTATTAAATTTACAAAAGAGGCTGAGAAATTTCTATTTCAGACGCTCTATCTTTCCATACTTAAGATTTATAGCCGTGAGTTTATGTATGTTTTGTATGTATGTATGATATCGTATCGATACCTACCACATGACTAAACGTTTATGAAAAGATCTTGATCCCTCACTATTTTAGCACAACACCTACGTGTTCGTACACGTTGTGTATTGTAAGAAAGATAGAAAAAGGAATGTTGAGATGGATTAGGCATATAGAGAGGATGGATGACAGTAAATTGGTAAAAGAGATCTATAGAGCCAATGTGGAAGGTAATGTTAGTAGAGGACGACCTCGGAGGACACATTTGGATCAAATAGAAAATGTACTCAAAAAAGCAGGTGTCCGTAATACGAAGAATATAAGAGCATGTATGAAAAGATTGATGGATGTGAATGAAGCTAGAGAGGTTTGCCAGGATCGTACAAAGTGGCGATCGATAGTCTCTGCCTACCCCAATGGGAACTAACGGCGTGAGAATATGTATGTATGTACCTACGTGTATAGATGGAGTAGGACTTTTCTGAGTGAATACCACATACAATGTTACTATTAATAAAAGATTATAGTAGTTTCTTGCTAGCTGTGTAGTGTCGGCTTAGAATAGCACTACCCCATTTCTTCCGGTGGGCGTACGTAAGAGGCGACTAACGGACTTGGGGCTTTTTAAGGGATTTTTGGGCGATGTGGTTGGAGACCCATCACTAACAACCTTTATTCTACCATCTTTTCCCCACTCAACTTCCAAAAGCGGCTGTGGAATTTCTAATTTCTCAGCTCTAGCTACCCCTTTTAGGGATTTATAGCCGTGAGTATATGTATGTATGTGTATGTATGGTTTCTTGCTTAGTTTATTTACATAAATTTTATTTCCCAATGTATTGAAAGTGGTTTTAAGGTACACGTCATTATTTAGTCATTATCAGGCTTACTTCCTTAAAGCTCTACCCCAGGTGTAGTGACTAACTTACCTTATTAGTATCACAATCTACGATTGTGAATTAGCTTTTCTTTAAATGCTTGCTTGAATAAATTATGTTGATTATACACTAATACACTATATAATATTTAAAACAGATAGATAATAGTTTGACGAATAATTTTAGTTTTTAAGCAAATCAGTTTAATTTATTGGACATCTACCGAACATGTTTTTAATCCAGCAAATCTTTCCATTAATGGGTTGTCTGGAAGAGATCGCTCTTAGTGATAAGACCGCCAGTTGTACTTTGGCTTTTGTACCGATATTTTTTTGTAATTGTTGTTTTTATTGTGATGTGCAATAAAGAGTTTGTTTTTTTTATTTATTTATTTATTATATAGGATTGCATAGAAAATCCGTGACAGCTGAGTTTTTAGAACACCGGTTAGAGTCTGGGTTCAAATCCGGGGTCCGGCCTACACCAATTTATCATTTCTAAACTCAGATGTATTATTAATTTCTCATGTCTGTTAACGGCAAAGGTATACTTGGTGAGGAAACCCACATGGCTAAGTTTTACATAATCATGTGACAGTGTATTCGTACCAAACGGACGGTGCCGGCGGTGGCGCGGCGAAAGGCCTATCACGTGGGTACACTGTCCAAGCAAAACGTGGGTATTTTGAACACCAGGTGACAATTTCACTTGAGTTTAAGAAGTATTAGTACCTCTTTCAACCCCTTCGGGGGTATACGGCGAGAACGTTTGAGTTGAGTTTGAATATTAATTAATATGGTAACTAAAACTACCTTCATACGGTTTCGTACCGCAGAAGAAGATATCAGTTCAACCCCCCCCAGTATTTAGAATATGTATACAATTCTAAAGATAACCATTTTCCAATAATTGCTTCAATAATAGGCTATTTGACTGTAATAAAAATATACATTTCTTTTATTTCATTAGTCTTAATATTTCTTTTTTGGAGCAATATGTAATAATGCGAGATAAAAATATTGCAATATTTCACTAAAATCAGTCTTCTAAAATAAGTATTTTTGATGCAACTGTCACATGACTAAAAACGACCGTGATTGGCTGTTTCTATAATGACGTAGATTGCACATAAACAGACTGTGTATCGCTTCGCTTATTGGTGTTTATAGTTGAATTGACGTCATCTGTGCTACAGCCGCCATATTACTTAAAGTCGCGTTTTCGCGGCACATTTGAATATTGCATTTTCTTTTTCTATTTAATAAAATAGCTAAAATTGATACAGAAAAAAAATATTTTAGGGCTCCTTATAAACAAATTAACACCGTAAGATAGTTTTCAAAACTTAGTCAAATAGCTTATACGTGTGAAAAGTTGGTATGCCCTCAATTATTTAATTAAAACACGTGGGTTTGTAACAAGGAACAATTAACTAAAACAGCTGTGTAAAAACAGTGTATTTTGTTGTTTAAATATGAAATAATATTAAATACGGTAACTATGCTTATAGAAAATTTGCTCAAAAAGGCAGGTGTCCGAAGTACGAAGAATAAAAGAGCATGTATGAAAAGATTGATGAATGTGAATGAAGCTAGAGAGGTTTGCCAGGATCGTACAAAGTGGCGATCGATAGTCTCTGCCTACCCCAATGGGAAATAACGGCGTGAGAATATGTATGTATGTATGTATGTACTATGGTAGGACCATTGAGTTATAACAACTTAATAGTTCAATGGGTAGGACGACTGTCTCTACTAACCAATACAAGAAAATAATTCTTTACAATACCGAATGCTAGTAGGAAAAACCGGTCAAGGGCAAGTCGGCTTACTCTAAGGATTCTGATTCTATTCTACTGTGATTATTTTTAAAGACCTTATTAGAAAATATATTATAGTTTATTTATAAACTCAATAAAATAATAAATGGGTATTTCAGGCGTCTACCGATTTTTGTTTATTTATTTATTTCAATAAGGCACAGAGAATAAATATATAATAATATCCCCACTAAAATTTCCAAACGTGGCTGAGGAATTTCCAATTCCTTAGCTCTGGCTACCCCTTCTAGGGATTTACAGCCGTGAGCATATGTATGTATGTATGTATGTAAACAGAATACAGACTATACAATATAATACATTACATTTACAAAACATCATTTCAAGACTATTTTCCAATTAATACTGTACACAACATTCACAAGACATGATTGAGATTTACACAAAATATCTGTTTAATAGAAAAATACCATATTAAGCAAAACAAACTGTGTTAAAGCTAATTTAAATGTTAATATTATTATTGTTTCTTAGATTTTAACGTTAGTCAGATTGCCTTGTAGTGCCGTCTTAGAAAGTCCCTACCCCTTTCTATCCACTGGTGTTGTAAGAGGCGACTAAGGGTATGGGGCTTTTTTAAGTGCTTTTTGGGCGATGCGTTTGCAGACCCATTACCAACGATAATTTATTTCTACCATCTTCTCCCCTATCAACTTCCAAATGTGGCTGAGGAGCTGCTAGCTCTAAAGCTCTGGCTACCGTTTTGGGATGTATTGCCGTAAGTATATGTATGTATGTTTAAGTGTATTTTACTTTCTATCGCCATTAATCGTCCGTGAAAATTTCAGCTGTCTCACTATCATGTTTCATAAGATACAGCCTAGTGACAGAGGGACAAACAGACCAACGGAAAAGTCCTTCTATTAGAGCCCCTTGTTATCTTTTTGGCACGGAACCTTTAAAAATTGTATGACTATGAATTGTACTTAAAAATTGTATCTCATCACCCTATCGTGCATGTTCTATCCACTGCTATAATTATATGAGGTGAGGTAAGGACAGCCATATAGCTATGTTGTACTAAGACATGTGACAGTGTATTCTTACAAAACGAAGGGGTTGCCCTCCATATGAAGATAAGCCACTATCACGTGAGTTCACTGTCCAAGCAAAACGTGAATACTCTGAACACCAGGTGATAATAATGTAGCGTGATATTCAGAAGCATTAGTACCTCAGCTGTCCTATCGGGGATATACAGCGTGAACCTTTGAGGCTTTTGAAACAGTGTTTCTATATTAATACATAATTACATAACATAACATAAACGTTCACGCCGAATATCCCCGAAGGGGTTGGCAGAGGTACTAATACTTCTGAACATCACGTGACTTTGTCACCTGGTGATCGGAGTACCCACGTTTTGCATTGACAGTGTACTCACGTGATAGGCGGCAGGCCTATCGCCGTTTTGTACGAATACACTGTCACATGACTAAGTACAACTCAGCCATGTGGGTTTCCTCACGATGTTTACCGTTAACAACCATGATAAATTAACCACACATATGTCTTTAGAAAAGAATGTAAGGGAAGCAAGAGAGGTTTGTCAAGATCGTAATAAGTGGCGATCGATAGTCTCTGCCTACCCCAATGGGAATAATGGGCGTGAGTATAAGTAAGTAAGTAAGTAAATTGGTGTAGGCCCGACCCGGGATTTGAACACTAGTCGCTTGCACGATAACCGGTGTTCTACCCATTGAGCTATCACGTCGCATATTTATACAACACTCGTAAATACAGACAACAGTACTAAAAACCTACGACAGAGCGTGCGAAGTAAGGTTATTAGCAAAATGGTATTAATTTGACGTTTCGTAAAGTTCAAAACAACTTAATGATGGGAATGTTTGCGTTTTGATCAAATTATTTTACTGAATCTACTTACCTAAAACTCACGGCTATAATTACAGAGAAGCTACCTTAAAAAGTAGAGTAATGAAAATTTTGTGAATTTGCGTATAGTTGTTGTTGGTCAGGCAGTTTCAGGCACATCGCTTAATATTTATTTAATAGCTCCGATAACCTCAATTGCCTCTAATGTCAACTTTGGGTAGAAATGTTACTAATGCTATACTAACTCGACACAAGACACAATATACTGTGTCGTAGCGGCTTAGAATAGCATTACCCCATCTCTTCCCATGGGTGATCTTAGGAGGCGACTAAGAGTATTAGGGCTTCTTAAGGGAATTTTAGGCGATGCGGTTGGAGATCCATCTCCATATTTTTACCTTTATTTTACTCTCTTTTCCCCCTTAACTTCCAAAAGTGGCCGATGAATTTCTTATTATCGTCCTTTGCTGTGTAGTGTCGGCTTAGAATAGCTCTACCTCATTTCTTCCGGTGGGTGTACGTAAGAGGCGACTAACGGTATTGGGGCTTTAAAGGGATTTTTGGGCGATGCGGTTGGAGACCCATCACCTTCTTCTTCACAACCTTTATTTTACCATCTTTTCCCCATTCAACTTTCCAAAAGTAGCTGAGGAATTTCTAGTTCCTCAGCTCTGGCTACCACTTCTAGGGATCTATAGCCGTGAGTATATGTATGTAAGTATGTAACCAGAAAATAAAGAATAAAATAAGATTAATTTTTGAAAGTAGTCATGAATGTTACAACAGAACAAGACTCGTCTAACTTTTTACTTAGTCTAGGAACAGGGGAACGGGTACCATGAACGGTTCTGCGCAATACATGTAGTAAGTAAGGATTTTAATGTGTTTACCGTCAATAATCGTCCTTGTAACCAAAGCCTTTTGCTGCTTACAGGTCAAGTTGTAACTCAATGGTAGGTTATTGTACATTAATTATAATTTACTTCGAAACACTACTGGACAGAGACAACAATAAGAGGTAAGTATAGAGGAGACAAAGCCATAAATTTATAAATGAAATGTTATGTTATGTGGTCCAGAAAGAAATAGTTTGATTCGGGTAAAATGTATTGTAAATAAAATATTTTTTTATAAAAAGAAAATCGACTTTATATTGGGAAAAACAACTGAAAATAAAAATCTAGTACTAAAAAGTAAGAAATAAGTTTTTTAATTGAATATGAGTACTGTGATTAATACCTTAGCATTTTTTTTATTCCACACGCTTCAGTTCAACCTACCTAAATATTAAAATTCTTTTAAATTAATTTTAACTGATAAGACCGCCAATTGTACTTTTGTTAATTCATTCTGTGTATTTGTAAATATTTTTCCATATTTGATGTACAATAAAGAGTTTTTATTCTATTCTATTCTAATATTAATAATGATAAATCTAACCTTATTTTTCTGATGACTTTTGGCTTAGACTTCAATACCCTACCAAGCTAAGTAAAATATACCTAATTGAAATTAAACCCGATACTACCTGAGTGTGACCCAAACACTATAACTAAAAGACTAAGAAAGCAGTTGTAGTATAAGATTTATATTTTATTTTACAATTTTCCCCAATTATCCTCCAAAAGTGGCTGAGAAGTTTCTTATTCCGAAGCTCTGGCTACCCCTTCTAGGGATCTAAAGCCGAGAGCATATGTGTGTATGCATAAATTTACATTAATACTAATTTGATCCATGTCAGTCCTTGTATGTATGGGCACATAGTAGAATCTAGCGGTTTGTTACGGCTGGCGCAGACTTGGACCAAACATTTTGTACTGCCATACTATGGAGCAATGCAGCCAGCCTAATGGAAACGAGAAGAAAAACTTGTAACATACGTTTTTGAATGTTTTTATCATTCACTAACGAATCAAATAATGTTATTCCAAAACACTTTAAAAAAATTGTTTAATATGTTCGGTAACCCACTTAAGAAAGTGAAGAATAAAAGGGCTTTTCATGCACCACATGATTGATTATGCGGAAGGTATGTTAAAAGGACGAACACGGAGAACACACTTGGACCAAATAGAAGGTGAGCTTAAAAAGGCAGGCGTCCGGAGTATGAAGAATAAAATAGCATGTATGAAAAGCTTGACAACAAATAAATAAATTATTATTATTATTATATTACATAATATTCTACTACGTTCTATGATATTTATTGTATTCTATTATATTGTTTTTATATTTGCTTAAATATTAGTTATATTTTGTTATTGTTTAAATAGTCTCAGGTGTAATTAGTTGTAGTAGTTAGTTTTTATTTTTTATTTTTTTTTAGTTTAGTCAGGGGCAGTCTGAAAACCAGCGCTGTAAGATAGCACCAATGTTGCTGTTTGCAGCAAATGCTGAGATTGTTCCTTTTTGCCGTATTGTTATTTAATACATGTAAACATTACTTTGTTAAAATTTGTAAATTTTTAAGGCAAATAAACAGTTTCAATTTCAATTTGATGGATGAAAACGAAGCTAGAGAGGTTTGCCAGGATCATACGAAGTGGCGATCGATAGTCTCTGACTACCGCAATGGGAACTAATGGCGTAAGTATATGTTATGTTAAGTTAATTAATTACTGTATCGCGGCAGGCCATTGTTTATTCCTTACAAATTATTCATTCTGAAACTAAGTTTTTGTCATATTGTCATAAACGCATGTACGTTCCAATGTTTTTTTTTTTATAGTCACTTTGTTCTGTTATTTGTAGAAAATTAACTTTTTTATTACATTCATACATACATATACTCACAGCTATAAATCCCTAGATGGGGTAGCCAGAGCTAAAGAATTAGAAATTCCTCAGCCACTTTTGAAAAGTTCAGTGGGGAATAGATGGTAAAATAAAGGTTGTTGGTGATGGGAATCCAACCTCATCGCCCAAAAATCCCTTAAAAGCCCCAATACCGTAAGTCGCCTTTTACGTACACCCACCGGAAGAAATGGGGTAGTGCTATTTCAAGCCGACACTACACAGCAATCTTTTTTACTGTTGTAGTAATTAACGAAAAATTTATTTGCAATTAAAAATGTTACAAGACGGGATCGTACAAAGTGAAGTTATATTGTCTCTGTCTACTCCATGTACGAAATATTTTGTACAAATCCGTGATGAAGTAAAGAGGCGAGGGTTCAAATTCCAAGTTGAAGTTAATGGTTAAACCAATTCGTCTCTTATGAAAAATACAGATTAATGTAATAGTCAAGATTAGAATGTTTTTTATTCATGAAAACCTCATGTGCGGATTTTTTTTAATAAATAAAGGAAAAAAAATTGACAGAGCTACGGGGGCGTATACCCAAAGGTCGTGTGTTCGATACCCGCTGATGTAGAAATTTTTCTTTCCGTTATTTGTCCTTTATTTATTAGGAATAATCAAGATTGTTAATGCTAAAGGAGAACTTATGAAGAAAATTTCATGTGCTGTTGTACAAAGAGGCGCTAGCCTTTCCCGTTTTATGTAAGTTTACCTGATGAAAAGAAAATGCACTTACTTACTTATATTCACGCTTATTATTCCCATCGGGGTAGGCAGAGACTATCGATCGCTTCTTAGTGCGATCTTGACAAACCTCTCTTGCTTTGCTTACATTCTCGCTCGCTCTTTTATTCTTCGCACTTCGGTAATTTAATATATTATATAAGCTGTGTTGTGTCGGCTTAGAAAACCACTGGCTCATTTCTTTCCGTGTTTGTAAGAGGCGGCTAAGGGTAATGGAAATGTTGAGGTGATATTTGGGCGATGCGGTTAGAGACCCACCACCAACAACCTTTATTTCAGAATAATTTTTTTTCTCAAATTCCAAAAGTAGCATAGGAATTTATTAATAAATAATAAAAATAATAAAAATCTTTATTACAAGAAAATCTTAAAAAACTATTGTACGTGTAGAAAAAATTAAATGTGTGTATAGATCTGGGGTAGAATGAATGCCTAGTCCACCCCTGAACTAGGCAAGGCCTGTCTCTCAGGGGAGGGCGCTCTTCCTGACAGTGAATACAATACACAGTTTTAACAGTATACTTATAATCTAAAATCTACATGTTTAATTAGGATAATTTTCATGGTACGTAAGTACTTAAATGCGAATAAGTATACAGCTTTATAAGTGAATGTGATGAGTGAAGTGAGTTGAAAGTGATGCTGTTTAAAAATGAATGAAAAAGTGAGTGTGCGGTATTATATTATTTTTTTTCTCTAATTTTATGAGACTGTTTCTAGTAGATTTTCAGTCTGTTCATAGTCAAGTTCTTGCAACCATTCAGTAATTGTTTTTATACAACCTACTTACATACAACCTACCGCGACTTTCAAGGCATATTGTTTTGAAGCTCTGGCTACCACTTCAAGGGACTTATAGCCGTGATATATGAATGTATGAACAATATTACACATGTTGTTATGAAGTATTGTACATCTGCCATTCCCCGAAGATAATTGGCATCAGTAATAAGTCTGAGAATATATTACAAAATGAAACTCAAACGTCCACGTCGTATTTTCCCGAAGTGGTAGCAGAGGTACAGAACTTATTCTGAAGAACATCACGTGACATTATTGTATCCAGGTGGATTGTAGAGTTCACACGTTTTGCTTGGACATTATACTCACGTGATAGAAAGCAGGCCCATCACCCCTTTTATACGAATACACTGTCACAAGGCTTATTACAAATTATCCATGTGGATTTCCTAACAATGTTTTCCCTCACCGTTGACAAACATATAAATTAACCACAAATATGACTTTAAAACAAAAAGACACATTGGTGTTAGCCTGACCCGAGATGCGAACCCATGCTCTTTGCACATGAGGTAGTGGTACTCTCCACTCAGCTATCATAGTAATTAAAAAAAATGATTATGGAAAATATTATTTTTGTTACAAAAAAATATTTTTTTTAAATTACTTAATATTTTTTTCCAAACTTAACACCAAAAAATACTAAGACCTTTAGGTCAAAAGTGCAAATAAAAAACAACTGGGTTCAAAATTACTAATATATGTCATCATCGTCAATATTAAGCACACAAAACATCATACACCTTAACTATGAGCTAAGAAACAGGCTCAACCATTAGATTGGTTGATCTTAGAAGCACAATGCAAAATAACCTTTAAATTTAGGCACATAGAGGCGAAACCATCACTCAAAAATGAACGCGACTTTCAAGGTGTTATTAAAACTACTTGCGTTGCATCACCGTATGGCATTCAGTTGACAACGACCGTGGCACGCGGACGCTCTGTTGCATTTATATTAGAAAAAAGAAAAAAAAAGTGAAACGTCAAAATGTCAAAAGAAGATCTATACAAAGTGATACTCTATGGTGTGAATATAATTTACGCGGTGTTCGGCCTTGCATCTGCGGCCACCGGTATATGGTTTTTTGTGCAATTAAGTGAATTCGTAAGTTTACGAAACCTAAACCATTATTTGTTGGACTATCGTGTGTATTGGCCTCAAGTGGCGCCATGGCTTTTCATACTAATTGGACTTTTCATCATGTCTGTGGCGTTTTGTGGATGGTGCGGTGCGAATCGTGAAAGCAGAAGCCTCCTTGGGATGTACGGAATGTTTTTACTCACGATCATAGTATTGCAAGTGATCTCAGCTGTTCTAATATTTGTTTTTGTTGACGGCGAAGACACGGACAGATTCATTAAGGACACGGTTTATGATGGCTACTACAATTCGCAGGGTAACCCTGATGTGTTCAAGGCTTTTGGAAGGATTGAAAGGAAATTGAGATGCTGTGGAGCTAATGATGCGAGAGATTATAGAAGTTGGAGAAATGATCTGCCTTTAACCTGCTGTTTGGATAGTTACTACAGAGCGACGTGTGACTTCACAGATAAAGAAGCTAATGAAAGATTAGGTTGTGCTAAAGTGGCTTCCGTTTACGCTAAAATTATCAGTTCATCTATTGCCGGAGTATCACTGTTAATGATTTTGGTTGAAATAATTGGTGTGACAATAGCTTGGAGACTGTTTTCGGCGTTCAGAGAGGTGGAACATTATATTAATGAGAAACCAAGAGATGGAGAGACAGAATGCTAAAACAGTAAAATACAAACTGTCAGATAAACGTCAGTTGATGCCATACATTCGATTTTCGAACGATTTGCTTTTTTAAATACTCTATGTCGACTTAGTTCTATGTTTCCTCTTTATGAAGAAATCAACGAACTTTTTGAAACCGCGCTAGCACTATCAAACTTCACTTTGACAAAGTGATTTAAACGTTTATATAAAAACTACTCACCATACCAAAATTATACTATACCTTTGATTCAAAAAATTTTACCTTCTTTGTCAAATTATTATAAATGAAGATTTGATAGTTGTTCGCGCGGTCCAATGCAATTTTGAGTTATTTAATGCAAAAGACTTTCGCCATATAATTTAATTTATGATTCATTTAATCGTGTTAAATTCAATGATAGTTAAGCTAATTTGATGAAATGTACGGTCAATTACATGACAGCAAGGGGTCAAAATGCCGTTTCAATCTTAAATGTTTAATAGGTCATATCCTTACAGATGACTCATTCATTTATGGCTTGCAGGGATCATTGTTATTTATCACAGCTGTATATTCACGTGTCAACCTATGATGTGTTGAGTCACTCTTTCAATTGAAGATTACAAGTCTTTTTACAACGTCAATGGCAATGCAATGTTTTGACTCCGTAACTTAATCAAACTACATTTTTTTGAGAGGTCTATCTATAGCAGTATTTTAATACATGTCTTACATATGACGAAATGCACTTATTAAAACAAAAATAAATATTTCTTTATATAATATTAGTTGTAACAGGAAACATTAAAATGCCTTCATCATTCGAGATAACAAAACTTTGATAACAAGTACAATTAAATGCCAAACGAGTTTTAATACAATGCAATCTTAGTATTTTAAAAACAAGTTATGATTAAGAAGCGATGTAATAAATATGACCTTTTATTTTTGTATGGATGATACAGTTGATTGGAGAAAAGACGTAAAGAGGTTCTCAATAAGTGTGCCTTTGACCTACTTTTGTTTCGTTTCACTATTTGGTAGTCTAACCACGGAGGTCGTTCAAAGCAGGTTGTGTAATGAATGTCATAATGTTTGTCTTTGTATTTCGACGCCATTATGTAAATGATGTCCATTTTCCCGCGCAAAGTTTTCGTAATTTCTATGTACGTACTTCTCAAATCTTATAAGAAAATTGAACCTACATATTTTAAGTAGTAGGCAGAAGTATGTATTTTTGTAGTGGAAATAACAATTTGGTAAAATATGGTTTTGTTCTAAAATCATTTTAATAGATTCGTAACTATGTTAATTTCATTTTAACTGCCGGTCATTTATAATTAGAAGATTATTAAAATTATCTTGACATTTCATAAATATAAAAATGGTGTTATTATGGTGCCCACCTGTTTATTATAATTAATTTTAGGACACTAATATAAATTATATTGTAATTATACTATATATATTTTTTATTATGTATCCGTCCGTAAGAAATAATCTAATAGGAAAGGAAAATGAGATCTTTTTGTAACTATTGTTACCATCGACCAAAGAAAGTATGATCGAAATTGTAATATACATATATATTTATAAATTGTTATCTTTTTGCATGCAAAAATATATTTACAAGAGATAGACATAGGTTTTGTAAGATCTTTACAATGTTAAAATAATTTAATTATTAATTAATTAAGTGTCCGAGGCTAGTCTTAAGCAGTTTCGTTTATAATAAAAGTATATATATGAAGAAACTAAATATTTGTTATTATTTTCGAATCATTTGCACACCCTGTCTTACTCTGCTATACAATAAAATGTGGTTAAAAATTTGACCCGTCCAGCATCCCTCTTCTTTCAAAAATTCTCTGTTACTCGTAATTTTGATAAATGCACTGTTATATATCATTGACTACCCTGTCACTGAAACAAAGTCGTGATTTGGTAAATATTTAAATCATCGTCAATCAAAGATGAATATTACAACTAACTACAACAGTTTAAGATCACACTTACAAAAGACATCAACGCAAAAAAGATATGAATTACATAAAGGTTAAAAACCTCGAATGTCAGCATTTAGGTAAGACTTGTATTCATTATTTAGACAGCATACTTCTTTGAATAAAAGGCATATCATCTGTAAATTACCTAATTAGAAACATAACAGAAAAAATAAGAGTATAAACATAACATAAAATAACATAAACGTCCACGCCAAATATCTCCGAAGGGGTTGGCAGAGGTACTAATACTTCTGAACATCACGTGAATTTGTCACCTGGTGTTCAGAGTACCCACGTTTTGCATGGACAGTGTACTCACGTGATAGGGGGCAGGCCTATCGCCGTTTTGTACGAATACACTGTCACATGACACATGACTAAGTACAACTCAGCCATGTGGGTTTCCTCACGATGTTTTCCCTCACCGTTAACAACCATGATAAATCAACCACACATATGTCTTTTAGAAAAGACAAATTGGTGTAGGCCCGACCCAGGATTTGAACACTAGTCGTTTGCACGATAACCGAGTGTTCTACCCACTGGGCTATCACGGTTGTACAAAGAGTATAAACTCGTTCAAAATATATGAAAACAAAATCATCACTTAAAAATATTACTTATTGATTCAATAACATAACACAATCATAAATCAAAGGTTCATTGACCCCTCGTTTGCCCTAGATCCTCCTAGGAAAATAAATTATCTGGTGTTACCATTGCGACTATAAAACAATCATCATACAGTTTGAAGACGATACAACCTCAAGGCTTCTACATATTACATGCTAACTTGGTTACGAAACAAGACTGTCAATTTTATGGTGAACTCAAACATACATCGAACGACAAATTTGTACGCATGTTGTAAGTCGGTTAAGTTACATCATCATATTTTCCACAAAGGCACGTTGGTAATGGGACCATTTTCAAAAAGATTAGACAAAATTACTTTGAGAACATTGCCTCACTGTAATGGCTTTTGGAGAGGGGAGGCAACGACATTTTTACCTGAGTATTTTTACTACTACAACATAACATAACATATACTCACGGCTATAAATCCCTTAACGGAGTAGCCAAAGTTTTGGAATGAGAAATTCCTCAGACACTTTTGGAAGTTGATTGGGGAAAAGATGATAATAATAAATGTTTTTGGTGACGGGTCTCCAACCAAATCGCCCAAAAATCACTTAAAAAGCCTCTAAATCCTTAGTTGCCTCTTACGATCACCCACGGGTAGAATTGGGGTAGCGTTATTCTAAGCCGACACTACACGGCAACTTTACTATTACAAGTACTTCTATAATAATACATACATACATACATGTATGTATGTATTATTATAGAAGTATGTATGTAAGTACCGTGTAGTGCCGGCTTAGAATGTCGCTACCCCTTTCTTCCTACGGGTGTCGTAAGAAGCGACTAAGGGTATCGGGGCTTTATATTGGATTTTTGGGCGATGCGGTTGGAGACCCATCACCAAAAACCTTTATTTTTACCATATTTTCCCCACTCAACTTCCAAAAGTGGCTGAGGAATTTCTAATTCCTTAGCTCTGGCTACCCCTTCTAGGGAAATATAGCCGTGAGTATATGTATGTATGTATGTATGTACATACATACATATACTCACGCCATTAGTTCCCATTCTATAATAATCTCAAATTTAAACTAATTTTACCGCGTAGAGCTGACTTAGAATGTCACTCTTCCCTTTTCTACCCACGGGTGTAGTCAGAGGCGATTAAAGGTTTATTAAGTGGTTTTTGGGCGATGTGGTTGGAGATCAATCACCAACGACACTTTATTTCTACCATCTTGTCGTATCGACTTCCAAATGTGGCTGAGGAGTTCCTAGCTCTTAAACCCCTTGAGTTTGTGACTAAATGTATGTACGTAGGTATGTTAAATTTAAATTCGTATTGTAACAAACAAATCAAGAGCATGGCCTCAAATGTGGGAGTATCCATGTTTGAATTCACTACAGGCCTACACTTCTACTCGTATGTCTTTTCTATTGTGATAAATATGGTCCATATATCAAGGTTCTAAACCACATTGAAGGGTTATGTGAAGAAAACCACATTACTAACTCAATAAAAGATGGCACCGTGATAGTTTAGTGGGCAGAAAACCGGCTACCGTGCAGACAATGAGGACTCAAATCCCGGGTTGTGCCTACAGCAATTTGTCTCAAAACTGACACCGGTCGTACTAGCCGGGCTGAAGAGCAAGCACGAGCGCTATTTTATCGACACGATAACGGTTACAACGAGATGGCAGTATACGATACTAAGTAAGTGCGTACGAGATGGCTGCTTTATCCCACGCGATAACTAGTTTTAACACCGCTCGTACTAGCCGGGCTGGTGACAATGTCACTTGATGTTCGAAAGTATTAATACCTCGGCCAACCTCTTTGGAGATATACGGCATGAACGTTTAAGTTGAGTTAAGTTAAATAATTAGCCGTCGTTATAACTTTATCATAATAAATAAGTAATAAAAATGTGATATAAAACCTCATTCTATAACAAAAGAGCTTTTTTAAATAATTGTCATAAAACTAATATTCTATACCAAAAAAGATGGTGAGCACACAATATGGCTAGACAAAATAGTCATTTCATTAGTCTGTGATTGTGTCTATATTTTGTACGAATCCTAAAAAAGCATAGCTAAATATTTTCGAATTGAAAATGAGTCTACCGATTGCAAATAATTGTGTAGGGAAAATACAGTAGAGTAAAGGACGGTTGCTAATGGTTCTCCAGCCTGATATCCTAACAATCACAAGAAAAGCCTTAACAACCGTACTCACTTCTAAGACACCCAACAATGCAGGAAAATTTTGTTAACCTCACCAAATACCAAATATCTCAAAGACACGTCATACTTGAAATAAAAAAAAATGTAAATCCATTTTGCTTGGCAGGATTCTATCATCAAGAAATAAATTATACGACCAAAATTGTCCATCACAGTTTTTCAAACAGTTTTTTTTATAGGTTTATATTGTCAATGATTGCGTAGGTTGAAAAGCCATACTCTTTTCATTAGATTTGTTTGACCTATGAGTCATAGTGTAAAAGAGTGTAGTGGGTGGGGTCCGAGGATTTTTTGCTTGTTTTATAACAATAAAATAATACATACATACATACATACATATACTCACGGCTATAAATCCCTAAAAGAGGTAGCCAGAGCTGAGAAATTAGAAATTTCTCAGCCACTTTTGGAAGTTGAGTGGGGAAAAGATGGTAGAATAAAGGTTGTTGGTGATGGGTCTCCAACCGCATCGCCCAAAAATCCCTTAAAAAGCCCCAATACCGTTAGTCGCCTCTTACGTACACCCACCGGAAGAAATGGGGTAGTGCTATTCTAAGCCGACACCACACGGCAACAGCATAATTTTATAACAATTTTATAACAATAAAATAATCTACATTATATGCGGTAGGAGACCCATCACCAACAACCTTTATTTCACCATCTTTTCCCCACACAACTTCCAAAAGTCGCTGAGGAATTTCTAGGGATTTATAGCCGTGAGTATATGTATGTATTTATGTACATTATATACGTAGTGAGTTAACAGCTTAGAATATATATGTAGAATCAGAGTTATAACTTTGAAAAATCCAGAGTTCACTCAACTCTGAGAAACTAAACAACGTTCACGCCTTACATCCCCGAATGAGTTAACAGAGGTACCAATACTTCTGAACATCAAGTCATATTGTCAGATTATTCTATATCATTATGATCTATACAAAATCCGTAGCCCAGTGGATAGATGACTAGCTTCTGGGATGAAGGTTGCGGGTTCGAACCCCACTGAGAGTAAAATTTATGTGATGGACATAAACTATTATTAAGTGTAAATATAGTATTAAATATATCGTTAAATTAGTTGCCGTGTAGTGTTGGCTTAGAATAGCACTACCCCGTTTCTACCGATGGGTGTACGTAAGAGGCGACTAACGGTATAGGGGCTTTAAGAGATTTTTGGGCGATGTGGTTGGGGACCCATCACCGACAACGTTTACTTTACCATCTTTTCCGCACTCAATTTCCAAAAGTGGCTGAGGATTTTCTAATTCCTTAGCTCTGGCTACCCCTTCTAGGGATTTATAGCCGTGAGTATATGTTATGTTAAATTAGTATCCCATTACACAAGTAATAAAGTTGTAGTTACTTTAGTTCTATCTTGATCTGTGTAATACATACATACACATGTTCAATCCATTATTTCCCATTGGGGTAGGCAGATACATCTGTGTAATATGTCCGTATATATTAGTTTTATTTTTATGGCTGTGTAGTGTCGGGTTAGAATAGCACTACCCCATTTCTTCCGGTGGGTGTACGTAAGAGGCGACTTACGGTATTGGGGCTTTTAAGGGATTTTTGGGCGATGCGGTTGGAGACCCATCACCAAAAACCTTTATTATACGATCTTTTCCCCACTCAACTTCCAAAAGTGGCTGAGGTATTTATAATTCTAGCTCTGGCTACCCCTTCAAGGGATTTATAACCGTGAGTGTATGTATGTATGTATGTATATTATTTTTATAGTTATTCTTAGCATTATTTTCGAAAAAAAACTCCCGGTCTACCAAACGCAACCGCAACTAAACTAGATTTCCCCATACATATTTGCATGCATTTCTTAACCGATGACTCAAAACGAAGTGGTGTATGAGTAATTGTGAGCAACATACAAATGGCTTTATTGTGAATCATAAGTAAATACGATTTCTCTGCACGTTTCTGTGGCGCGTCAAAGCCTTTCATTTTATAATTGTAGCAACAAGGTGATTTCTCAAGTTTTTTTTATAAAAAGTTGTAGGTTCCATTAGTTATTTCCTAAAGAATTATTCTATTTAATTTGGTCCAGTTGTTCCAAAATAAAAATAATGAGTATTTAGTATGTGTACCATTTACAATCTATACATAC
This sequence comes from Bedellia somnulentella, assembly GCA_963576735.1. Taxonomy (NCBI): domain Eukaryota; kingdom Metazoa; phylum Arthropoda; class Insecta; order Lepidoptera; family Bedelliidae; genus Bedellia; species Bedellia somnulentella. Next base: position 2,957,482 of record OY755196.1, read on the forward strand.
ATACATACATACATATTCTCACGCCGTTAGTTCCCATTGGGGTAGGCAGAGACTATCGATCGCCACTTTGTACGATCCTGGCAAACCTCTCTGGCTTCGTTTACATCCATCAATCTTTTCATACATGCTCTTTTATTCTTCATACTGCGGACACCTGCCTTTTTGAGCACATGTTCTATTTGATCCAAATGTGTCCTCCGAGGTCGTCCTCTACTAACATTACCTTCCACATTGGCTCTATATATCTCTTTCACCAATTTACTGTCATCCATCCTCTCTATGTGCCCAAACCATCTCAACATTCCTTTTTCTATCTTTCTTACAATCTATATACAACGTATATGGCATAAAGTGGTTATTTTAATAGAAAAGAATAGAAAACTCTTTATTGTACATCACAGATAAAGTCATTTTATTTATTAAATAGAAGTGCAGTTGGCGGTCTTATTGCTTAAAGCAATCTCTTCCAGACGGGAGTCATACGTTTCACCGAATTACTGAGGGTGGATGCAAATAACATCAATAACTAAAAAAACAAAGTACCTTCAAAGAAAATAAGTTTAATATTAATAAGATTAAGGCAATAATTATAATCTGCTTCTCAAACTGATAATCCATTGCGAAAGATTTTCGGTGAAACGTGATTTGCACCAACGTCTTTCGAGCTGGCGGCTTTCGAATTCACGTACTTTCGAGCTGGCGTACCACTTAAATATTTTTTCGAGCTCGCGACATTCGGTGAAACGTATGACTCCCCTTCCAGACAACCATTGAATGGTTAGATCAGTACGTTAATAAAAACAGTAGATAGATGTACAAGACATAATGGAATGGGAGTAGCAACTATTTTAAATTACTTATAACAAAAACTTAACAACAATATTACGGAAAGATACTCCAATTTTATTAATTCCTATATTATACAGTATAGATATAGTAAAAAAATATATACACATATTTCCTTAGATAGGTGTCAAAAGGGTATTCCATTTACATACATACATACATATTCTCACGCCGTTAGTTCCCATTCGGGTAGGCAGAGACTATCGATCGCCACTTTGTACGATCCTGGCAAACCTCTCTAGCTTCATTCACATCCATCAATCTTTTCATACATGCTCTTTTATTCTTCGTACTTCGGACACCTGCCTTTTTGAGCACATTTTCTATTTGATCTAAATGTGTCCTCCGAGGTCGTCCTCTACTAACATTTCCTTCCACATTGGCTCTATAGATCTCTTTCACCACTTTACTGTCATCCATCCTCTATATGTGCCCAAACCATCTCAACATTCCTTTTTCTATCTTTCTTACAATATCATCTTTTACACCACACCTTTCACGAATCACATCATTCCTGACACGATCACATACCATCCATTTCTCAGTATGAAATTCATAGGTACTGGTATAAAAGCATAATTCAATATAATTTATAAGTAAACATACCCGAGAAAACATATTTTTTGTCACAAAAAGCAATTTAGAAAATTTGTTCCCCTTATTCCTTAAATGCTTAAGTAAAGTAAAGTTAAGTTAAGTAAAGTAAGGCACTAAAACACAGAAAAGGGCAGCCAGAGATTCGGAATTCAAATTCCTCAGCCACTTAAGTAGAGTGGGGAATGGATTGTCTTGCTTGTGATGTTGTTAAAAAGATTCTTGGTGATGGGTCTCGAACCGCATCACCCAACAATCACTTAATAAGCCCCAATACCCTAAATAACCTCTTACGACACCCGCGGTTTACATACATACATACATATACTCACGACTATAAATTCCTAGAAGGGGTAGCCAGAGCTAAGGAATCAAAAATTCCTCAGCCACTTTTGGAAGTTGCGTGGGGAAAAGATGGTAAAATAAAGGTTGTTGGTGATGGGTCTCCAACCGCATCGCCCAAAAATCCCTTAAAAGCCACAATACCGTTAGTCGCCTCTTATGTACACTTACCAGAAGAAAAGGAGTAGTGCTATTTTAAGCCGACACTACACAGCTAAGTATGTATTTAAAATATGACTCAACACCACAGTATAATAAACATATTAAATATTTATATGTACGATTCGTCTTAACAATGCTTTGTTATTCGCACGTTTGGCTGATAAAATAGCTGGCATATGACATACTTTACTGTGAAGTGCAGGTGGGATCCATTCATTATTACGTGTGTTTGTAACCTCGACAGCTCAAAAGTTATGAGATTTGCTTTGAATGCAGGGTGGGACGGGTTCAATTCCTCTATCTCGTCCTGTGGTTGTATTATGTGGCAAATTAGAAACATGGGTCTTTTAAAGTTATAAGCGATAAATATGGGAAAGGTTTTTAGTATTTTAACATGTCTATACGGGTATTCTTTTGATAATACGTACTATACGTATAAATAACATCTAAAGAACACATATTCATTTTTTCAAATAAATGAACGCCCTTATAGGGAGTCGGTCCCGAGACCTCCGGATCCAGAAGCTACCAACTAGGCCATGGATGTTATTCAAATTTAGGCATAATGTGGTTTAAAACTTAGTATCACCGATTAATTATTACAAAATCTTAAGGCTACGATCTACTAAAGATAAACGAGGCTAATTTGTTTTTAAATATCCAATTGAATTCATTTACCTGCGTCGTTATGAGGCCAAGCGAGGCGAGATAATTGAAGGGATCTATTGGTTCTTAAATATAATTATTTTCCCCAAATTCTGGTAACTTTGTTTGGGGATTCTGGCCGTGTATAAAGATAGTTTGGTATTTTAAATCTTTTTGTTCATGAAAATCTCATGTGGGGATTATTACTAATAAATAAAGAATAAATAGAGGAAAGAAAAAGATCCCGCCTGTGTCGAAATTTTTCTTTCCTTTATTTATTCTTTATTTATTAATAGTTTGGTATGTTTGAATTACTGACTTGCATATGATTTATTCTGGATGACACAGAAAATTTAACATATTTAGCTCAAAATAATAAAGATTTAAAAAAAGTTTACGTAAAGTAAGACAAGTTCTCACAAAGCTATCGATGCTTCTACCAAACCATGTAGAAATCTTAAAACGTAAGTATATATATGTTATATAACTGAACTAGTTAGTAAACTTATCAATTGAGGCTACCTTTATCAAAACACCATTAAATTTGATTCAGTGGTGCTTATCGGCACAAAAATACGTTTTCAAAATGTCCGCTCGACGACAAAGCATGTATTGAGGTCAAGAAAATACCTCCGTACATACGAGTATGACTTACGTATGTTACAAGCAATTGTTGTAACGACTAACCAGCTAAGAAGAATAAGAATATAAATGCTGAAAAGATATTAGGCGGTTTGTCGGTTTATTGCTTTTGTGAATATTGAACGAGTACATGTACTAATAATGGCTTTGGAAATAAGTTAGCAAGGCAAAGAAGAGTTTGTAATGTAAGGTTATGTGATCGTGTGAGGAATGACGTGATTCGTGAAAGGTGTGGTGTAAAAGATGATATTGTAAGTAAGATAGAAAAAGGAATGTTGAGGTGGTTTGGGCACATCGAGAGGATGGATGATAGGAAATTGGTAAAAGGTATCTATAGAGCTAATGTGGAAGGTAATGTTAGTAGAGGACGGCCACGAAAGACACACTTGGACCAAATTGAGAGTGTGTTTAAAAAGGCAGGCGTCCGAAGTATGAAGAATAAAAGAGCATGTATAAAAATATTTATGGATGTAGACGAAGCAAGAGGAGTTTGCCAGGATCGTACGAAGTGGCGACTGATAGTCTCTGCCTACCCCAATGGGAATTAACGGCGTGAGTATATGTATGTATGTATGTATGCAAAGAAGAGTCCAAGTAACTAAATTTATGTATTTTGATGTGAATGTAAAAATAGGTTAGTGCCTTACGAATTAAGTATTTAATACTAACGAATAGATAAAGGAATTCTATCCCTTATTTGTTTAGACCTAAATTCTGGCATGCTTACCTAGGACTCCTTCTATAATGCAAAAAGTATAAAAAATATTTCAAAAATCACTACACAGATACACTGTGAATATTATCTATAAAACAGATGTCTTCCAGACACCCTTTGGATGGATCCCTAAACCGCACATAAAATTTACAGAAACATAAATAGCTGTGTAGGGTCGGCTTAGAATGGCAATACCAAATTTCTGCCCATGGTAAGCGTCGACTAGGGGTGTTGGGGCTTTTTTAGAGATAATGGGCGATGCAATTGGAGACCCATCACCAAAAACTTTTTATCTTACAATCTTTTCCCCACTTACTTCCAAAAGTGCCTGAAGAATTTTCTGATTTTAAAGCTCTGGCTACCACTCTTTGGGATTTATAGCCGTGATTATATGCATGCATATAAATTATCACCATAATATTTACTCAAACAACTGTCGTTTCTACATTTAACTCATCACACAAAACTTTAACACCTGTATCTTAGAAGACAAAAGGTTTTCACACTCATAACTACATTCGTTGTTGACAACAAGTACATAATCGTTAGAGCACATTGTAATAGGTTTTACTTTGTCAGGCTAATAATACAAAACTGCCTACTTACTTGATGAGTACTTAAGTTTAAAAGTCTTTTATGTTGAAATAGCGATGGTAACACAAAAACTATTTTAAAATAAAATTTAGAAAATACGTTTATTATTTTTATACCGCCAGACTTACATACATATATATACTCACGACCATAAATTCCAAAAGGGGTAGCCAGAGCTTCAGAACTAGAAACTCCTCAGCCTCATTCATATGGGACAAGATGGTAGAAATAAAGTTTCGTTGGTGATGGGTCTCCAACCGCATCGCCCAAAACCCACATAAAAATCCCTATATGCGCCTCTAACGACTCCTTGGAGAGAAAGGGGTAATGAAATTCTAAGCCGATACTACACGGCAATTTTGTACTTCAGTTAAAAGTACTCGCAACCGTGATAGCTCAACGGGTAGAACACTCGGTTATCGTGCAAACGACTAGTGTTCAAATCCCGGGTCGGGCCTACACCAATTTGTCTTGTCTAAAGACATATGTGTGGTTAATTTATCATGGTTGTTAACGGTAAGGGAAAACATCGTGAGGAAACCCACATGGCTGAGTTGCACTTAGTCATGTGACAGTGTATTCGTACAAAACGGCGATAGACCTGCCCCCCGTCACGTGAGTACACTGTCCATGCAAAACGTGGGTACTCAGAACAGCAGGTGACAAAGTCACGTGATGTTCAGAAGTATAAGTAAAAGAAAAGCTTGCTTTTACCTTTTTGATCATTTATTTTGTTATTCTACAGGAATTTTACTATTTCTTTTAAATGAAAAATATCATTAGTCAGAAATCTACTTATAAAATCTATATAATGAACATAACATAAACGTTCACGCCGAATATCCCCGAAGGGGTTGGCAAAGGTACTAATACTTCTGAACATCACGTGACTTTGTCACCTGGTGTTCAGAGTACCCACGTTTTGCATGGACAGTGATAGGGGGCAGGCCTAACGCCGTTTTGTATGAATACACTGTCACATGACTAAATACAACTCAGCCATGTGGGTTTCCTCACGATGTTTTCCCTCACCGTTAACAACCATGATAAATTAACCACACATATGTCTTTAGAAAAGACAAATTGGTGTAGGCCCAACCCAGGATATAAACACTAGTCGTTTGCACGATAACCGAGTGTTCTACCCACTGGGCTATCACGGTTGCATATATAATGAACATTTTGGAAATAGAACGTTTTCTTTTGTTTTTGGGGTCATAATAACTAAAAACATATATACAAATACTCACGGCTATAAATCCCTAAAAGGGGTAGCCAGAGCTTAAGAGCTAGAAACTGATCAGCCACATTTGGAAGTTGATTGGGCACAAAATGGTAGAAATAAAGTATCGTTGGTGATTGGTCTCCAACCACATCACCCAAAAAAACACTTAAAATGCCCTTAGTGGGCAGAAAGAGGTAGTTATTTTAGCTGTAGGCTTAATTTGGATACCAAACATAACAGACAAACAATCCTACTACGTCTATATAGGTGCAGCACGTATTGTAGGCACCCAGTCATGCGCTACCATTGTGATTCATACAATGATTGTGGGAATGTCTTTGTCTCTGTACGTACTTGTGCAAGAGTGTGCGAGATTATAGCTTTTTGTAACTGCTTGTTTAATGTGGAGTGTGGTGGAATAGTTTTTTTGGTTTTAAATATCATCTTTGTACAAACATACACACATATGCTCTCGGCTATAAATCCCTAAAAGGGGTAGCCAAGGCTATTCCTCAGCCACTTTTGGAAAGTTGAGTGAGGAAAAGATGGTGAGATTAAGGTTGTTGGTGATGGGTCTCCAACCGCATCGCCCAAAAATTCTTTAAAAGCCCCAATACTGTTATTTGCCTCTTACGTACACAAACCAGAAGAAATGGGTACTGCTATTGTAAGCCGACACTAAACAGCATCATCATCTTTATATTGTTGTGTAATGAAAATAGTTTATTTAAAAAATCAGGAAATAACTTTATTGTAAGATATAATTAGCTAAGTTTTCTTTTTCGGAGACCTAGAACGAGCACTATTTTATCGACACGATAACGGTTAGAATGAGATGGTACTATACGATACTAAGTAAGCGCGTAAAAGATGGCTGCTTTATCCCACGCGATAACTAGTTTAAACACCGCTCGTACTTCTTAGAACTAGCCGGGCTGGAGACCTAGAATGAGCGCTATTTTATCGACAATTCGGTATGCAAAGTTTTTTTTTGGTATTAATTAAATATTTTTATTTGATAGCTAACACGAAAATAAAAAACTAATTTGAATATTTTTCATTTAAAATGAGTAATTGCTAAGTTATGATTTTTTAAAGATTGTTCAACTTTTGTTCTTAATGACGTCATCGATTGAAAATATCACGTAGCGACATGCAAATAAAGCGAAATGTTTAGTAAAAATGTTGCTAATTACAAAATATTTCACGAATTTGTGATCCCAAATGAAGTTATTACGATATTATACTAAACAAACCTATGATTTTCGATGTTTTATTAATAAACTGCAAGAACGAATGTCTTTGACATAACGCTGAAGGTCAAATACTGTTACAGTTTTTTGCTAAAATAACGGTCATCTTAGCTCTGTTTGATTTAATTTCAAGAAAATATGTTTTAAAAACATAATATCTCGAAATGGTTTCGTAATCAGCACCACTTTTGTAAAACTTTGCATACCGAATTGAGCGACCAATTAACTAGATATCGCCTGGTATAAAACAGCCATCTTATATACACTAAATTAGTATCGGATACTTCCGTCTTATTCTAACCGATATCGTGACGATAAAATAGCGCTCGTGCTAGTTGACGTTTCGCGAAAATTCTGTTTTTATCACTTTTTTAGCCGCTCTGTAGTGCATCACCTCATTGTAGTGCGGGGACTTCCAAACTACAATACAATCAGCCTCGCGCCTTCAGGAACTTTGAACACATTTGTTCGAATTCAGTGGATAATTCATGATTTCCCTATTTGTATTAATTTGTTCTGATTATATACATTATGCCAAAGTCATAAGTATTTCTTAAAATCTTTCATTGGTCGTGTATGTGTCTTTGTTTTATGATACCTACGATATCATTTTGTTGACAGACGAATTTCCTTGCATTTGGTAAACATTGTCACAACTCTTCGTAAAGATGGTAAATTTTGTAGGCACACTTTAGGATACCCCTTGTTGTTCGATAGCCCCCTTAGGCCGTGCGCTACCATGGGGTATCCTAGACTGTGGCCGTCTACCTAGGCAAGTTGTGTTGACTGAAGAAACGAGTATCAATAATAATAATAAATAGATAAAAACAATAAACGAAGCAGAAGTAGCTACCTACATTTTGTACCTAGATGTGTATTATGAGTCATACGAGTATTTCAGCCGAGAAACGCCGGGTTTTCATCTAGTCTTATTATAAAATTAACGTTGTGAAATTTATAATTTTAATTAAAACACATTTTAATTGCTTGCCGTGTAGTGTCGGCTTAGAGTAATACTACCATATTTCTACCCGTGGGTGATCGTAAGAGGCGACTAAGGGTATAGGGGGCTTTTTAATTGATTTTTGGCCGATGTGGTTGCGTTGGTGACGGGTCACCAAAAACATTTATTATTACCATCTTTTCCAATCAACTTCCAAAAGTGGCTGAGGAATTTTTCATTCCAAAGCTCTGGCTACTCCGTTAAGGGATTTATAGCCGTGAGTATATACATTTTATGTATGTACATTTTATGTTTTAATTCTCATTGCTTATCCTATCATCCCATATTCCTACTTCCACACTGAGTATCGTGGGTTAGATCTCAAAGACATATTAAGTAATTACTGAAAAATTGTGTTCCTCTGTTACCCCATTAGCTATTTAAAAGATTAAGTACGCAAAGTCAAAGTGCAATTCTCAAGGATATATCAAATAAAAGTCAGCATTAATCAAATGAAGGAAGTCCTTGTATTAAGCTTTTGTAAAGCTTTCTTTGCGAAGTGATTGTGTAGTTGCAGAAGAGACATAGTTGATTTTGATTTTAATTTGTTCCAGTAAATGTTGTAAATTTTCCATTGGAAATTGGCGTCCATAGCACAGGCTCGACCTATTATGGCGTCAATGACCCTACTTAAATATGCCTAACCTGGAACTTTGCTTTTGTTGTAAATTTTAGCTATAAAATGTATTAGGAATCTTGGAGAAATAAAAAAATATTATAATAGTAACGCAGCTTAAATTTTATGATTATCACTGCCTGGTGTCTAGTAGTTTGATTTCTTTTCCTTTAATACATGACTATACATACATACATACATACATATACTCACGGCTAGATTTCCTTAGAAGGGGTAGCCAGAGCTAAGGAAACACAAATTCCTCAGCCACTTTTGGAAGCTAAGTGGGGAAAGGATGGTGAAAATAAAAGTTCTTGGTGATGGGTCTCCAACCGCATCGCCCAAAAATCCAATAAAAAGCCCCAATACCCTTAGTCGCCTCTTACGACACCCGTGGGTAGAAAGGGGTAGCGACATTCTAAGCCGGCACTACACGGCAATGACTATGAGTATACTAAGGGTTAAACTACAAAAAAGTGACGGCGAGAGCATCACTATTTACACCGAAAAAAAGATTGACAAGGGAAAGATAGTAAAATAAACGATGGCTAGTTATGGGTCTCTAACGACATTGATAAACAAATAGTAAAAAGTCTATGACGCGTCTTAGGACATACATACATATACTCACGGCTATAAATCCCAAGAAAGGTGTAGCCAGAGCTAAGGAATAAGAAATTCCTCAGCCACTTATGGAAAGTGCATGGGGTATAGATGGTAAAATTAAGGTTCTTGGTGATGGGTCTCCAACCGCATCTCCCAAAAATACCTTAAAAGCCCCAATACCGTTAGTCGCCTTTTACGTTCACCCACTTGAAGAAATAAGGTAGTGCTATTCTAAGCCGACACAACACAGCAATTAATTAAGTAATCTGAGGACATCTGCAGAATGAAGTGAATTAGTGCTACTTTAAGCCAAACACTACACAGCCATTCTCCGGGACAAATTTAATCAAATTTGGTTCAGTTAAAAATATGTCGATTACTAGTATACTTACTTACTTAATTATACTCACGCCCATTATTCCCTTTGGGGTAGGCAAAGACTATCGATCGCCACTTAGTACGATCTTAACAAACCTTTCTTGCTTCCCTTACATTCATTATTCTTCTCATACATGCTCTTTTATTCTTCTCACTTCGGCCCCCTGCCTGTATTAGTATACCTGCGTGTATTTCGATTTCGATATTATAATTATACAAATCAAGAAGATGTATTCAAGTAAAAATTAGTGAATACCATACATTTTGAATTCACCGAGGCATAAAATGGTACATAGTACTTATAATTTTCTGTCTTTGTAAGAAAAAATACAAATGTAAATGATTACAAAAATGTTTGCCAGGATTGTATTACAGAGGCAATTGATGGACTCTACCTACCCCATTGGGAAATGACAGTGATTGTATATAGAATGTATGACATAATAACTTTAGTTTCGTAAACAAAATATAAACGTTCACGCCGTTTATCCCCGAAGGGGTTGGTAGAGGTACCAATACTTCTGAACTCACATGGCAGTGCCATCTAGTGTCCAGAGAAGTTACCCACGTTTTGCTTAGACAGTGTACTCACGTGATAGGCGGCAGGCCTATCGCCGTTTTGTACGAATACACTGTCACATGACTAAGTCCAACTCAGCCATGTGGGTTTCCTCACGATGTTTACACTCACCGTTAACAACCATGATAAATTAACCACACATATGACTTTAGAAAAGACAAATTGGTGTGGGCCCGACCCAGGATTGGAACTCACGCCCTTCTGTTTTCGGGCGGGTGTTCTACCCACTGGACTATCATGTCATTAGTTTAGTTTCGTATCTGTAAAATAACACAATCCTCATGTACTTGCTTAATGAGTTAATAGCTCTACTGTCAGATGCCTCTTATGAACTCTCAGAGGTTAATTTAATTTGAATTTGTCAAAGGGCGTTCATTTGTTCTTATTAACGATGTGTAATGCATTTAATGTACCTACACGTGTTCTCACAGACATACATATTGCCCGTCAACGTAGCTAATAACAGTAAAGCCTTTTTATCATTAAAACTTTTGTACATACAGTGTATGTTTACATATATACGTATACTCACGGCTATAAATCCGTAGAAGGTAGCCAGAGCTAGGGAATTAAACATTCCTCAGCCAGTTTAGGAAAGTCCGCTTAGAAAAGCATTACTCGGTTATAGTTCTTGCTACTAAGGTATGTTGATCTTTTTAGTTTTTTAATTGGTGAATACATAAAAATTAGTTTTTTAATTGGTGAATACATAAAAATTATTTAAGTTGTCATTGTAATGCTTTCATAAGCTGAGGAAATACTACAAAGATACTTATTTCTACCATCTTGTCCCCTATCAACTTCTTAATGTGGTTTTCTTTCTCTAAAGCTCTGGCTACCCCTTTTTGAGATTTCTGGCCGTGATTATATGTATGTATGTATAAGTTTTAAATGGATTTCTTATCGTATCATAATGTGTTAGAAGTAAGAAATTTAGATGTTTCAAAACGGAACAGCGAAATATCTTGTATTGTAAATTGGAATGAAACTTTGATATAGAACGAATTAAATATTACTTACTTAAACCATTTTGTAATTACCAACTGTAAAATAATTCATAGTAAGTTTCCAAAAAAAGCTTTTGAATGAACAACTCCTCTACCGTTGAAAAAGTTGGTCAATTATATACGTAGGAACAAATGTAACAGTTTTAAATTTAACATTCTTTATAGGTTTTTGCTAAAGTTCGGATTTCTCGACCAAACACGACTTAAAAAAGTCCGAAACCCTAAGTCGCCTACAACACCGACGGGTAAATATAAGAATATGATATTCAAACGGCCTAAAACCATAATATAATCAAAATAGTTGCCCGTTAATATTATTCACTTGCAAGCTCATATCGAAGCGGTTTTCCTTGAAAATAACTCACTTACTAAGCGTAAGATTGCATTCATTTTAGACTTGTTTGGTTCGCAAGTTGCGTTTTCGAAATATCACCATTTTAGCATTCGGACTTAGTGAAATACACAAGTGGATTAGAAAGACATTAACTTGTTTCTATGATTTTTATGTGTAAAGGTTTATAGTAGTATAAGTTATTTATTGAACGATGCGTCTTATCGGATTGAGCTGTGTAGTGTCGGCATAGAACAGCACTACCACATGTATACCCGTGGGTAATGGTAAGAGGCGACTAAGGGTATAGATAGGGGCTTCTTACGTGATTTTTGGGCGATGTGGCTCGAGATCCGTCACCAACAAATATATATGATTGCCATCTTTTTCCCACTCAACTTCCAAAAATGGCTGAGGAATTTCTAATTTCGTAGGCTACCCCTTCTAGGGATTTATAGCCGTGAGTATATATATGTATGTTAGCATTCGGACTATGCCAAATCCAAAGGTGAATTAGAAAGACATTACATTTTTTCTATGATTTTCTATCTAATGAGAACTCTAGTTTATTTCTTGAAGGTAAGTCTTGTTAAAAAAAATAAGACTTAATGATTGTGTATTTTATAGCGCTTTCAAAATAACAACCAAAGTCCAAATTGAATTTACAAAGGCGTGACTCAGAAATAAGGTAGATATAAGAGCATCTATGAGAAGAATGATGAATGTTAAGTGGCGATCGATATTCTCTGCCTACTCCAATGGTAATAAAGGCCGTGAGTATAAGTGAGTATCTAGGCCCAATACGAAATAAATTAAAATAGAGCAATTAAAAATTTTAGCGATACGATTAATGTTTTCACACGTCACTAAATATCCGTGTAACCAAAACATCTAAAGAAACAGTTATCGAATCAAAATCTTCCAAAAACCTCAAGTAAACAAATTTTATTAGCAAACTGGGCGCGTCGGCTTAGTAGATGCAGATGACGTCATTTTAACGAGCGGGTCAAGGTTCTGTCTTGCACGAGTAGATGTACTTTATAGGGCTATGAATGGCATTGAGATTCTAATGTGGTTTGAACGTGGATTTGCATAGTGAGCTTTTAGATTGTGAATGGAAGCTTTGGTATACAGAATAGGTTAATGTACTTATGGCTAGATTGCTGTGATATGCTGAAAATACATATGAGTATATGTAGAGTGTTAATTCATTTATAATGTTGATATAAGCTTAGCCATCTTCAGGGTTTATAACAATTATAAATGGGAAAAAAAATGTTATAATGTTTAATTAAGCGCCGTGTAGTGTCGGCTTAGAATATCACTACCCCGTTTCTACCGATGGGTGTACGTAAGAGGCGACTAACGGTATTGGGGCTTTTAAGGGATTTTTGGGCGATGCGGTTGGAGACCCATCACCAACAACCTTTATTTTTACCATCTTTTCCCCACTCACATTTCCAAAAAGTAAAAGTAGCTGAGAAATTTCTAATTCCTTAGCTCTGGCTACCCCTTCTAGGGAATTATATAGCCGTGAGTATATGTATGTATGTATGTAGATTCATTTTAAATATTGATAAATGCAGAGCCATCTTCAGCGTTTATAACAATTTGAAATGGAAAGAAATTTGCTATAACGTTTAATAAAGTGTAAGACAAAAATGAAAACATATCAAAACAGATTATTACTTCCATTTTCCCATTGGGGTAGGCAGAGACTATCGATCGCCACCTCATACGATCCTGACAAACCTCTCTAGCTTCGTTTACATCCATCAATCTTTTCATACATGCTCTTTTATTCTTCATACTACGGACGCCTGCCTTTTTGAGCACACTCTCAATTGAAAATAGATTTTAAGAGTCGCTTTTAATATTAATTTATTATCCATATAATGCATTTATTTCGTTATAAACCTATAACCATGCATATATGATAACTTAAATTCAATTTTGTCGTATAGTTCTGAGTTAGTTACAAATGAACATCTGATTTCATAAATTAATACGTGATTGGACATTTATATCCATACTAAAGTAAAATTATACTGTCATCGCGCGTTGATTAAAGCTATTGCAATAACAAGTGTATGTGATTAATTAATTTTGATTACTGTGGCAATATTAATACGAAACATTTTAAGCCAATTAGGTCAAATTTAATGCGTCCAAAGTATGAAGAATGAAATGGTGTGGATAAAAAAGATTGATGAATGTAAATGAAGCCAAATAGGTTTGCCAGGATCGTACAAAATGACGTGGTTTTAACTGTCTACCCAAAAGGTAACTAGTGGCGTGAATATATGTATGTGCTCTTTAGTTTAGATCGATATTATAAAGAAGCTGAGCTATCATTACTAAACCTAGTACCATTAGTGACACTTTGTCCTGAGAAATTTCTAACGACATTTTGGTCCTCAGTAGGTTAAAAAGCATATATAAAAAATACAAATACTCACGGCTATGAGTCGATAAAACGGCATCTAGAACTTCAGAAAATGATATTTCAGTCACTTGTAATTAATTGGGAAAATATTGTATAATATAATATTGCCGTGTAGTGTCGGCTTAGAATAACACTACCCCATTTCTACCCGTGGGTGATCGTAAAAGGCGACTAAGGGTATAGGGGCTTTTTAAGTGATTTTTGGGCGATGTGGTTGGAGACCCGTCACCAAAAACATTTATTATTACCATCTTTCCCCCAACCAACTTCCAAAAGTTGCTGAGGAATTCCTCATTCCAAAGCTCTGGCTACCCCGTTAAGGGATTTATAGCCGTGAGTATGTGTGTGTGTGTGTGTGTGTGTGTGTGTGTGTGTGTGTGTGTATAATATTATGTTTTCGCTTATCTATACTTATAATAAATCTGCAGAGAGGTCAATTCTGTACATGAAATATATTTTTGAAATATCTATCAGGGGGTGGTTTATGATCGATACTGATGCCAAAAATGTGATCAGTAAAATTTTTGTCCGTCTGTCGGTTTGTATGTTCCTCATAAAAAACAAAAACTACTCGACGGATTTTAACGAAATTTGGCACAATTATTCTTCATACTCCTGGGCAGGTTATAATATACTTTTCAGCAGAGTAGTGAAGGGGAATTTCGGGAAATTTTGGAAAAACGGGAGAAGTTACTCCATTTTTTAAGCTTCCGTCGCGTGTGCAGCCTTAATAGTTAAAGTTACATAGAAATCATGTATAACGGAAATATTCTTCATAGAATTGTCTAAAAAATATCCCCCAACAGCATATGTCTATCTTTTATATGGTTGACTCACAATATCACGGGTAACTCCCGATAGCTTAGCAGTTCGGAGCATTCTGATTATATTTGTTTACTCTTACGTTTATAATACTCTCACTCATCCCTTATTTAAAAAAAAGTAACATTATAACCTATTCAATAAAAAAAGAGTAATAGAAATCGGTAGGGAAACACCGATATTATATATGAAATAAGCCATCGCGTCCGTGACCAAAACCAAATACTTACTAATTTAGAACGTTGGGAACCTAGCTGAGGTACTTTGCCTTTTTGTTGGCATCTTTTCTTTTTAAATTGTAATGTTTGTATGTGTTGTTATTGTGTTTGGTAACAAATAAATATCTTTTATCTTTTTTTTATCTTTAATTTACATATTACATACTAGACGGCGCCATCTAGATGGATCCTTAATCGCGGGATGGTTTCTTTTTTAGATTGTTATAAATTCTTTATAGCGTTTAACTCCACTTTGACTCAATCAGAAAATTTGCTTAATAACGGAGATACTGAACCGTTCATTAAAGCGCATTCAAAATCCCAAAGCTACACTGTTTAGGTGTGCTAAAAATCGCAATCATTGCGCTAAATATCACAAAGCTTGATCAGTGATTGAAGAAACCTCGGATATTTAAAAACCAACGCTACCCGTGCGAAGCTGGGCCATTCCACTAGTTTTTATTAATTTTGCTGTGTATTGTCGGCTTAGAATAGCACTACCCCATTTCTTCCAGTGGGTAAACGTAAGAGGCGACTAGCGGTAGCGGCTTTTAAGGGATTTTTGGGCGATGAGGTTGGACACCCATCACCAACCACCTTTATTTTACCATCTTTTCCCCACTTAACTTTCCTAAAGTGGCTGAGGAATTTCTAATAACTTAGCTCTGGCTACCCCATCTAGGGTTTTATAGCCGTGAGTATATGTATGTATGGATGATGTTATTTTTATTAAATCTTTACCCATATACAAAATATTTGTTCACATACCGAACATTCATATTTCATCACGAACATCAATAAAATTTGTCTCAATACTGAAAACTCATAATTCATTTTCACATGCAAGACATTATAAATTCCATCTCCCTCGGCAAGTTTCGCATTCAAAAATCTCGCCTATTGCACCGGAAGCGGTCGCCATTTTGCGAGCCGGAAGTGAATCGCGCGACCGGAAGCTGGGGCCAATCTTCCGTTTCCTGCGAGACGAAACTGCAGACTTATTGCGTGAATTTTAAGTTGTAAAATTATGGCTGGAAAATAGGGATGACAGCATTTTAAGATCCCAATAATTGTAATTTTGATTTAGTATAGTTGAAATTAGTATTTGAGTATTACTTATTGCGTTCCATTTCCTCAACTCTGTTTCACAGATTTTGATCATACTTTGCGCAATGGTCAAAGACAATCAGAAAATGGTTCTAATGGTAAAGATAATTTAAGAAAGTGTAACGTTACGGAATAATCACTCAACGTGTCCAAGTTAATACATGGGATGTTAATGATGTTTTCCCTTACCGTTAACCACCTTGCCGTGTAGTGCCGGCTTAGAATGTCGCTACCCCTTCCTACCCACGGGTGTCGTAAGAAGCGACTAAGGGTATTGGGGCTTTTTATTGGATTTTTGGGCGATGCGGTTGGAGACCCATCACCAAAAACCTTTATTTTACCATCTTTTCCCCACACAACTTCCAAAAGTGGCTGAGGAATTCCTTGGCTCTGGCTACCCCTTCTAGGGAATTACAGCCGTGAGTATATGTATGTATGTATGCACCTTGATAAACTAACCAAACATATAACTTATAGAAAAGTCACTTTGGTATAGGCCGTCTTAGGATTTCAACTCCTATTTCCTTCACGAGAATAAGTGGTTCTCTCAGTGAGCTTTAAATATTATTTTATCGTTTTTTTCCTTTCGCTTTATGATTAGGAAAACATTTTATAAAAAAACAAATAAGCTTGCTTAATAAAATCTAACCGTTAAATATAATCAAAAGTAAAAAATACAAATAATAATTTATTTAATTTGAAATCAGATCCGGATATAAATCAGATTCAAGACACAGAATAATCCTTCAAAACTTCTTTTCCCAGCATAGTGGAACTTGCAAAGTTTTTCTTTGTCAAGTAATTGTTATGTCTGGCAGCGAGAGATAACTACAGTTTGAGAATCTCATGATTTTGCGTTCAGTAACATCCTCGGTGTGTTTTGTGAGAGAAATATATAAAAATAGATAAAAAGGGATTGTCTGTTTGTTATATTTAAATCTACTACAAACAATTTGGAGCTCTGCGGGTGTCAAAAGAGGCGCTTAGTGTTTTGGGTTTTTGAAGTTATTGTTAGACGCAGTGCCTGGAAGGGACCCATCAACACACTTCTTTTATTTTACCATCTTTTCCCCACTCGATTTCCAAAAGTGGCTACAGAATTTAGTTTCTGAACCTATTATTAGCCCTTTTTTGCTGTTTATTTATGTGTATTACCGTGTATTGCCGGCTTACAGGGTCACCTACCCGTTTTTACCCACGGGTGTCGAAAAAGGCGAGTATGGGTATGGGGCTTTTTCAAGTTATTTTTGGTCGATGCGGGTGGCGACCCATCGTCAACGATACTTTATTTCTATCATCTTGTCCCTATCAACTTCCAAATGTGGCTGAGGAGTTTCTAGCTCTGAAGCTCTAGCTACCTCTTTTTGGGTTTTAGGGCCGTGAGTAAATGTATGACATATATACATACATACATATACTCAGGGCTATAAATCCCTAGAAGGGGTAATCAGAGCTAAGCAATTAGAGATGCCTCAGCCACATTTGGAAAATTGAGTGGGGAAAGGATGGTAAAGTAAAGGTTGTTGGTGATGGGTCTCCAACCGCATCGCCCAAAAATCTCGCCTCTTACGTACACCCATCGGTAGTAACGGGGTAGTGCTATTCTAAGCCGACACTACACGGCAAAAAATGATATATAAATGTATGAATGTATGTTATATAAGCTGTTTAGTATCTGCTTAGAACGCTAGCCATTTTTTTTTAAGCGAGTGTCGTAGTTAGAGTAAGCCTTGATTTTGGGACTTTTTAAGTGAGTGTTGGGTGGTATGACTGCGGCAACATCACGAACCATGTTTAATTGTATAATTCTTTCATGACGAAACTTCCTTACAGGCTGTAGATTGGAATCCTTAAGCGATAGTGATGAGTGGCTACCCTTATGGGATTTATAACCATATGCGTAAGTATATACAAATAAGCGCTTATACATATACTCACGGCTATATTTCCCTAGAAGGGGTAACCAGAGCTAAGGAATTATAAATTCCTCAGACAATTTTGGAAGTTGAGTGGAGAAAAGATGGTAAAAATAAAAGTTTTTGGTGATGGATCTCCAACCACATCGCCCAAAAATCCAATAAAAAGCCCCAGTACCCTTAGTCGCCTCTTACGACACCCATCGGTAGAAAGGGGTAGCGACATTCTAAGCCGGCACTACACGGCAAATATAGGTAATAATGTATACTTTGTACATAAACAGGTGTCCAGGAGGGCGTGTATGAAAATTTTGATTATGTAAATACTCGTATTGATGGAGGGTTAGGTTAACTAATGGCATAATAAACAAAATTAACATTAGAATGTTTTTGTTCATTAAAACCTCATGTGGGGATTATTACTAATAAATAAAGGATAAATAAAAGAAGAAAATAATAGGTCGCGGGTTTGATCCCCGTTAATGTCGAAATTTTTTCATTCCTTTTATTTATTAAAAATAATACTGTAATTTTTTTTTGTTTATTTATTTATTATTTTTGTTTATCTTTTTATGCTGATTTATTATACCACCAAAAAGCACTTATTTTGACACATCTTTCTTTGGTGTAATTTTATGCAGTAAATAATAGTTTCTTACCTACTTTTCATTTTTTATTTTATTTTTACTTATTTTATAATCAAAATTCTTACTGTCCGTGCAAAGCTGTGGTCAATTGCTAGTTTTAAGTAAGAAACTGATAAGTCAATGTAAATGTATACGGAAATGAAATATGGATTAAGATAGCTCCAACGTAAGTTGAATGGTTATTCATCGTTATATTAGATTAGATATATACATACATACATACATATACTATTGATCGCCACTTCGTACGATCCTGACAAACTTCTCTAGCTTCGTTTACATCCATAAGATATATCTATATTTAGATTAGATATATCTATCTTCTTCTATACTATAATAAGACTGTACCGAGGTCAAAACTGTACAATAAAGAAAAAAAAAAAAACTGGTGGAATATGTTTAATTTTCGATACTGAAGCTAAATTTTCGCTTTTTTAAAAAAATTACTGTCTGTCTGTCTGTCTGTATGTCCGGTCATCACGTTAATTCTACCAGACGGATCTTGATCAAATTTGGTGTAAATGTAGCTTATACACCTGGCCAACATATAGGATATCATTTATCCCGGATTTCGCAAGTGTTCCCACAGGAGCATAAAAAAATAGAATATTTATATTTACGCAATTATTTTTTTTATCGAATGAGTTTATCAGACTCTTCATTAATAGTCTTTTTGGAAAAAATAAGGGTTTCATCCATTTTCATCAAAATAAATGTCCAGTTAATTGTTTGTCAATAGTATGACTACTAAATATATAGCTTATCAAAAATTTGAAGTCAATACTAACGTCTTCGTGGCGTAGCGGTATACCGTTTGGTTAATACTAATCGAACGGAAGACCGAAGAAGATCGAAGAGAAGACGGAAGATGGGGAAAAGGTAGTCAAATGGGACTCCAACTGCATCGCCCAATAATCACATCAAAAGCCTTTATGTTCTTTATATCTATTACAACGCCCACGGGATTATAAAAAAAAAACGAAAGTTAAGATTGTGTTTTGGTATTTTGGATGTAAACCGGATGCAAAAAAAAAATATTAGTCCACGCGGACGTAGTCGCGGGCAAAAAGCTAGTAAATAATATCGAACCATAGGAAACTATCGTATTATATTATTTTATCTTTATTTCTTTATACATACATACATTTACTCACGGCTATAAATCCCTTAACGGGGTAGCCAGAGCTTTGGAATGAGAAATTCCTCAGCCACTTTTGGAAGTTGATTGGGGAAAAGATTGTAATAATAAATGTTCTTGGTGACGGGTCTCCAACCACATCGCCCAAAAATCACTTGAAAAGCCCCTATATCCTTAGTCGCCTCTTACGATCACCCACGTATCACCCCATTATTTCTTTATCTACTGGCTGTAAAGTGAAGGTTTAGTATAACACTTTCTTCTTTCACTTCTAGTCTAACTTCTTTTCGCGGGCATCGTAGGGGTGACTAAAATTTAGGGGCATGTTAGCACTGTCGGTTTGCTAAAACAACATAAGATATATAATAGAATAACTCTTTATTGCACATCAAACACAAATTTACAAAAATAATAATATGATCAAACAGTTTACAGCGATGTACAATTGGCGGTCCTATCGCTAAAAGCGATCTCTTCCAGACAACCTTTGGAAGGTGAGATCGATAAATTAATTATTATAATACCAAGATATACCAAGATTATTTATTTATTTATTTATTATTGAGTAAAACAAACAGCACTTAATCTATTAACAAACATTTTTAAATATAACAATTTATCGTGCCAATTATATGTTTCACAAATTACATTAGATAAACTGAGCATTTATTTGTAACAGAAATATGTATGGACAAATAAAATATAATTATTTTTCTCTAATGTGTGTTTCATGTGTGTTTGAAGATTATGTATAGTAAAAGTTACTTTAAATGTAATGATATAAACTAAACATATCGCTCGATTCCATTTCTTATCGCAGACGTCGTATGAGGCTGTTCAAGTTATAGGATTGTTTAAAATAAAATACATTCACGCCCTTACTTCCATCGGGGTGGGCAAAGACTAAAGATCGCCATTTTGTACGATCCTGGCAAATCTCTCTAGCTTCATTCACATCCATCAATCTTGTCAAAAAATTCTCTTATATTCTTTTTACTTTGGACACCACTCTTTGAGCACATTCTCTATTTGGTCCAAATGAGTACTCCAAGATTGTCCTCTACTAACATACATACATATACTCACGGCTATAAATCCCTAGAAGGGGTAGCCAGAGCTAAGGAACTAGAAGTTCCTTAGCCACTTTTGGAAAGTTGAGTGGGGAAAAGATGGTAAAATAAAGGTTGTTGGTGAAGGGTCTCCAACCGCATCGCCCAAAAATCCCTTAAAAGCCCCAATGCCGTTAGTCGCCTCTTACGTACACCCATCGGAAGAAATGGGGTAGTGTTATTCTAAGCCAAAACTACATACTAGACTCTACTAACACATTGGCTCTATAGATCTCTTTCACCAACTCACTGTCATCCATCCTCTTTATGTGCCCAAACTATCTAAATATTTCTTTGTCTATCTTTTTTACAATATCATCTTCCACACCACACTTTACACCAATCACACTAGTTTTAAGTAACTTAACTTAGACGTAACTTTGCACAATCTTCGCAAACTCCACGAGTTTTACCTTCATTATGATCCTTCCTAAGCTTTTATACCGTTCTTTTCTGCTATTATAAGGATTATAGTCGAAAGAATGTTATGAATACTATTCTACACCACTCATACCCACATACCTCGATACATACATATACTCACGGCTACATTTCCCTAGTAGGGGTAGCCAGAGCTAAGGAATTAAAAATTCCTCAGCCACTTTTGTAAGCTGAGTAGGAAAAAGATGGTGAAAATTTAGGTTTTTGGTGATGGGTGTCCAACCGCATCGCCCAAAAATCCAATAAAAAGCCCCAATACCCTTAGTCGCCTCTTACGATCACCCACGGGTAGAAATGGGGTAGCGACATTCTAAGCCGGCACTACAACGGCAATATTACATATTGAAACAATCGTAACACAAATTCAGCATTCCAAGATAATTCATTCAAAGACAGTAAGACCTATTGTACGCCAACGCAGGTGTACTGTCGGCCGTACCGAGTCAAGGGCGTTTTGTCTTTACTCATTGTCTCTTGTTAGGATTAAATACAGTGGGCTATAGAAAAACTTCGCGTCGTTGGTTTTGATGAGTACAATTTGGTTAAAATTTTACCAAATTGTATCCATATTTTAGCAACCGTGATAGTTCAATGGGTAGAACACCGGTTATCGTGCAAACGACTCGTATTTAAATCCCGGGCCGGGCCTACTCAAATTTGTCCTTTCTAAAGACATATGTGTGGTTAATTTATCATGGTTGTTAACGGTGAGGGAAAACATCGTGAGGAAACCCACATGGCTGAGTTGTACTAAGTCATGTGATAGTGTATTCGTAGAAAACGGCGATAGGCCTGCCCCCTATCACGTGAGTACACTGTCCATGCAAAACGATGTTACATTGTTCATAAAGCAATGAGTCTTTTTTCGATATTCCCTAGCACCATTTTGTCTGATGAGCGTTGGTTTAGCGCATATAAAATCACAAAAAGTAAAAAGGTCGAAATATCTAAGAGTTGATCATCGATTTTGGCCATCGTTTTTTGATCCATCGAGCAAGACAGACAGAAGAATATAAAATAGCAATAATTCTGCTTCCATGAATTATAAGATAACGACTCCATCATTTCATTAGTCATTTACTATAAATGAAGCAATGTTAATTGAATCACTAGATGATGTCATGACGAATTGGTCTGTAGAAGAATCGGGGACAGTATCAGCCAGTAGACCTTCCTTAAGATATCCACAATGACCGGTTCTGCTTTGCTCCCGGGTTCTTACGATTTTGTCTACCTTTTTGTAGAGTAAATACATACATACATATACTCACGGCCGTGAATCTCAAAAAGGGGTAGCCAGAGCTTCAGATCCAGTTACTCCTCAGTCACATTTAGAAGTTGATAGGGGACAAGATGATAGAAATAATGTGTTGTTGGTGATGGGTCTCCAACCAAATCACCCAAAAACTACTTTAAGGCCCCATATCCTTAGTCGCCTCTTACAACACCCGTGGGTAGAGAGGGGTAGTAACATTCTACACGGTTTCACTTATACTTTTTGGAGCCTCCCGTGAAATGTTCAGTATCCGATATACCTAGCCTGATGAGGACCCTAGTGGCAATTAGTAGTACATATTCTATATCTAGAGCCTATTTCATAGGTTTCAGAGTGGCAGCCACGTACCAAACTATACAGTATAGGTAGAATTGGTGTAACTGACTTAAAGGACCATGGGGGATTTTGTATGAACCCCGTCCCCACCCTACAACAGTCATGGGATATGTGTCAATTTGTTCATTGGGACCCAAAAAAGTCTAAAGTACCTGTGTTAATTGCAAAAACAATTGGGTTTTTTTATAATAAAAAAATTACTTTTCGGCACAAATGTATTTATTTTTCAACAAAAATATTTTTTTGTATGTGTAAGTAAAAAAGAAGAATATATTATAAAATCTAAACTCCAAGCATTTGAAATATGTCGCCATAGTAAAAAGTTCTCTATTCTAATAGATGTTTCAAATGACACTTGTTTGAAATCTGTTGGATGGTGGGGACGTTTTTTCCCATCGTCCTTTTACGTAATGTTATTTTTGGTATTTCTAAGTATAATAAATTATAATTTATTCTAAGTCTGACTGTACTATGATTATGTCAAATTGACACAAGTCGTGAGAATTCCTCAACGAAGGTCAAAACACTATATGAACGACGGTAATTACTAAAGGGACAAACAGTTTTGTCCACATGTGTAACCGTGGGACTCAAGTTTATTGTAATTATTAATAAGTGCCAAATGAGTTGGTAAATAATATCTTGCGGACGGTTTTCCTTAGTGTTATTTTGTGGAAGGCCAATGGCCTGCAAGTAGGTGGTAAATTAAAGCAAAAAAAATTAAATAAGTAAGTATGTATGTCGAAGTATAAAGATAAATAATTACGCCATTATTTTCCATTGGGGTCGGCAGAGACTATTGATCGCCACTTTGTACGATCCTGGCAAACTATGAGTGAAACGAAGAAACGAAGCTAGAGTCGTCTACATCCATCAACCTTTTTATGAAATGCTCTTATCTTCTTCATACTTCGAACGCCTGCCTTTTTGAGCACACTCTCTATTTGGTCTCGGTATTGGGGATAATCTATAATAAAAGCCGCAAAATTTGCCCCCAAACATACATACATATGTCGTGGCCATATCGTAGATTTGAACACATCGTGAAATGATCGATCATCTCATGAAATAGTCACATTTCATGATGTGGCCAACTTAATTTGACCAGATCATAAAATCGTCAACGTTTCACGATTTAATCGTCCACGCTTGGCCAGATCGTAGAATAGGGCGACCTGTGAAATGCGATCCAAACTCAACGGTTTTTTAACATATTGCTCAGTTTTTTCGTAATTTGCAAAGTACTCGAGAAACTTTTCGTCGAAAACTCTTTTGCTATCACTTTCTTCTTCGCTTAATAGCGAATAATTAACTTCTTTACTGCGAGAAATAACATTTTTGACAGTGGCCGCCATCTTCACACATAAACAAAGCGTTTTCAGCGCCTCTACCGGTAATTAATGTGACTACTTTACGATATGACCAAATAATCTTAACCATTTCATGAAGAGGCCGCGCGTTTAGTTGGCCATATCGAGAAACGATTTTTTATCATTGATCTGCCCAAACCACATCACGATGTGGCCACTAAACAGTTGAACATTTCATGAAATACGACTATTTCATGAAATGATCGATCATTTCACGATGTGTTCAATTCTACGATATGGCCACGACACATACATTAAGCCAATTTATAGCTAATGTCGGTTTTACTCCTACGGTAAAGTAGAAAAACAAGGATAGAATCGCTTAGGCTAAATTGGATAGATTTAGTTGTTGACACGCGTGACTTCACCTACTCAGTATCGTTCCTCTAGCAAAGATAATTTGTGTTGGATTGTTACTGTGCTATTATTGCCCTAGATACGCAATATAATATACTAGTCGTATTATTATATTGCGTATAGGGGCTTTTTAAGTGATTTTTGGACAATGTGGTTAGAACCCGTCACCAAAAACGTTAATTATTATCATCTTTTCCCCAATCAACTTCCAAAAGTGGCTGAGGAATTTATCATTCCAAAGCTCTGGCTACCCCGTTAAGGGATTTATAGCCGTGAGTATATGCATGTCTGTATAAATATACACACAGCTGTAAACCCGAAAAAGGGTAAGCGAAGCAGCAGAATGAGAAATTAAGATGACCCACCAAAACATTCTGTAAAAACTAGCCAAGTCTCATGGAGCTGTTATCTCTAAAAAGTTATGAAATCTAGACTAAGTCATGCCAAGCCTAAGGTTCACATACATATACTCACGGCTATAAATCCCTAGAAGGGGGTAGCCAGAGCTAAGGAATTATAAATTCCTCAGCTTCTTTTGGAAAGTTGCGTGGGGAAAAGATGGTAAAATAAGGTTCCTTACCGAGATTACTTTATTATTATATGTTTTGTGTACTAATGTATACACGTAAATAACGCACACAAGAACAACATAACTCTCTCTGGCGTGAAATAACTGAATGCCGCCAGTCAAAAGAAGCGATGCCGGACATAGATAAAAGACTAACACTAACTAGACGACTACTTCGATTAAACAGGAGAAGCCTAAGAATGATAACAGGAATCATCACTGGTCATTGCTCACTGAATAAGCACTTTCACAACATCGGTGTAACAGATAGTCCTCTGTGCAGAGCATGCATGGAAGCCGAGGATACAGTAAATCACGTCATGTTTGAGTGCCAGGCTCTAAACAGCCCGTACTCAAAAGATAGGACAAGAACAGGTAGTACAAAAAACTTTTTAAAAGACCTAGGACAACTTGAAAGATTTTGGACAGAGTTAGGGTGGATTGAATAAGATGGCCAGGGCCCACGTAAAAAAGTTCCATTAGGGAGCTATGTGCGGAAACCAGAATACTAATCAATCAAGGTTCCTTACTGAGATTACTTTATTATTATATGTTTTGTGTACTAATGTATACACGTAAATAAGGTTTACCGGCCTTTTAACTGTAATAATAACACACACAACCGTTTGGTTAGACATTCGTGGTACGATTTATGCTGGTTTTTTTGTAAACTAGCATTTCTATAAAGTCATCTCTAAAATGGATGAGTATTTAATGGATACAATATACTCGCCCTTTCAGAATAAAAAAATATATATGAAAAGATTAATGATTGGAGAATGTAGACAAAACTCGAGGGGTTTGCCAGGCTCGTAGTGCTGATCAACATTCTCTGTTAACCTCAATAAGACTTAATTGTGTTAGTATATTTATATTTTTTTTAGCAACCGTGATAGCCCAGTGGGTAGAACACTCGGTTATCGTTCAAACGACTAGTGTTCAAATCCTGGGTCGGGCCTACACCAATTTGTCTTTTCTAAAGATATATGTGTGGTTAATTTATCATGGTTGTTAACGGTGAGGGAAAACATCGTGAGGAAACCCACATGGCTGAGTTGTACTTAGTCATGTGACAGTGTATTCGTACAAAACGGCGATAGGCCTGCCCCCTATCACGTGAGTACACTGTCCATGCAAAACGTGGGTACTCTGAACACCAGGTGACAAAGTCACGTGATGTTCAGAAGTATTAGTACCTCTGCCAACCCCTTTGGGGATATTCGGCGTGAACGTTTATGTTTATGTTATGTTATGTATTATATTTATATAAGTATGTATCTGTTTAAATAGTGCATTTAATTTTAACAATAATATTCCTTTTTTCTTCTTAAGGAAAGCATGATTGCACCAAAGAATTTTTTGTTTTGTGTGTCAAAATCACCCAATAAATTATTTGTGAGCATATTTCGTTTCACTTCAAAATACTTTATCAACCTTGTTTGGGACCCTTTACCTCATCAATAAGATGACCACGTGACATAACAAAGAACTGACAATATAGACAAAAAGAGAACAATACTTTTTTTGTCACCCTCGTCGAGTCATTGATGCATGATTCTCAAGGTGCAAGACCGATTTACTACGGAAATATGCATCAAAGATTTACTTGATGAGGTCTATCTATACTGTCTATATTTAAGACTTAAATTTCAAAAGAGGGCATTGAGCTTTAGAATCCACAATTCCTCAGCTATTTTCTGAAAATAAGGAGCGCATAAGGTAGTGGTAGTAGAGGACGACCTCGAAGGACTCATTTGGATCAAATAGAAAATGTGCTCCAAAAGGCAGATATCCGAAGTATGAAGAATAAAAGAGCATGTATGAAAATATTTATGGATGTGAACGAAGCTAGAGAGTTTTGCCAGAATCGTACATCGTGGCGACCGATGGTCTCTGCCTAACCAATGGAAACTAACGGTGCGAGTATATTGTATGTATGTAAGGAGCAAAAAAAATTGTTTAAACTTACATACGTATAATATACAAACGCGCGGCTATAAATTCTAAAAAAGGGTAGCCAACTTTGATATAAAATATTGTTTATCCACTTCAAGGAAAATAATTGGGGAAAAGATAGACAAATAATGGAGTGTTTAAAATTCCAAATGTCGTTTAAGTTATTTCAATTTGGGGTACGTGTATTGAAATTAAATAATATAAGAATTAAAATACAAAAATTTCCGTGTAGTGTCGGCTTAGAATGACACTACCCCATTTCTACCTGTGGGTGATCGTAAGAGGCGACTAAGGGTATAGGGGCTTTTTAAGTGATTTTTGGGCGATGTGGTTGGAGATCCATCACCAAAAACATTTATTATTACCATCTTTTCCCCAATCAACTTCCAAAAGTGGCTGAGAAATTTCTTATTCCAAAGCTCTGGCTACCCCGTTAAGGGATTTATAGCCGTGAGTATATGTATGTATGTATGTAAAATACAAAAAGACAAAGAAACATAACACAAAATAATATTCACATAAACGCTCGCATACTCAATCTTAGATGACGTACAACTACGTATAAATCTTCGAGCGCCATTCATAAACCAATTCCCATATTATAACGCAATAGTAACATAGTACATACAAAGTGGCAAAGTGGAATGCAGTTTTAAAAGTACCAGTTTTCCTAAGGAAGGATATTGCGAAACTGTGTTTGCGAATGATTTGCCGACGACGCTCAAGGTTGTGCCTTTATGAGGTTTTAGTATGGAATAGTGTGGTTGATTGAGTGAATTATATATAGATAAAATTATGCAATAGATGTTTTGGAGTATTTTGGGATAGGTTATGTGATAGAGTGAGACTTAGTGTGATTCGTCTGAGGTGCGGTGAGAAAGATGATATTATAAAAAGATGGAAAAAGGGATGTTAAGAGCATAATTTGGGCACATAGGCATGGATGGATGAAAATGGATAAAGGTGTTATAAATAAATAATAGTATTGGTTTAAGGCATAAACAGAGCCAATATGGATGGCAATATTAGTAGAGGAAAACCATGGTGTGGATTTAGATAAAACATATAGTGTGCTCAAAAAGGCGTCAAAGTATGAGAATAATTAAGCATGTACGAAGATATTGATGAACGTAAATCGAGATCAATAGGTTTGCCGAGATCCTAAAAATGACGATCGATAGCCGTATTACATCACGTTACCTAAATGTCGGCTGATGCTTAGAGTACCCACGTTTTGCTTGGGCAGTGTACTGACGTGAGAAGGGGCAGGCCGATCGCCGTTTTTGTACCTATACATTGTCACATGGCTAAGAACAACTTTGCCATATGGATTTGTTTAAATTTTTTTCCTCACCCTTACAAACCTTTGGAAAAGACACATCATATTGGTGTAGGCTCAACTCAGAAATTAAACTCACATATCCTACACAAAAAGCTTTAGTTCTCTAACCTTTCACAATTTTCTAAATAAAATTCATATTCCGTGCCAAACACGGCAAAACTTTGTTACTGTATACACAGCAATATCACTGTTATAAACTTATATGTATTTTTGCGCTTCATAATAGGCTCCCAGTGGTAATTAGCTTGTTTTAATTACCGCGACTGGGTGCCGATGTACAAAGCTTTTGGCATCGCGTCAAGTGACAAGCGAGATAAAATTACGTAATGGTGCCGAAGAAACTGCGTTTTTAAAGTTTCTTGTGTTCAATAAAATTTTAGTATAATGGTTACAGTCTATAGATTTTTAGAGTTTTATTGTATAATTGTGGTAAAGATTACAAAGCTCTTTATAACATATGCAAATGTGTCAAGTGAAATACATGGTAGTGTGTATAATGGATTAAGAATTAATTTTATGGATTTAGTTCACATTTTTATTTTTTAAGAAAAAACAGCATGTATGAAAAGTTTGATGAATGTAAACAAAACTAGAGAGGTTTTCCGGGATCATTCGAAGTGGCAATCCGTTGTCTCTGCCTACCGTAATGGGAAATAATGGCGTGAGTAATCATGCATGTATGTATTTTCGAAAATGCTCTAAATACTCCTCTTGTATACAAAAACAAATCTGTAAAATTGTATACTCCTCCATCTGCGCAATTTTATGAAAACGTTACTAAAGTTTTGCTTGCGGGTGCTATTTTCCACAATGTAGGGATAAAGAACTTTGTTATGTTAACATTGTGTAATTCTATTATGTAACATGTATGTAGCAACCGTGATAGCCCAGTGGGTAGAACACTTGGTTATCGTGCAAACGACTAGTGTTCAAATCCTGGGTCGGGCTTACACCAATTTGTCTTTTCTAAAGACATATGTGTGGTTAATTTATCATGGTTGTTAACGGTGAGGGAAAACATTGTGAGGAAACCCACATGGCTGAGTTGTACTTAGTCATGTGACAGTGTATTCGTACAAAACGGCGATAGGCTTGCCTTGCCTATCACGTGAGTACACTGTCCATGCAAAACGTGGGTACTCTGAACACCAGGTGACAAAGTCACGTGATGTTCAGAATTATTAG
This sequence comes from Bedellia somnulentella, assembly GCA_963576735.1. Taxonomy (NCBI): domain Eukaryota; kingdom Metazoa; phylum Arthropoda; class Insecta; order Lepidoptera; family Bedelliidae; genus Bedellia; species Bedellia somnulentella. Next base: position 2,987,255 of record OY755196.1, read on the forward strand.
TACCTCTGCCAACACCTTCGGCGATATTCGGCGTGAACGTTCATGTTATGTTATGTTATGTTATTATGTAAGTAAATAAAACCACATTTAGTATTCTTGTTCGTTCAAGATAAAGGTAGATTTTACTTGACAACAATCGTCATATCATTGAACATTTTAAAGTTGTTATAAATATTACTACTAATACTATTTTAGTTTGCCGTGTAGTGCCGGCTTAGAATGTCGCTACCCCTTTCTTCCTACGGGTGTCGTAAGAAGCGACTAAGGGTATCGGGGCTTTATATTGGATTTTTGGGCGATGCGGTTGGAGACCCATCACTAAAAACCATTTATTTTTACCATATTTTCCCCACTCAACTCCCAAAAGTGGCTGAGGAATTTCTAATTCCTTAGCTATGGCTACCCCTTCTAGGGAAATATAGCCGTGAGTATATGTATGTATGTATGTACTATTTAAGTACTAATTAACATTATTTGAGTTAAAATAATAAATACTTTGAGTTTTTTGCCGTGCTCTTAGTTTTGTACACAGAAAAACCATAACTTTTTTTGCTGTGTAGTGTCAGCTTAGAATAGCACTACCCAATTTCTTCCGGTGGGTGTGCGTAAAAGGCGACTAACGGTATAGGGGCTTTTAAGGGATTTTTGGGGCGATACGATTGGAGACCCATCACAAAGCACCTTTATTTCACTATCTATTCCCCACGCACCTTTTAAAAGTGGCTGTGGAATTTCTAATTCCTTAGCTCTGGCTACCCCTTTCTTGGGATTTATAGCCGTGAGTATATGTATGTATGTAAAAACTATAACAATACATTGTTACAAAACGGTTACAACCTAACGTCAAAACAGTAGACGGACAGATTACTACCGATAGTCGATACGACCAATTTCTGAATTGAGTATTCCAGCTGAAAACAACTTAAGTATCGTTCTGTCGTATTGAAATCTTAACAACTGAATGAGACAAAACGATACGTATACCTCTGAGATAGGAAACGCAAACACTACTTAAAAGTGTATAAGAAATAAAGGATAGAAGAATTTCGCGCTGGCAGCCATTGACACGGTAGCTCAATGGCAGAGCGACGGGGGCGTATACCCGAGGTCGCGGGTTCGATTCCCGCCTGTGTCGAAATTTTTCTTTCCTTTATTTATTCTTTATTTATTAGTTATAATCCCCACATGAGGTTTTCATGAACAGATTGAAATTATGCGATACTTAAGTCGTTCTCAGCTTGAATACTCAATTTGGAAATCGGGCGTATGAAACCTTAGTAATGGGTTTCGTTTCACCATTTTTCTTCGGAACCCTAAAAACTTGAATCAGCTGTTTCTTTGTTGCGAAGTTGTAAAACTGGTAAGTTGTGTTCTGAGTTCTGGTTAATAAGATTTTAGTGCAAAGAAACTTGGTCAGAACAAAAGGAAGCTTATGAACTTACCTTATTTTGTAGACCTTACTTACATTCACTGGTTTTATCTTATTTTGGTTTATAATATATTATTTAAAATTCGTAGAATTCTGCGGTTTTATAAGAGTTGCTTCTGTGAAAATTCTTTACCTGAAATGGGAACCAATTCAAAGGTATAAAAAAGACGATTAATTTCCAGGTCTTACTACACTAAAATAAACTTGAATATTACTTCTAATAAACTTCGATTTATTTTACCATATTTTGTTTAATATTAAGTAAGGTCGAGCCTTACCGTGTAGTATCGGCTTAGAATGTCACTGCCCCTTTCAACCCACGGGTGTCGTAAGAGGCGACTAAGGGGTTTTTATGAGTGGTTTTAAGGCGATGCGGTTGGAGACCCATCACTAAAGTTACTTTATTTCTACTATCTTCTCCCCTATCAACTTCCAAATGTGGCTGACGAGTTTCTAGCTCTGAAGCTGTGGCTACCCCTTCTTGGGATTTATGGTCGTTAGTATTAAAAAATTAATAGTTTAAAAAACACTAAAAAACACGCTTTTATAAGTCAAAAATAAATTACGGGTCGTTCAAGTTGTCTCAATTTCTGGGCTGAAGTGTAAACTATGTGCTTTTAATTATAATATTTGATTGTAAAAGCGTGGGGCGCTGGAAAAGGAAAGATTTTTTGTTTACCTTGCTAAGAAATCAAGTTAAGCGATGTTTCGGGAAGCAGATTACAGAGATCGGCACTCTAACTAGAGTTGCAGCACCACTAGTTGGAGGCTCTATATTAAACAGTCTGTTCAAAGTACTAGTCAACAGTGGCAAAATGTAGAGTTCTTATTCGTGTATTTGTTTACAAGAAAGTTTTTCCTGCTCCAGCGCCCCACGCTTTTACAATCAAATATTATAATTAAAAGCACATAGTTTACACTTCAGCCCAGAAATAGAGACAACTTGAACGACCCGTAATTTATTTTTGACTTATAAAAGCGTGTTTTTTAGTGTTTTTTAAACTATTAATTTATTTTATGCTTTTTAGTCTTTGCTAATAGCATATTTTAAACATTTATTTCAAATAGACGAATGAGCCCGCATCCTCTCTATCTCCGCCAGTGGCCAGTGCGTCTGTATTGCATGGTGTCTTACCTGTCAGCTTAGAACAATTTAACTCTTCAATCTGGAGACCACTAAGTGATTTTACTCGACTCAGCGCCACATATGCCTGTCCATCCGCAAAAGTACGGGACCCTAAGTACACCACGGCGTGGTCTACCGTACAGCCTTGCATCTTGTGCACGGTAGATGCCCAACTTAAAATCACTGGGAGCATGCGCCTTTCCACCGTACCGTAGCTGTACTTGGCCGGGAATTGGATGCCTATAGGCTGAATTAGGTGCTTGCCGTCGTTACCAAAATTAACTTTGTATCGTAGTAGCGCCTGTAGCTCAGTTGGACTGATGTGATCGTATTTACAAGTTAAGCAACGCGAGCTGCGGTCCGTCCACGGATGGGTAACCGCCTAGTGGTATTTATATCGGGCGCTACCGTGCTTCGCAAGGCACGTAAAGCCGTTGGTGCCGGTTGTTATCGTAAGATAGCAGTCGTCAAGCTTTGTCAGAGACCCAAACGGGCGGCTTGATAACATCTAACGGTAAGGTGACCACTAGCCTTCCAAACCTCCACCAACCCGGCTGGCCCCCGTGGTAAAGTATGGCTAATACCTTCCTCACGGAATTCATAATGAAGTTCCAGTTCAAATCTTCCGGCTCCATCATCAGATCAGTTCGATAGTATTATATTATTGTATTCAGACCTTGAAATCTAATCGTGGTCAAAGTTCATTTCGTGGTCAAAGTTCATTACAAGACCTTTCTAACAAGTCCAAACACGGCTATGATACGATATTTCATCATGGAATGCTAGTGCCTATCTTCCGGCTTCATCATCAGACCTTGAAACCTAATCATGGTCAACGTTCATTACAAGACCTTTTTAACAAGTCAAAACACGGCTATGATACGATCATCCATCATGAAGTTCCAGTTCATATCTTCCGGCTCCATCATCAGATCAGCTCGACAGTACCATATTATTGTATTGTCATCGTAATCACATACAACTGCCAATTTTCATAACGCTATGACCTTTAGAAGATGGTTAAATTAGTTTTCTTAGATTTGATTACATAGTTACATACATACAGGTAGACCTAATAAAAGCGTGTTAATGAGTTTCCATCTGTTTGTTTGTCAAATCTTTCGCATATTCATCATCGTGTATTTAAATCGATGTTTCAAGTAAATGTCATGTAAAGGGACGTTAGTATCACTCGCCGTTAATCCAGTTTAAATTAAAAGCGCCACACTGTTCAATTAGATTCATTCATTTCAAAATGGTTTCGTTCAATTACAAACGCGATATATAGATTCAGATACGAATCAAAAAGAGATATGCTCGGTTATGAGGTTTGTATCATCCGGAATTTAAGAAAGATTTTTTACTGAATTCTACGGAATAACTATTTTAGATCCTAGTGTTTTGCTGTTTAGTGTCGGCTTAGAATAGCACTATCTCATTTCTTCCGGTGAGTGTACATAAGAGGCGACTAACGGTATTGGGGCTTTTAAGGGATTTTTGGGCGATGCGGTTGGAGACCCATCACCACAACCTTTATTTTACCATCTTTTCCCCACTCAACTTCCAAAAGTGGCTGAGGAATTTCTAATTCCTTAGCTCTGGCTACCCCTTCTAGGGATTTAAAGCCGTGAGTATATGTGTGTATGTTTTGCAAGGAATGTGAATATTGTTATACATGTCCGGATATTTCTACTGAGGTCAAGTTATCCCAAAAGTAACTCAACTTTAACTCAAAGAGTCACGCCATATATCCCTGAAGAGATTTGTAGAGTTACTAAAGGTCACGTGACATTGTCCCCTGGTGTTCAGAGTACCCACGTTTTGCATGGACAGTGTACTCACGTGATAGGGGGCAAGCCTATCGCCGTTTTATACGAATACACTGTCACATGACTAAGTACACCTCAGCCATGTGGGCCCTCACCATGTTTTCCCTCACCGTAAACAACCATGAAAAATTTACCACATGTATGACTTCAGAAAATGACAATTGGTGTAGGCCCTGGGATTTGAACCCTAATCGTCTGCAACGTAAGCGGTGTTTTACCCACTGAGCTGTCGTAGTTGCAGTAATACATACATACATACATACATATTCTCACGCCGTTAGTTCCCATTGGGGTAGGCAGAGACTATCGATCGCCACTTTGTACGATCCTGGCAAACCTCTCTGGCTTTGTTTACATCCATCAATCTTTTCCTACATGCTCTTTTATTCTTCATACTGCGGACACCTGCCTTTTTGAGCACATTTTCTATTTGATCCAAATGTGTCCTCCGAGGTCTTCCTCTACTAACATTACCTTCCACATTGGCTTTATATATCTCTTTCACCAATATACTGTAAGTAAATAATAAGTAAGTACTATTTAATGAGTTAATGTAATATTTTCACTCTATATAATACAAATTTAAGTATCATAGAAGACTTATTAATAATCATTAATCTACTCAGCTATTAAAGTTTCAATGTGGTTGGGGACCCATTACCACCAATACTTTAATGTTATTATTTTTTCCCACTTAACTTCTAAAATTAGCTGAAGAAATTATAATAATAAAACTTCTCTGTGTATTTGTTTACATATTTATTTATTATATTCATTATTCATTATAACATAAACGTAACATAAACGTTCACGCCGTTTATCCCCGAAGGGGTTGGCAGAGGTACCAATACTTCTGAACTCACATGGCAGCGCTATCTAGTGTCCAGAGAAGGTACCCACGCTTTGCTTGGACAGTGTACTCACGAGATAGGGGGCAGGCCTATCGCCGTTTTGTACGAA
>OY755196.1:2992798-3168336 GCA_963576735.1 Bedellia somnulentella
GATTCGAAACATGATTTATACATTTTCGCTCGATAGAAAAAAATCGCCAACACACCTCTAATTACACTCTTTAAAATGGTTTTATATTTTATTTATTTTACCTACTTACATATAACTTGTGTATTTCGCACTTCATATACATGTAAAATGTAGGGTACCTTGTAGTTGTAGGGTAAATTGATTTTTGTACGTATTACCATTTAAAACGTTAGGCGATAGATATATATTGTTTAGATTGTAAAAATCAGAGATAGATAGCAGGGTGAATTTACTTTTGTTTGTCTGGCACCGACTCAAAAATTAATTTAAGAGAATCGTAATATTTAGGTAGGTTGAACTGACGCGTGTGGAGTAAAGAAATTGCTAAGGTATCAATCACAGTACTAATATTCAATTAAAAAAACTTATTTCGTACTTTTTAGTACTAGATTGTTTATTTTCGGTTGTTTTTCTATAAAGTCGGTTTTCTTTTTGTTAAAAATTATTTTATTTTACGAGTTTTAGAGATGGGTAGACCTGGCAAAGATGCCTCTCGGATGAGGAAGCGACAGTTACTGTATTATTCTTCGTATTTCCGGTATTTCTATTATAGTACGATATTAAATAGGCTCAAACATATGTAACCTTACATTGTTCTTAAAATCCTTCGAAAGGCGATGGTCTTCAATTTTACATCTCAAGAAAGACTCAAACGCTCACGCCGAATATCCCTGAAGGGGTTAACAGAGGTAGTAATACTTCTGAATATCACGTGACATTGTCACCTGTTGTTCAGAGTACCCACGATTTATTAGGCAGTGTTCTCACGTTATACAGGGCAGGCCTATCGGCGTTTTGAACAAATACACTGTCACATAATTGTGAGTTTCGACAGTCCCCTCGATTTCCTGGGATGTCATCATCAGATCCTGGTCTCATGGTACTTTCTCGGTAACAATAACATAACAAAAGAAATGTTTAGTGAATCTGTACTTCTCTTCATAAAAGCTACGAAGAGGAGTATAAATCTATATAGAATGTGGAAAGAACTGTTTCCTAATACCTAGTGATTGAGGATCCACACCTTCTATCATCAGCTCAGCAGCATAACAATATGATTTTCAGAAGCAAATGCCAATATAAGTTCGGAAAATATGTAAAATGCGGTACATTTGCCTATAAAATTTGAGGGTTCCCCTCGATTTCTCCAGGATCCCATCATCAGACCCTGATATCCTCATCATGGTACCAATCCGGGAGTATCTTCTTTCGAATAAAAAAAATAATAATCAAAATCGGTTCATAAATGGCAAAGTAATCGGCGAACAAACATAAAAAAAAAAATATACCGGTCGAATTGAGAACACTCCTTTTTTTTTTTGAAGTCGGTTAATGAGTTCCCATCTGTTTGTTTGTCAAATCTTTCGCATATTCATCTTCGTGTATTTAAATCGATGTTTCAAGTGAATGTCATGTAAAGGGACGTAAGTATCACTCGCCGTTAATCCAGTTTTAATTAAAAGCACCACACTTATTGAAATGTTTTTGTTCAATTACAAACGCGATGTATAGGTTCAGATACGAATCAAAAAAAGATATGCTTGGTTATGAGGTTTGTAACTTCCTGAATGTAAAAAAGATTTTTTACTGAATTCTACGGAATAACTATATTAGATCCTAGTGTTTTGCTGTGTTGTGTTGGCTTAGAATAGCACTACCCCATTCCTTCCGGTAGGTGTACGTAAGAGGCGACTAACGGTATTGGGGCTTTTAAGGGTTTTCGGGCGATGCGGTTACGACTGCAGGACGTAGGGACAATCATACCTGTCAGGGATCGTGGCCAGGACGGTGTTGGGGCTGACGCGAATGCTGGCGAGCGCGCCGGCGCAGCGCCGCCTGATGATGGCGGACGTGGATGGAACGCTAGCTTCGGCCAACATTCCTGAGGCACTGCATCGCCACGGCAGACCCATCACCGCCCTGAACGCGTTGTTATATTGGACCCGCAGAGCGCTGTAGGACTTAAGCGTATAATTGGCCCAGAGACTGCAGGTATAAAAAGATGTACAGTACGCTCTAAATAAGGAAATTCGTACTGGTTTAGAACATGCTGCGAATCTCCTGGCCAACATGTTAGCTCTTACCGACAGCGCTCTGCGTTCCCTCTCCATGTCCATATCGTCCTTCAGGTCCTCCGTCACGTAATGACCGAGATATTTAAAAAATGTTACACGTTTTATTGCCAAATTGTTAAAATGCCAATATCTTTAAATTTTTCGCGCAACGAATACCTCGACCTTAACATGTAAATAGATCGGATAGCTCGCTTTTGTCAGACAAAAACTTTATGAACATCAGCCGCTTTACCCCATAATAAAATTTCGTACGACATAATACTATGAAAATAACTGAAATACACAATGCGAGCTGTTTCTATGTCTGCTATTTCTCTAATCTTACGCACGGCATACGCTGCTGAGCTCAGCCTTTTAGAAAGTGTTATTATATGGGGTCCCCATTGCAACTTAGAATCGATTATTATCCCTAGGAATTTAGTCCCTTTCGCTAATTCTTCTTTTTCACTGTCGATAACAATATTGACATCATCTTGCCTAACATTCGGTAAAGTAAATTACATTTAGTTTTTTTGGCATTCAGAACCAGGTTATTTACAGTAAACCAATTCAATACCAATGAGATAGCTTTATTTACGTCGTCAAGAGATGTAGAGGATCTCGCTACATTAAATATCAACCTTTAAAGGTCTTTTACTAAGTTTTGATGCAATTAATTTCAGTGCTTGCTCGTCAAAACCGTAATATTTAAGTTTAATCAACGCGATTTCCTTTTTTACACGATCAGAAGCTTTTGTGAGGTTACAAAATATACCTAACGCATCCCGGGAGTTTTCCAATGAATTAAAAATATGTTTCATTAGTGACACTCCTGCATCTACAGTAGACCTACCTTTAGTAAAACCATATTGCTCGTCATGGAATATATTAAGTATGTTGAAATATGAAAGCATTTGGTTGGACATGATTTTCTCAAAAACTTAACTGAGAACTGTTAAAATAGAAATAGGCCTATAATTGGTAAAGTCCTGACTATCTCCTGATTTATGTAGTGGGATGAGCCTACTTTAATTCATACAGTCTGGAAATTCTCCTATATCTATACATTTGATAAAAAGTATCGTTAAATGGGGAGTGATTATATTTATTATTCTGTTTATGATGAAATCTGACATTCCTGTTATGTCTTCGGTTTTTTTAAGGTTAATAGTTTTAAATTTTTTAATTATATCATAACTGTCAACATACTTGAAAGAAAACTGTGCTGTTGTTTTGGCAACATTTTGTTCCAACAACTCGAGAGCTTTTTGGGGACAGGAATTTGATTTCTCTGTTGTCTGAGGGGGGTATTTATGAAATGATTTACAAAAATGTTAGCAATTTGTGATCTTGACTGTATCTTAGCTTCACCACAAACATTTTCAAAAATCTTAGTATAATTTCTGACACAAATAATAAAATCTTGGTTGAAGTTATAGGACTTTTCTCTATAAATGTTATATAGGTGATCTCTACTTATTCTAATCCCAGCCGTTGCCCATTCAGCAAAGTAGGCAGACAATCGATTGCCACTTCGAATGATCCCGGAAAACCTCTCTAGTTTTGTTTACATTCATCAATCTTTTCATACATGCTATTTTATTCTTAAAAAATAAAAATGTAAACTAAATCCATAAAATTAATGCTTAATCCATTACACACACTACCTTGTATTTCACTTGACACATTTGCATATGTACACTTTAATACTTTGTCAAAGTTTTAGTAAAGTTGAGAAAAAATTAATGTACATTATACTCGTATATAATAATCGAGATTGACCAACGAAAGATTATCATTTATTAATGTATATGTAGCTGTGTAGTGTCGTCATATAATAGCACTACCCCATTTCTTCCGGTGGGTGTACGTAAGAGGCGACTAACGGTATGGGGCTTTTAAGGGATTTTTGGGCGATGCGGTTCGAGACACATCACCAACAACCTTTATTTTACCATCTTTCCCCCACGCAACTTCCAAAAGTGGCTCAGGAATTTCTGATTCCTTAGCTCTGACTACCCCTTTTAGGGATTTATAGCCGTGAGTATATGTATGTATGTAATGTATTATGTCTAACTATTATGTATAATGTTAACGACGAGAATTTAAAAAGCGAAATTAATACAGTTGGGTTTGGGAAGGAAGAATTATATTCCTCAATGGGAAAAACGTTATCAAATAATGGATAATAGTGTAGAGTCTCCAACCACATCGTTCCAAGAATATTAAGAAAGCCTCCAACCACTTATTTGCCGCAGAAGTTATCCACGGGAAGTCATAAATTAGTGCTACCCTAAACCTACACTACAAAATAAAAAATATATGAGTTTATGTTTTCTTTAGCCGTGTAGTGCCGGCTTAGAATGTCGCTACCCCTTTCTACCCACGGGTGTCGTAAGAGGCGACTAAGGGTATTGGGGCTTTTTATTGGATTTTTGGGCGATGCGGTTGGAGACCCATCACCAAAAACCTTTATTTTTAACATCTTTTCCCCACTCAACTTCCAAAAGTGGCTGAGGAATTTATAATTCCTTAGCTCTGGCTACCCCTTCTAGGGAAATATAGCCGTGAGTATATGTATGTATGTATGTTTTCTTTCTTTTTCTTTCAAAGAAAACCTGGAGGCCTAGCACGAGCGGTATTTCAAGACACGATGTCGGTTAGAATAAGATGACCGTATACGATACGAAATAAATGCGAAAAAGATGTCTGTTTTATGCCACGCGATATCTAGGTAAAAGGTTGCTCGTTCTAGCTATGCTGTATCGGACCCTTTGTGAGGGAAAAAGAGCTTTTATAAAGAGCTTTGTAATCTTTACCACAATTATACAATAAAACTCTAAAAATCTTTAGTCTGTAACCATTATACTAAAATTTTATTGCACACAACTTTAAAAACCCAGTTTCTTCAGCACCATTACGTAATTTTATCTCGCTTGTCACTTGACGCGTTGCCAAAAGCTTTGTACATCGGCACCCAGTCGCGGTAATTAAAACAAGCTAATTACCACTGGGAGCCTATTATGGAGCGCAAAATATATGTAAGATTATAACAGTGATATTGGTGTGTATACAGTAACAAAGTTTTGCCGTGTTTGGCACGGAATATGAATTTTATTTAGAAAATTGTGAAAGATTAGAGAACTAAAGCTTTTTGTGTAGGAGATGTGAGTTTAATTTCTGAGTTGAGCCTACACCAATATGAGGTGTCTTTTCCAAAGGTTTTTAAGGGTGAAGTTGTTCTTAGCCATGTGACAATGTATAGGTACAAAAACGGCGATCGGCCTGCCCCTTCTTACGTCAGTACACTGCCCAAGCAAAACGTGGGTACTCTAAGCATCAGCCGACATTAAGGTAACGTGATGTAATACGGCTATTGATCGTCATTTTTAGGACCTCGGCAAACCTATTGATCTCGATTTACGTTCATCAATCTTTTCGTACATGCTTATTTATTCTCATACTTTGACGCCTTTTTGAGCACACTATATGTTTTATCTAAATGCACCATGGTTTTCCTCTACTAATATTGCCATCCATATTGGCTCTGTATATGCCTTAAATCAATACTATTATTTATTTATAACACCTTTAACCAATTTCATCCATCCATGCCTATGTGCCCAAATTATGCTCTTAACATCCCTTTTTCCATCTTTTTATAACATCATCTTTCTCACCGCACCTCAGACGAATCACACTAAGTCTCACTCTATCACATAAACTATCTCAAAATACTCCAACATATCTATTGCATAGTTTTATCTATATAAAATTTACTCAATCAACCACACTATTCTATACTAAAACCTCATAAAGGCACGACCTTGAGTGTCGTCGGCAAGTCATTCGCAAACACAGTTTCGCAATATCCTTCCTTAGGAAAACTGGTACTTTTAAAACTGCATTCCACTTTACCACTTTGTATGTACTATGTTACTATTGCGTTATAATATGGGAATTGGTTTATGAATGGCGCTCGAAGATTTATACGTAGTTGCACGTCATCTAAGATTGAGTATGCGAGCGTTTATGTGAATATTATTTTGTGTTATGTCTCTTTGTGTTGTTGCTAACTTAATTCTTTTACTAAGATAATCTTATAGAAGATAGAACATATGATGAGGTGGAGTCACTACTCCAAGAATGATAGAGGTTTGATTATAATATGTATATATACACTCACATGTTAACATTTACACATATACACTAACACTCTCATACACACAAACTCTCACGCACACCACGCACTCACACACACACACACACACACACACACACACACACTATTTAGTTAATAAATTTATTGGAATAAGTTAATTTGATATATTGTAGTAATTTTATTGTAATAATAATTTTATTGTTCTTAGATAGGAGCGATGTCTCCAAACACAGACTTTTAAGTTTAAATGGAGACATTAGCACGTTTTAATTTATGTCGCCTTGTTTCATTTTATTTTATTTTTAAAACTTTTTTTTTTATTATTATTACTATAAAATTTCAGTTTATACTCATATTAATTGCTTAGTTCCCAAATAAAAATACAAATATTGAAGTTTCTTGTAAACACCTATGTTTCACCATTTTTTCCTCACTCAACTATCAAAAGTAGATATATTATTAGATTATAGATTAGATATAGAGTTAGATAGATAGCATTATAATTATAAAGTTGGCTAACAATTTTTGAGATTTATAGCATTTATAAATTGAATTAAAAAAAACATGTCTGTTTTCGCTTCTCAATATCCGAAAGTGTCTGAAAAATAGTAGATTTTGAAGCTCTAGGCACCTCTTTTGGAATTTGAGTCGTGAGACAGTATAGATAGATCTCATCAAGAAAATCTTTGAAGCATATTTCCGTATTAAATCGGTCTTGCACCTTGAGGATCATGCATCAATGACTCGACGAGAATGACAAAAAGTATTGTTCTTTTTTTGTCTTTATTGTCAGTACTTTGTCGTGTCACGTGATCATCTGTAAAGGGTCCCAAACAAGGTTAATAAAGTATTTTGGAGTGAAAAGAAAAATGCTCACAAATAATATTTTGACACACAAAACAAAAAGTTCTTTGTTGCTATCATGCTTTCCTTAAGAAGAAAAAAAGCAATATTAAGCTATTGCATAGCTTCTATCGCAGGCCTCGAGCGCGGGGACTAAATCCAGAAATTCCGTAACGAAAAAACCTCACGCTCCCCACTCCGACGGGCACGGAGGTGTGGCTTGAAGGCCGTGCATCGTCTAACGTCGTGTCAGTTCGGCAGTCTTCGACACGGTGCTGTGTGTCGTGCGATTAGACGTATTGTACGACTTTACGAAACTCGCCCGAATCAAGACGAGCTGTTCAGAAATCGGACGAATACATAATCAGCTGTTTGTGAAAAAGTATATAGGTGTATAAGTATTTATCTACAACAGTGAACGGCTGTACTTATTTATTTAATAAAAGAAAAAATTGTTTTCCTTTCGGTCACCACGCTCAAAAAGTGTAACTTGAATTAATATCAAAGAAAAAAAAGTATTGCATGAATAAAATAAAAAATAAATAATTATAATTGCATAATTTAATGTTTTTTGACATGAATTCCTCATGTGGGGATTATTACTCATAAATAAAAGATGTTATTAAAGGGAAGAAAAATTTCGACACTGGCGGGGTTCGAACCCGCGACCTTCGGGTATACGCCCCCGTCTTTCTTTCCTTTAATAACATCTTTTATTTATGAGTAATAATCCCCACATGAGGAATTCATGTCAAAAAACATTAAATTATGTGATAGTTAGGCGTTTCCAACATTTGCATTCTATCTGAAAAGGTAGACAAGTAATTTAAATATTTTTGTTCATGAAAACCTCATGTGGGGATTATTACTAATAAATAAAGAATTAATAAAGGAAAGAAAAATTTTTCGACACAGGCGGGATTCGAACCCGCGACCCTCGGGTATACGGGGGCGTATACCCGAGGGTCGCGGGTTCGAATCCCGCCTGTGTCGAAATTTTTCTTTCCTTTATTAATTCTTTATTTATTAGGTAGACAAGTGGCCGTCCGAATTAGTTAAAATTCGGAGGTAGGAAACGCAAACACTACTTGAACGTGTAAAAAAGAAACAAAGGATAGAGAATTTTTGCGCTGGATGCCAACTGACACTGTAGCTCAGTTGGCAGAGCGACGGGGGCGTATACCCGAAGGTCGCGGGTTCGAACCCCGCCAGTGTCGAAATTTTTCTTTCCTTTAATAACATCTTTTATTTATGTATAATTGCATAAGTTGATACAAAATGCTATGCAATAGCTTTACCGCGGCAGTCCCTGAGTGCGTATTTTTAATTGTTAAAATTAAATGCACTATTTAAACAAATACATACTTATACACATATACTAACGCAATTATATCTTATTGAGGTTAACAGAGAATGTTGATCACCACTAAGAACCTGGCAAACGTCTCGAGTTTTGTCTACATTCTCCAATCATAAATCTTTTCATATATATTTTTTTATTCTGAAAGGGCATGAATTTTGTATGCATTGAATACTCATCCTTTTTAGAGATGACTTTATAGAAATGCTAGTTTACAAAAAAACCAGCATAAATCGTACCACGAATGTCTAACCAAACGGTTGTGTGTGTTATTATTACAGTTAAAAGGCCGGTAAACCTTATTTACGTGTATACATTAGTACACAAAACATATAATAATAAAGTAATCTCAGTAAGGAACCTTGATTGATTAGTATTCTGGTTTCCGCACATAGCTCCCTAATGGAACTTTTTTACGTGGGCCCTGGCCGTCTTATTCAATCCACCCTAACTCTGTCCAAAATCTTTCAAGTTGTCCTAGGTCTTTTAAAGAGTTTTTTGTACTACCTGTTTTTGTCCTATCTTTTGCGTACGGGCTGTTTAAAGCCTGGCACTCAAACATGACGTGATTTACTGTATCCTCGGCTTCCATGCATGCTCTGCACAGAGGACTATCTGTTACACCGATGTTGTGAAAGTGCTTATTCAGTGAGCAATGACCAGTGATGATTCCTGTTATCATTCTTAGGCTTCTCCTGTTTAATCGAAGTAGTCGTCTAGTTAGTGTTAGTCTTTTATCTATGTCCGGCATCGCTTCTTTTGACTGGCGGCATTCAGTTATTTCACGCCAGAGAGAGTTATGTTGTTCTTGTGTGCGTTATTTACGTGTATACATTAGTACACAAAACATATAATAATAAAGTAATCTCGGTAAGGAACCTTATTTTACCATCTTTTCCCCACGCAACTTTCCAAAAGAGGCTGAGGAATTTCAAATTCCTTAGCTCTGGCTACCCCTTCTAGAGATTTATAGCCGTAAGTATATGTATGTATGTATGTGAACCTAAGGCTTGGCATGACGGCTTATTCCGTTTATCCACCCTAAAAAATCCTCCCTAAGTCGGATATTCGGAAACGCATGTCCGATTATCCACCCTGAACGGGGTGGATAATCGGAATTCATAATAAAATGTTTCTTCCGATTTTCTACCCTGTCTACGTACAGTCATTTACAGATAAAAGACCCTAAGTTTGTAAGATATTTTTATTCAAACTGTAAGTAAGAAAGTAGGTATGTTTATCTTAAGTATTTTAATGTACACGATGTTTCTTGGACCCATTTTGTATCTGTAAATTACTGTACTTGGGGTAAAAAATCGGAAGAACCATATTATATGCATTCCGGATATCCACCCCGTTCAGGGTGGATAATCGGACATGCGTTTCCGAATATCCGACTTAGGGAGGATTTTTTAGGGTGGATAAACGGAATAAGCCGGCATGACTTAGTCTAGATTTTATAACTTTTTAGAGATAACAGCTCCATGAGACTTGGCTAGTTTTTACAGAATGTTTTAATAGGTCATCTTAATTTCTCATTCTGCTGCTTCGCTTACCCTTTTTCGGGTTTACAGCTGTGTGTATATTTATACAGACATACATATACTCACGGCTATAAATCCCTTAACGGGGTAGCCAGAGCTTTGGAATGATAAATTCCTCAGCCACTTTTGTAAGTTGATTGGGGAAAAGATGATAATAATAAACGTTTTTGGTGACGGGTTCCAACCACATCGCCCAAAAATCACTTAAAAAGCCCCTATACCCTTAGTCGCCTCTTACGATCACCCACGGGTAGAAAAGGGGTAGCGTTATTCTAAGCCGACACTACACGGCAAAGCCGGCACACACGGCTATATAATAATACGACCAGTATATTAATGTATGTTAAATTCATGTTTGCACAGTAACAATGCAACACAAATTATCTTTGCTAGAGGCACGATACTGAGTAGGTGAAGTCACGCGTGTCAACAACTAAATCTATCCAATTTAGCCTAAAGAGCTTATTCCATTTGCCTGAATTCAGAACGTCCGATAGCCACAGAATCTGAATTCAGACTAGTGGAATAACGTTCAGAACGCTAGGCTTCCGATAAAGAGACAAATTTCGGTTCCTAGCTCACTTCATTTTTTGTAGCTCCGTCTCAGGAAGGTGGAATAACGTTCAGACGATTTAGTCGCCTCGCGCCCGCCACAGCGAGAGGACGTGCCAAAATTTTTCATGCATATGATTGCAAATTACGTCAACAAAAAAAGATAATAAAAGTTTTATAGCAGATATACATATGCTCACGCCATTAATTCCAGGGGTAGTTAGGTAGGTAGGGGATCCATTTCATAGGGGTAGGCAGATATGTATAATTATATTCATACATACATATATACTCACGCTATTATTTCCGATTGGGGTAGGTAAATACGTTTTATCACATACATGCAAATTAGATTATATTATAAATACTCACGCCATTACTTCCCATCGGAGTAGGCAGATACGTTTAATTACATACATACGCGCATATACTCACGCTTTTACTTCCGCTTGTGGTAAGCAGATAATTTTAATTGCATACATACATATTTCCGTAAGGGGTAGGCAGATACGTATTGTTTCAAATATGCATACTTATACTCACGCCATCACTTCCCGTGGGGGTAGGCACAGGCGTATAATTACATAAATGTATACATATACTCACGCCATTATTTCCCATTGGGGTAAGCAAATACGTTCAATCACATATATGCATACATATACTAACGCCATTACCTCTCATTGGGGTAGGCTGAAACTATCGATCGCCACTTCGTACGACCCCGGCAATTTTTTTAATAAATATGCTTTTATTTTTAAGTCATATAGGAGTTCCCGCCTATTTAATATTTTGTGTGAAATATGACGTAAAAAAATTTGGAAAAGGTTGTGTACATGAATAGGATATATGTAAGTATAGTAGCGAAAGAGATATATAGACGCAATGTGTCGTCGTTTATTAAATGAGAGTGGGATAGTTCATAAGAGAGTCCGATTGAGAGCGTTTTAAAAAAAAGGCGGGAGCAATTTCGTACGACTGCCCGCAAAATCGCGCGCTCGCGAATGATTCAGGAACTGAAATCGGTGTAGTGGAATAACAAGCGTCTGTGGCCTTCTGCGGCAGTGACTGTGAAGGACCTCCGATTTCAGGAACGATAAAAGTGTAATGGAATAAGCTCTTAAGCGATTCTATCCGTGTTTTTCTACTTTGCCGTAGGAGTAAAACCGACATTAGCTATAAATTGGCTTAATGTGTGTATGTATGTTTGGAGCCAATGTGGAAGGTAATGTTAGTAGAGGACGACCTCGGAGGACACATTTGGTTCAAATAGAAAATGTACTCAAAAAGGCAGGTGTCCGTAGTACGAAGAATAAAAGAGCATGTATGAAAAGATTGATGGATGTGAATGAAGCTAGAGAGGTTTGCCAGGATCGTACAAAGTGGCGATCGATAGTCTCTGCCTACCCCCATTGGGAACTAACGTCGTGAGAATATGTATGTATGTATGTATGTTTGGGAGCAAATCTTGCGGCTAAATTTAGATTATCCCCAATACCGAGACCAAATAGAGAGTGTGCTCAAAAAGGCAGGCGTCCGAAGTATGAAGAATAAAAGAGCGTTTATGAAAATAATGATGGATGTAAACGACTCTAGCTTCGTTTCTTCGTTTCACTCATAGTTTGCCAGGATCGTACAAAGTGGCGATCAATAGTCTCTACCGACCCCAATGGAAAATAATGGCGTAATTATTTATCTTTATAAAACATATAACATAACATAACATAAACGTTCACGCCGTTTATCCCCGAAGGGGTTGGCAGAGGTACCAATACTTCTGAACTCACATGGCAAGCGCCATCTAGTTTCCAGAGAAGGTACCCACGTTTTGCTTAGACAGTGTACTCACGTGATAGGGGGCAGGCCTATCGCCGTTTTGTTCGAATACACTGTCACATGACTAAGTACAACTCAGCCATGTGGGTTTCCTCACGATGTTTTCCCTCACCGTTAGCAACCATGATAAATTAACCACACATATGACTTTAGAAAAGACAAATTGGTGTAGGCCCGTCCCAGGATTGGAACTCACGCCCTTCTGTTTTCGGGCGGGTGTTCTACCCACTGGACTATCATGTCGCTTTCTTATCTTTATACTTCGACATTAACATACATACTTACTTATTTCAAAATTTTTTGCTTTAATTTACCACCTACTTGCAGGCCATTGGCCTTCCACAAAAATAACACTAAGGAAAACCGTCCGCAAGATATTATTTACCAACTCATTTGGCACTTATTAATAATTACAATAAACTTGAGTCCCACGGTTACACATGTGGACAAAACTGTTTGTCCCTTTAGTAATTACCGTCGTTCATATAGTGTTTTGACCTTCGTCGAGGAATTCTCACGACTTGTGGCAATTTGACATAATCATAGTACAGTCAGACTTAGAATAATTTAGGATTTCCCTAATACCAACAATATATATTAAAATTTGAATTTAACAAGATAGTTTACACAAATTTTACCCATACTGTATCGTTCGGCACGTGGTTGCCACTTCGGAACCTTTGTGCCCGAACGTGTATATGCAATGTGCACTACTGATTGATACTTAAGTTTTTCATCAAACTTGGTATGTCAGATACTGAACATTTTACGGGAGACTACTAAAAGTAGAGGTAGAGACCGGTTAATGCCGGCTTAGAATGTCCATACCCCTTTCTACCCACGGGTGTAATAAGAGGCGACTAAGGGTATTGGGCTTTTTAAGTGGTTTTTGGGCGATGCGGTTGGAGACACATCACCAAAGTGTATCTGTTCTGTTTGACACATTATGTGTTTCTCATTTAAAAAATCTCGTTCATTGTAGTAGAATTTTTAACTATAATAACCTTTATAACTTTCAGAAATATTCCCAGAAGCAGTTTTAATATGTCAGTAGGAATTTTGTTAATCATTATCGGCTTTAGTTCTGTCTCCTACCACTATATGTCGTTTTCCATGGAAGTAACTGGAATTAAAATAATTCCTTTATTTATAGTACGTTTCCTTGCTTTCTACCGCGCCGCCTCGCCACGTGCCGGCTTTATGATAAGGATGCCGCCGCAAAAAGAACAATAATATAAAGCGTATAAAAAAATTCGAAATTATTTTGCATGAGTATACCTACGCTACGCCCTATGGCGGCAATCAAATAGTGTCAAATGTTATGATTTCGGCGTGGCGGCAACGATTATTTTAGATTTCAAAAGAAGCCGACTGCGCGTGTATCATAACCATGTACTTCCGAAAAGCGGCAAATTTCTTTGAGAAGTAAATACAAAACCTTTGATGCCGCATTATCAAAGTGCCGATGGTTAAAACCTAACTCTGCATGCACTCAGTTTGATTTTAATAATATTTTTATTCGCTATGTTTATGGTATTATTCGTAATGCGCATAGGTCCAGTTTTTCATATTCTTTGATACAGTTTTTTGCGTCTCATAGAATTCTTAAGCGTACCTACCTATCCACCGAACTGTTACACCTAACTACTCAGTGAAATAGCGCTAAGTCCTAGCTGCAAGACGCAAGAGTCTTGCAGGCTATGTCTTGTTCTTGCTCAAGTCTTGCACGGTCAGTCTTGGTCTTGGTCTTGCTAAAAATACGCGGTCTTGTTCTTGGTCTTGGTCTTGCAAAAACGCAAGAACAAGACCAAGACTGCAAGACCAAGACTGAATTTGGGCAACACTACTTTCTATAGCCCACTGTATTTAATCCTAACAAGAGACAATGAGTAAAGACAAAATGCCCTTGACTCGGTACGGCCGACAGTACACCTGCGTTGGCGTACAATAGAACATACTGTCTTTGAATGAATTATCTTGGAATGCTGGGTATTTTGTGTTACGATTGTTTTAATATGTAATATTGCCGTGTAGTGCCTGCTTAGAATGTCGCTACCCCTTTCTACCCACGGGTGTCGTAAGAGGCGACTAAGTGTATTGGGGCTTTTTATTGGATTTTTGGGCGATGCGGTTGGAGACCCATCAGCAAAAACCTTTATTTTCACCATCTTTTCCCCACTCAGCTTACAAAAGTGGCTGAGGAATTTATAATTCCTTAGCTCTGGCTACCCCTTCTAGGGAAATGTAGCCGTGAGTATATGTATGTATGTATCGAGGTATGTGGGTATGAGCGGTGTAGAATAGTATTTATAACATTCTTTCGACTAAAATCCTTATAATAGCATAATGAATATTATACAAAGTTACGTCTAAGTTAAGTTACTTAAAACTAGTGTGATTCGTGAAAAGTGCGGTGTGAAAGATGAAATTGTAAAAAAGATAGACAAAGAAATATTTAGATAGTTTGGGCACATAAAGAGGATGGATGACAGTGAGTTGGTGAAAGAGATCTATAAAGCCAATGTGTTAGTAGAGTCTAGTGTGTAGTGTTGGCTTAGAATAACACTACCCTATTTTTGCCGGTGGGTGTACGTAAGAAGCGACTAACGGCATTGGAGCTTTTAAGGGATTTTTGGGCGATGCGGTTGGAGACCCTTCACCAACAACCTTTATTTTACCATCTTTTCCCCACTCAACTTTCCAAAAGTGGCTAAGGAACTTCTAGTTCCTTAGCTCTGGCTACCCCTTCTAGGGATTTATAGCCGTGAGTATATGTATGTATGTTAGTAGAGGACAATCTTGGAGTACTCATTTGGACCAAATAGAGAATGTGCTCAAAGACTGGTGTCCAAAGTAAAAAGAATATAAGAGAATTTTTTGACAAGATTGATGGATGTGAATGAAGCTAGAGAGATTTGCCAGGATCGTACAAAATGGCGATCCATAGTCTTTGCCCACCCCGATGGAACTAAGGGCGTATATGTATTTTATTTCAAGCAATCCCATAATTTTAATAGCCCCATACGACGTCTCCGAGAAGAAATGGAATCGATCGATGTTTTTAGTTTATATCATTACATTTAAAGTAACTTTTACTATACATAATCTTGGTATATCTTGGTGTTATAATAATTAATTTATCGATCGCACCTTCCAAAGGTTATCTGGAAGAGATCGCTTTTAGCGATAAGACCGCCAATTGTACATCACTGTAAACTGTTTGATCATATTATTATTTTTGTAAATTTGTGTTTGATGTGCAGTAAAGAGTTATAGTGAAGCAACCAAGATAGCCCAGTGGGTAGAACACTCGGTTATCGTGCAAACGCCTAATGTTTAAATCCTGGGTCGGGCCTACACCAATTTGTCTTTTCTAAAGACATATGTGTGATTAATTTATCATGGTTGTTAACGTTCAGGGAAACATCGTGAGGAAACCCACATGGCTGAGTTGTACTTAGTCATGTGACAGTGTATTCGTGCAAAACGACGACGATAGGCCTGCCCCCTATCACGTGAGTACACTGTCCATGCAAAACGTGGGTACTCTGAACACCAGGTGACAAAGTCACGTGATGTTCAGAAGTATTATTACCTCTGCCAACCCCTTCGGGGATATTCGGCATGAACGTTTATGTTTATGTTATTCTATTCTATTCCATTATATATCTTATGTTGTTTTAGCAAACCGACAGTGCTAACATGCCCCTAAATATTAGTCACCCCTACGATACCCGCGAATAGAAATTGGTAAGCGTTACACTAAATCTACACTTTATAGCTTGAAGATAAAGAAATAAAGATAAAATAATATAATACGATAGTTTCCTATGGTTCGATATTGTTTACTAGCTTTTTGCCCGCGGCTTCGTCTGCGTGGACTACATTTTTTGCATCCGGTTTACATCCAAAATACCAAAACACTATTTTAACTTCTATTTTTTTTATATTTATATTCCCGTGCGCGTTGTTATAGATATAAAGAACATTAAGGCTTTTTATGTGATTATTGGGCGATGCAGTTGGAGACCCATTTGACTACCTTTTCCCCATCTTCCGTCTTCTCTTCAATCTTCTTCGGTCTTCCGTTCGATTAGTATTAACCAAAGGGTATACCGCTACGCCACAAAGACGTTAGTATTGAACAATTTTCGATAAGCTATATATCTAGTAGTCATACTATTGACAAAAAAATAACTGGACATTTATTTTGATGAAAATGGATGAAACCCGTATTTTTTCCAAAGAGACTATTAATGAAGAGTCTGATAAAGTCGTTCGATAAAAAAATGAATCGTGTAAATATGGGGAGCCATATAAAAGTTATGTTTTTTTATGCTCCTGTGGGAACCTTTGCGAAATCCGTTACAAATGATATCCTAACCTAAAACCGAAAGTTTTGCTTCAGTATCGAAAATTAAACATATTCAACCAGTTTTTTTTTTCTTTAATGTACAGTTATGACCTGGGTACAGTCTTATTAAAGTATAGATGGATAGAAGATAGATATATCTAATAAAACGATAAATAACCATTCAACTTACGTTGGAGCTATCTTAATCCATATTTCATTTCCGTATACATTTACATTGACTAATCAGTTTCTTACTTAAAACTAGCAATTGACCACAGCTTTGCACGGACAGTAAGAATTATGATTATAAAATAAGTAAAAATAAAATGATTAATGAAAAGTAGGTAAGAAACTATTATTTACTGCATAAAATTACTTCAAAGAAAGATGTGTAAAAATCGGTGCTTTTCGGTGGTTTAAAAAATCAGCATAAAAGGACAAACAAAAAAAAAATATTTTTAATATATAAAGGAAAGAAAAATTTCGACACTAGCAGGGATCAAACGCGCGACCTATTATTTTCTTCTTTTATTTATCCTTTATTTATTAGTAATAATCCCCACATGAGGTTTTCATGAACAAAAACATTCCAATATTAATTTTGTTTATTATGCCATTAGTTAACCTAACCCTCCATCAATACGAGTATTTACATACATCAAACTTTTCATACACGCCCTTCTGGACACCTGTTTACGTACAAAGTATACATTATTACCTATATTTGCCGTGTAGTGCCGGCTTAGAATGTCGCTACCCCTTTCTACCGATGGGTGTCGTAAGAGGCGACTAAGGGTATTGGGGCTTTTTATTGGATTTTTGGGCGATGCGGTTGGAGACCCATCACCAAAAACTTTTATTTTTACCATCTTTTCTCCACTCAACTTCCAAAATTGTCTGAGGAATTTATAATTCCTTAGCTCTGGTTACCCCTTCTAGGGAAATATAGCCGTGAGTATATGTATAAAAAGCGATTATTTGTATATACTTACGCATATGGTTATAAATCCCATAAGGGTAGCCACTCATCACTATCGCTTAAGGATTCCAATCTACAGCCTGTAAGGAAGTTGCGTCATGAAAGAATTATAAAATTAAACATGGTTCGTGATGTTGCCGCAGTCATACCATCCAACACTCACTTAAAAAATCCCAAAACCAAGGCCTACTCTAACTACGATACTCGCTTCAAAAAAATGGGCTAGCGTTCTAAGCAGATACTAAACAGCTTATATAACATACATTCATACATTTATATATCATTTTTTGCCGTGTAGTGTCGGCTTAGAATAGCACTACCCCGTTACTACCGATGGGTGTACGTAAGAGGCGACGAACGGCTTTTAAGGGATTTTTGGGCGATGCGGTTGGAGACCCATCACCAACAACCTTTACTTTACCATCCTTTCCCCACTCAATTTTCCAAATGTGGCTGAGGAATCTTTAATTGCTTAGCTCTGATTACCCCTTCTAGGGATTTATAGCCCTGAGTATATGTATGTATGTATATATGTCAAACATTTACTCACGGCCCTAAAACCCAAAAAGAGGTAGCTAGAGCTTCAGAGCTAGAAACTCCTCAGCCACATTTGGAAGTTGATAGGGACAAGATGATAGAAATAAAGTATCGTTGACGATGGGTCGCCACCCGCATCGACCAAAAATAACTTGAAAAAGCCCCATACCCATACTCGCCTTTTTCGACACCCGTGGGTAAAAACGGGTAGGTGACCCTGTAAGCCGGCAATACACGGTAATACACATAAATAAACAGCAAAAAAGGGCTAATAATAGGTTCAGAAACTAAACTCTGTAGCCACTTTTGGAAATCGAGTGGGGAAAAGATGGTAAAATAAAAGAAGTGTGTTGATGGGTCCCTTCCAGGCACTGCGTCTAACAATAACTTCAAAAACCCAAAAACCCTAAGCGCCTCTTTTGACACCCGCAGAGCTCCAAATTGTTTGTATTAGATCAAAATATAACAAACAGACAATCCCTTTTAATCTATTTTTATATATTTCTCTCACAAAACACACCGAGGATATTACTGAACGCAAAATCATGAGATTCTCAAACTGTAGTTAACTCTCGCTGCCAGACATAACAATTACTTGACAAAGAAAAACTTTGCAAGTTCCACTATGCTGGGAAAAGAAGTTTTGGAGGTTTATTCTGTGTATTGAATCGGATTTATACCCCGATCTCATTTGAAATGAAATAAAAAGAAAAGAAAAGAAAAGAAAGAAAGATAGTATTTATTCATTGCCTAAGGGCACAACTGTGACAAAATACATTAAATTAATTATTATTTAAATAATATTAAATAAATTATTTTTTGTATTATTTAACTTTGAATATGGATTGGGTTGATTTGGAGAGATTTGGTTAGATTGTGTGGTACGTAGAAGTGCGCGAGTCAGATTTGTACTTATGTTATAAAAAAACTACTTTAAATAATTAAATCATTATCGGCCAAACGGTTAAATAAGTCTAGAAGTTAAATCACGAACGAAAACAACACAAAGGTTTATAATAAAAAAGTATACTCACTTACCGATCTAGGTTCAAATTATTTTGATCTTACAACACTGTCATCACCATTTTCCAGCCATAATTTAACAACTTAAAATTCACGCAATAAGTCTGCAGTTTCGTCTCGCAGGAAACGGAAGATTGGCCCCAGCTTCCGGTCGCGCGATTCACTTCCGGCTCGCAAAATGGCGACCGCTTCCGGTGCAATAGGCGAGATTTTTGAATGCGAAACTTTCCGAGGGAGATGGAATTTATAATGTCTTGCATGTGAAAATGAATTATGACTTTTCACTTTTTAGACAAATTTTATTGATGTTTGTGATGAAAATAATTATGGTAAGATGTAATATTTCGGTTGGATAAATATTTATTATTTTTCGATACAAGCACTACAAGAGTAAGAAAATTATGAACTAATTTACATTTCGGCCAATAATTTCTACACTTACCTCAACATTATAATTATTTATTACTAGCTTTTTGCCCGCGACTTCGTCCGCGTGGACTACATTTTTTGCATCCGCTTTACATCCAAAACACCTAAACACTATAACAACTTCTGTTTTATTATATTTATATTCCCGCGGGCGTTGTAAAGAATATAAAGGACATTGAGGCTTTTTAAGTGATTGTTGGGCGATGCAGTTGGTGACCCATCACTAACAACCTTTATTTAACTACGTTTTCCCCAATCCATTTCCAAAAGTGGATGAAGAATTACTATCTCTGAAGCTATGGCTACCCTTTTATGAGATTTATACCCGTTAATATATACTCATTAATGATGGATAGATGAATTAAATGGTCATTTATTTTGATGAAAATGGATAAAACCTTTATTATTTTCAAAAACACTATTAATGAAGAGTCCGATAAAGTCGGTCGATGAAAAAATTAATCGTGTAATAAATATGGGGAGCAATAAGTTGGTGATGTGAGAGAGATTGCAATCATCGGCCAATAGATGGCGGGCGGTACTGAATTAAAATTGAGATATTTACTATTATTTACAAACGATGCATTCTGAGGCTTAAACAGAATATTAATTTATGCGTAAGTAAAGTATAATATATCTATGAGAATATTAGTTAAAAATAGTTAAATAAACAAAAGTTATAAACATATTCTCAAACCTACCAATAATACGCAAAATTCATACAATATGCTTTCAATTATCTTTATTCATACATATTCGGTTAGTTGAATGTGAAAAAGAAGGATTAGTGCATCCTATTATTCTAACCTAACACAAAAGCAAAAAAAAATACGCAAAAAGACTTTGACCACCCGGGATTCGAACCTAGGTCTTTCGTACTTATTGTTTACCAAAGGGTATACCGCTACGCCACGCAGACATTTGTGTAAGTCTCAAATTTGTGATATCGTATATATCTAGTAGTCATACTATTGACAAACAATTAAATGGACAATTATTTTGATGAAAATGGATGAAACCCTTATTTTTTCCAAAAAGACTATTAATGAAGAGTCCGATAAAGTCGGTCGATGAAAATATTAACCCTGTAAATATGGGGAACCATATAAAAGTAATGTTTTTTTATGCTCCTGTGGGAACCTTTGCGAAATCCGGGATAAATTATATCCTATATGTTGGCCAGGTGTATAACCTACATTCATGCCAAATTTGATCAAGATCGGTCCGGTAGAATTAACGTGATGAACGGACATACAGACAGACAGACAGACAGACAGGCAGACATTTTTTTCAAAAATAGCAAATTTGGCTTCAGTATCGAAAATAAAACATATTCCACTGGTTTTAATTTCTTTTTCTTTAATGTACAGTTTTGACCTCGTTACAGTCTTATTATAGTATAGATTACCTAAATCTTTTAGTTCTGTAAGTATTATGTAATTTTTCTATAGGTAAAGATTTGTAAATGGCATTGTGTATTCTTAATTAGTATTATATTTTTGTGTATATTGCATTGTGTATTCTTAATTAGTATTATATGTCGGCAAAAAGAAAAAGAGGAAGTCAATTGACTTTAGTTCATCGGAAGTACCGGAACGCCAGCGCCACCACGCGGCGCTGACAGAGTCTAAGTTTCGTGCTACCGGTGGACGACGCGGAGGCACATTCTCATGGTGAACCGCGGTCGAGGTGCACGCAAAACTAGAAGCTGTCTCGCGTTCCGTTTAAAAACCTACCTAGTGCTACATGTGATTAATTTACTAATTGTTTCAATTATTGTTAAGAAGAATTACATTATCATTATTTTCAATATCTCCACGTTTGATTGATCCGACATTCCCGTAGACCGCCCACACACGATATCTAACTATGGCAGATAACAGTGAAATTACACCTACCCCGTTATCGGAAGTGGGATCAGTGCCGGTTCAACAGCAACAACAGCAAAAAGACGCCGTTGAAAGTGATAATTGGCGTGCCATGTTTGAACAGCAAAATGCAAACATGAAGGCATTGATCGCGGCTATACAAGCGCCAAAAAACATCAACCACATTGAGCTGCCCGAGTTCAACCCTGACAAGAAGGACATGGACGCGAGATCATGGTGCACGACCGCAGATTTGTGTTTTGGTGAATATCCGTTGCAAGGCGCACCGCTGGTTTTGGCTATAAGCAAAGGTGCCGCATCGACATGGTTATCGCAAGTCGCATACAAAGGCATTACATGGACCGAGTTCAAGGTACTTTTTACAGCGAGATTCGCACTGACCGAAACTTTAGCGGCTACGCTCATTAATTTGAGTAGCGATAAACCGAGCGAAAACGAAACGCTTGCCGCTTACGCAAGTCGGCTGATGACGTCACTTACTACCCGCTGGAAAGATATGAATAAAGAAGAAATTGCCGTGGCTACAGTAATTGCTCATGTTTCGCAATTTGATACGAGGATCCAACGCATGGCCTTCACAACTAACATCACATCGAGAGAAAAAATGCAACAAGAATTACATGCATTTTCACACTTGAAACGTAAGTTCACGGCACCGAACGAATCTTCCACTACACACACACTATCAGCAAGCGAGCGAAGATTACCCCGCTCGAGTGTAATTTTTTTTTTTTTTTTTAAATTCAATAAACAAGTAACTAAGACTCAATGTTGTTAGTAGAAAGGCTTAATGCTAGGGTTAGTTCTTATAAGCCTTCGAAACGCGTTGTTGTACTGCACGCGCAACATGTTGTATTGCTTTTGCGTATAGGACTGCCAGAGACTGCACGTATAAAAAGCTGTACAGTAGGCTCGAAACAGGGTAAGTTTTACAGCAATGGAGCACCGAGCAAACCTCCTCACAATCATGTTCGCGCGTACAGACAACGCTCGCCGTTCCCTTTCAATGTCCGCATCGTCCCTGAGGTCAGAGGTGACTACGTGACCGAGATATTTGACCTGCGACACTTGTGTTAGTTCGATACCATTTAATTTTATCGGCAGTACAGTACATCTGCAGACACCCCTGGCCCCAAACACCATGCATTGGCTCTTGCCCGGGTTGTACTTTAGCCCGTGGGAGACTGCATATTCCTCACAGATAGAGAGCAGCGAACGCAGCCCGCTGACCGAGGCGCTCAGCAGCACCATGTCATCCGCGTAGCTTAAGTTATTGACGCACACGCCATCGACGTGGCAACCGACATGAGTGCTGCTAAGCCTCTCGATCAGCTCGTTAACATATAAATTAAAAAGGCTAGGCGAAGTTAAGCCACCCTGCCGAAGGCCGCACTCCAATCTGTAGGGCTCTGAGAAGGCACTCAA
Source organism: Bedellia somnulentella (assembly GCA_963576735.1). Lineage (NCBI taxonomy): Eukaryota > Metazoa > Arthropoda > Insecta > Lepidoptera > Bedelliidae > Bedellia > Bedellia somnulentella. The sequence continues at coordinate 3,015,825 of OY755196.1, forward strand.
CCATTTGACTACATTGATTTGACTGCTATACCAGTTCTTAAGTAGCGAAGTAATCAATCCGGGTACATTAAGCTTTGCTAGCTTCTCCCACAGGATGTCGTAACAGACCAGGTCAAAAGCTTTGGACAGATCAAGGAAACTCGAGAAAACGGGAGTTTTGCGTTCGGTATAATATCTAACAGTCTGCTTAAGACACAGGATCGCACTTTCAGTAGAAAGATTAGGCCTAAAACCAAATTGATTGTCGTGGATCTTAAGGTGTTTATTTAGTTGTGCGTTAAGCAGACTGTCAAATACTTTGGCCATAATAGTTGCCAGGGATATCGGCCGATAGTTCGTCTTATCAGAAATGGCACCAGTTTTGTTTTTAACCACTGGTACCACCACAGTCCTAGTCATGTCGCTAGGCACGTACGCATGGTCTAGACACGACGTGTACAATAACGCTAGAACCCTGGCTAAGTGAGGACCTGCATATTTTAGATGTTCAACACTAAGATGGTCATATCCCGGCGATTTCCCTCTAGTCATATTTTTTATACAATTTCGTACATCACCGGCTAGTATCAACACACTCTGCTCATAAGTGGCTGCGTTGGCGCCATGACCGGCCTGCGGCGGCCCCAGGGGAGACGTGACAGTAAAATGCGACTTAAACACCTCCGCAATGCCTTTTGGATCACTAACCTTGTCCACGCTCATCGGGAGCCCAGGCCTCGCATTGGTGTCTTTCGTAGACTTCCAGAACGATCTAAAATCTTTACTATTATGTTGTGAAGCAATGCGATCCATACGTATCTGGTCAGCATTATTCTGGCACCACTTCACACGCGCTTTATAGATTTTCTTGGTTTTTCGCATAGCAACATAAAACCTACCCGAGGTTGGTTTACCCACCGATAACCAATCCATAAAACTAGCCCTGGCCTCACGATGAGCGGTGCTCACGTGGCGATTCCATCCAGGGATGTATCGTTTTTTGCAATTTTTATTTACATTTGCGCTTTCAGTAGCAGCCCTACTCTATGGCCTAAATCATTACATAAACCCTTTCCCGCGCACTGACTGAAATCTATCGGAAAATCTATAAGTTTTAGGTTATCGTTACATATCTGATTATATTTACTAATTTGATCTGTATTCCTAGCGCCCCAGACTACATTACTGCGCACATTATTAAAATTAGGATCCGAAAATTTAGGTACAATTAAGTTAAATAAGAAGTTAATATATACAGGAAAATGATCCGACCAATAAACATCATGCCTAATGTAAACATTACTTATTGTCCGAAACGCTCTGATTCCGATGAGACACAAGCCACCTTTTTGAGCCGTGGACTTCACTAACGAAAGTAAAGTTTTCGGCGTCGTCTAGGCCTAGCAACTCAGTATCCGCACAGACAAATTTTTGTTCACTACAAAAGTTCACTAGCTCAGTGTAAAAAGGCTGTCCAGGATGTGCATTATAATCCCCGACGGCAAACACACAGTCAATCTGTTCACTATCTACAAGCGCACTCACCTGTCCGCAGCATTCCGTAAACAAAGGCATTATAACTGCGGTAGAACGGGCCATCGTCGATCAGAGTGTAGGAGCAAGCCTATGGACAATGGACGAGCAATAGTGTCGGCAACAACGAGTCAAACAACTCAACAACCAGCAGCAAGGGGACCATTGGTGTGCTTCAAATGTGGCAAACCAGGCCACATTGCCAGCCGTTGTACGAGCGACGGCGTCGGTCAAGCAAACGACGACAGCGGCGCGGGCGCGACGTGCATTGAGCGGCGCGTTGATGTTTGCGTCGTGCAACCACCTACCAACGGGGTCCTTGGAACACAAAGGTGATCTGTATTGTTTTTCTTATGATTAGGGTGCTGAATTCTCGTTAAGTAAAAAGAAGTGTCGCGGTCAAATTTAGTGGAAAACGAGTCATGACTGGTATTGGTCAGAGTATTATTCTGGGTAAGAGTATTCAGTACGGCATAGATTTTATGTTGTGTTGCGATTAATAATTACCATCTTGAGATTTTTATTACGTGTGTTAACAGTCATGTGCCAGCGGAAGTTAATGATGTTGATTGTGTTGATGAGCAAGAGCGTGAACAACAGTAAGCACTCTATAGGCCGTATTGAGGTCGACTATACCAGTAGCTATTACGTAGCCGTAGCCCGGTAGAAATCGGTGTCTCTTGGGGTAACTCAAGTAGTCCGTGGGTGCGCGGTGCGCGTTTGGCTCTGGCGGAGGTCGTGGTCTGAAGTGACCGTATCGTGTGTAGTCAGTGGGTGATGCACGCGTGTGTTGTGTGGTAGCTGATAGTCAGCTGGTCGGCTATGGCAGCCGTGGCTATAGAGGTGGCATACTTGACAAGTTCTGTTGGCTTTGTTGTAAATAATGTGATATTTGATGTCTGTTAAATGACTGTTTTCACTGGTACATGGCTGTCTCTGGTTTCTTCTCATATATTTTTTTTATTTAAAATATGATCCAATCTTTTGTAAACTTTGTAAATGCTTGAATTGTATAATGAATCAAAATCTGTGATTTGAGCTGTAAAATTATGATTTAACATAGAGTAAAGTAAGGAAACAGATAAAGTAATGAGTTTCAATGTTCTAAAAGCAGCCTGCTTGAATCATAGATTGTGATTATTTCCGGTAGAGCGAACGAAAGCTTTTTCGTTGTTTCTTCTTCGGTTACAGGTTAACTCACGAGGACGTGTGCTAGCAGGATGGCCGTGTCGGCAAAAAGAAAAAGAGGAAGTCAATTGACTTTAGTTCATCGGAAGTACCGGAACGCCAGCGCCACCACGCGGCGCTGACAGAGTCTAAGTTTCGTGCTACCGGTGGACGACGCGGAGGCACATTCTCATGGTGAACCGCGGTCGAGGTGCACGCAAAACTAGAAGCTGTCTCGCGTTCCGTTTAAAAACCTACCTAGTGCTACATGTGATTAATTTACTAAGTGTTTCAATTATTGTTAAGAAGAATTACATTATCATTATTTTCAATATCTCCACGTTTGATTGATCCGACATTCCCGTAGACCGCCCACACACGATATCTAACTATGGCAGATAACAGTGAAATTACACCACCCCCGTTATATATATTATATTTGTTACTTAATGTTCCAAAGAAAATAAAATAAATAACCAACATCCTATATTTCACATTCTTTTCCCTATTTAAGTATCAAACTTTGTACCAAGTGGGTAAAAAATATATTATTCTGTAGCTTTAACTCCCTTTTTTTAACTCAAAGCCGTGATTGTGAAATATATTGAATTATATTTATATATATGGCTGGTCTTTCGAAAGCATTTTAACCTACTGATGAGATCAATATTTCGTTTGAAATTTCTCAGAACAAAGTGTCACTAATGGTACTAGGTTTAGTAATAATAGCTCAGCTTCTTTATAATTTTTTTATTTATTTTATTTTATTTTATTAGGGACATCAACAGCACATAAACATGTAAGTTACAATTAGATAAATACAATGAAAAAGCCAATAACAGACATCCACAGAAGATACAAAAAACAGTAGTACATACAGATATGTAAGAAAAGTTGTAACATAAAATGTGTAAAATGACTGAATGATTGATTTGTGATATATATGGTATATATATATATATATATATATATATATATATTTATATGTGTGTGTGTGTGTGTGATTCACTTATTCCCTCTATTTATTATCTAACGTCTTAATAACGTCGCACAGTGATTCGCGTAGAACAAGCTAGGTGGACAAAAGTCATTGTCCAATTTCCTGGAATTGATCGTTTTATGTTGTCAAGAACAACCCTATTATCTCATTTCCAAGAATTGATTGTGCAAAGTCCCGTTATGGCTTGCTAATGAGGTGTTAAAGGGTAAGTAATGACGATTATTACTAATTTGTAATCGTCTCAGTTGCAATTTTGCCACACATTCGACAACACCTCATGACTTGTGCAGTAAACGAATCAGTGTTTTGTGCTATGGATCCTATTAGTACAGGTAAGAACATTATATTTTTATATAAATCTTACTCCTAGGTAACTAAATCCAATAAAATTTTACGGTCTAAAGGATAGTGGGAAAAACATAAAAAAATAATTTCATTTTAAATGTTTTATAGACTGCAACTTTTTGTCTCCACATGTCTCCGGGTTAGATTTTATATATGTCGTAGATCTAAGCCTAAACTTAATATTAAACATCATTCTCCATGCTCCTTTTTTGCTCTAACATTTTTTTTTATTTTTTTTACAGAGCAAGTGCTTAGTGTTTCGAAAATTGAATTTTTCGAAGAGTGGATCAAACACGATAAAGAAAACAGAAATTCACGCATTTTCGATTATCTTTCGGTTAAATTTGATCTCTCAAATATAACCGAAGTATCCTTGCGTGAAATCACCAAGAGCATCGCTGCTAGTGGCACGAAAATAGCCCAGAAATGGAAAAGTGCTAGTCGCATTAGGGAAAGGTTTCTCTCTATGCATAAAACATGGCTGGAAGGCACAGACTTTCATTTCAAGGTGTCTGTTAACCCTCCAGTTGCCACCACTTCTACTGAGGGTGCTCAGCGACCGGGAAGACCTCAAAAGAGCTTTGAGGAGTCATCATATAAAACAAAAAAACGACGTGTGGACGGCATCGTTTCTGAATGGAGTGCAAAAGAGTTGGCAATTGCTGCAGAAGTAGCTAGTAGATCGGAAGGCAAGCGGAACGTTGCCCAAGCTATAAAGCGAGCGAGTGATGGAACAAGTGTTGAGCAAAATGTATCCTGCCCTAATGGAAGACTTCTCACCAATATTGAAGCGTGTGCCTATTATATGGACGCTAAGTGTACAAGTCACACGTACAAAGCTACGAGGAAGTGGGAAATGAAGGCGGGACATAAAGTGTTTCCATCATACTATAGTATACGTAAGTGTTTTTTATCCTGTTATCCCCCTTCGGAGCACATTTATGTAACGGAAACACGCGCAGAAATTAAGCTACAATCGATTTTAGACAAAACTGCTGAGAGATTAGTAAAAACACAGGAAGAAGTTATAAGAAGTGTGCTTCCACAAAATTCGTCATTCACTTTAATAAGTAAGTGGGGCTGTGACGGTAGTTCCGGCCACAGTACCTACAAACAGAAATTTGAAGATCATGAGGCCACAGATGAGTTCTTGTTCGTATTTTGTTTCGTGCCATTACGTTTATATCATGGTGATATAATTATTTGGCAAAATCCCCACCCTTCTTCGACAATGAACTGCCGTCCTATAAAATTTATATTTTCCAAAGAAACCACCGATTTCACTGTAGCTGAAACTAATAAAGTGTTGGAAGAAGTTTCGCTCCTACTTCCAACACTATGTTCAGTTGGTGATACTCAAATTTATGTTGAACATAATTTTATCTTTAGTATGGTAGATGGTAAGATTTGTAACGCGTTGACGGAAACACGCTCTTCTCAAACTTGTTATATATGCAAAGCAACACCAAAAATGATGAACGAGCCCTTAACGGACACTTTTAGCGTAGAACACGATTTTGGCTTTGGTTTGTCCACTTTGCATGCTTGGATTCGTAGCTTTGAGTGCTTGTTACACATTAGTTATCGCCTTGACACCAAAAAATGGCAGGCCCGAAGTGCAGATGAAAAACAAAGTGTGAAACAGCGCTCAGACAAAATCAAGTTGTTATTTAAGAAAGAAGGGTTGATAGTGGACAAACCAAAGCCAGGATACGGAAACACAAACGATGGAAGGACAGCGCGTAGATTTTTTGCTAATGCAGATAAGAGTGCAGAGATTACAGGTTTGAATGTTGAGCTCATAAGAAAATTTGATATTATCTTAAGAACCCTTGCCTCAGGCTATGATATAAATTTAGAGAAATTTGAAGAAGCTTGTCGTGAAACGCGTGAGCTGTATCTAAGTCTGTATTCGTGGTATTTCATGCCCGTTACCGTGCATAAGATCCTTGTGCATAGTGTACAGGTAATAAAGACAGCACTTCTTCCGATTGGACAATTCTCCGAAGAAGCCCTAGAAGCGCGTAATAAAGACCTGCGCCGATTTCGCTTGCACAATACGCGAAAGACGTCTCGCATTGCCACGAATACAGACTTATTACACATGCTTTTAACTACATCCGACCCTTTAATTAACGCCTTCAGAGATATACCCAGGAAAAAACCTGAAAAGTTAAATTCGGAAGTTTTAAAATTAGTTATCCCGCCTTCAGTGCCCATTTCGCGACCTTATGTAAATATCCCTCGTAATGAAAATGATTACATAGAGTCGGATTCTTCAGATGATGATAGTGATAGGGAATGATTGTAACATGTATAGAATATTATTTTTTAAGTAACTGACTTGTAAACATTTGTTTTTTATATTAGTTTTAAGTTTAGAAAAATGTTTAATGTGGGAGAATACATGATTTTTGCATTTTTTTAAATATATATATATTATTTTTTCATTCTTTGTGTTTTTATTTACACTACCCCCCTCCCATTTACCTTAAGTCATGAAATGCAAAACAAAGTACAGAATACGTATGATTAAGCACATATAGAGCCATTCGAGTCGAAAAATAATTATGTCCATCTAGCTTGTTCTACGCGAATCACTGTGCGTCGAAACGGAATTTGGCCTTAGAAGAAGCAAAAGGATCAGTTTCACCAAAGAGGTTATTAAATTGATTGGCAAGGCGAACCATTGTAGAATTCCTTGCATAATTAGTATGATTAGAGGCTATAGAAAAGAGCCTTTCAGAAGTGTGCCGAGTACGGCGATGTGGAGTACAAAATGACAGTTGGGACAACAAAAATGGAGAATCAAGGCGACCAGAGAGAATGTCGTGTAATAGCATCATGTCCAGTAAAACTCTGCGATCCTTAAGACTAGTGAGCTGATGCCTGCGACACGAATCCTCATATGAGCAACCGAAAAAATGGGTCCTGTAGTTAAGATGTTTTAAAAATTTAGATTGTATACGTTCAATACGTTGAATGTACGTAATATCGATCAATCTAAATAGCACATACATATATTCACGCCACTAGTTACCTTTTGGGTAGGCGTAGACTATCACGCCACTTCTTACGATAATAGCAAAACTCTCGACATTTTACATTCATCAATCTTTTCATATACGCCCTTTCATACTTCGGACACATTAAATATGATCTAATTTGCTTAAAACATAAAATAACATAAAACATAAACGTTCACGCCGAATATCCTCGAAGGGGTTGGCAGAGGTACTAATACTTCTGAACATCACGTGACTTTGTCACCTGGTGTTCAGAGTACCCACGTTTTGCATGGACAGTGTACTCACGTTATAGGGGGCAGGCCTATCGCCGTTTTGTACGAATACACTGTCACATGACTAAGTACAACTCAGCCATGTGGGTTTCCTCACGGTGTTTTCCCTCACCGTTAACAACCATGATAAATTATAAATTCACCACACATATGTCTTTAGAAAAGACAAATTGGTGTAGGCCCGACCCAGGATTTGAACACTAGTCGTTTGCACGATAACCGAGTGTTCTACCCACTGGGCTATCACGGTTGCTTAAAACGTTTCGTATTAATATTTCCACAATAATCAAAATTAATTAATGATATACAATTACTATTGCAATAGCTTTAATCAACGCGCGATGACAGTATAATTTTACTTTAGTGTGGATATAAATGTCCAATCACGTATTAGTTGATGAAATCAGATGTTCATTTGTAACTAACTCAGTTATACGACAAAATTGAATTTAAATTATCATATATGCATGATTATAGGTTTTTAACGAAATAAATGCATTATATGGATAATAAATTCATATTAAAGGCGAAACTAAAAATCTATTTCTAATTGAAAATGTGCTCAAAAAGGCAGGCGTCCGTAGTATGAAGAATAAAAGAGCATGTATGAAAACATTGATGGATGTAAACGAAGCTAGAGAGGTTTGTCAGGATCGTATGAAGTGGCGATCGATAGTCTCTGCCTACCCCAATGGGAAAATGGAAGTAATAATCTGTTTTGATATGTTTTCATTTTTGTCTTACACTTTATTAAACGTTATAACAAATTTCTTTCCATTTCAAATTGTTATAAACGCTGAAGATGGCTCTGCATTTATCAATATTTAAAATGAATCTACATACATATACTCACGGCTATATAATTCCCTAGAAGGGGTAGCCAGAGCTAAGGAATTAGAAATTTCTCAGCTACTTTTACTTTTTGGAAATGTGAGTGGGGAAAAGATGGTAAAAATAAAGGTTGTTGGTGATGGGTCTCCAACCGCATCGCCCAAAAATCCCTTAAAAGCCCCAATACCGTTAGTCGCCTCTTACGTACACCCATCGGTAGAAACGGGGTAGTGATATTCTAAGCCGACACTACACGGCGCTTAATTAAACATTATAACATTTTTTTTTTCCATTTAAAATTGTTATAAACCCTGAAGATGGCTAAGCTTATATCAACATTATAAATGAATTAACACTCTACATATACTCATATGTATTTTCAGCATATCACAGCAATCTAGCCATAAGTACATTAACCTATTCTGTATACCAAAGCTTCCATTCACAATCTAAAAGCTCACTATGCAAATCCACGTTCAAACCACATTAGAATCTCAATGCCATTCATAGCCCTATAAAGTACATCTACTCGTGCAAGACAGAACCTTGACCCGCTCGTTAAAATGACGTCATCTGCATCTACTAAGCCGACGCGCCCAGTTTGCTAATAAAATTTGTTTACTTGAGGTTTAAGGAAGATTTTGATTCGATAACTGTTTCTTTAGATGTTTTGGTTACACAGATATTTAGTGACGTGTGAAAACATTAATCGTATCGCTAAAATTGTTAATTGCTCTATTTTAATTTATTTTTTATTGGGCCTAGATACTCACTTATACTCACGCCCTTTATTACCATTGGAGTAGGCAGAGAAAGTCGATCGCCACTTAACATTCATCATTCTTCTCATAGATGCTCTTGCTGTGTAGTGTCGGCTTAGAATAGCACTACCCAATTTCTTCCGGTGGGTGTACGTAAGAGGCGACGAACGGTATTGGGGCTTTTAAGGATTTTTGGGCGTTGCGGTTTGAGACCCATCACCAACAAACTTCACTTTACTATCTTTTCCCCATGCAACTTCCAAAAGTGGCTGAGGAATTTCTGATTCCTTAGCTCTGCTACCCCTTCTAGCTATGTATGCTCTTATATCCACCTTATTTCTGAGTCACGCCTTTGTAAATTCAATTTGGACTTTGGTTGTTATTTTGAAAGCGCTATAAAATACACAATCATTTTATTCTTATTTTTTTAACAAGACTTACCTTCAAGAAACAAACTAGAGTTCTCATTAGATAGAAAATCATAGAATGAATATAATGTCTTTCTAATTCACCTTTGAATTTGGCAGAGTCCGAATGCTAACATACATATATATACTCACGGCTATAAATCCCTAGAAGGGGTAGCCAGAGCTACGAAATTAGAAATTCCTTAGCCATTTTTGGAAGTTGAGTGGGAAAAAGATGGCAATCATAAATATTTGTTGGTGACGGATTTCGAGCCCAAAAATCACGAAAGAAGCCTCTTTACCCTTAGTCGCCTCTGACCATTACCCACGGGTGTAAATGGGGTTGTGCTATCCTAAACCGACACTACACAGCTCAATACGATAAGATGCATAGTTTAATAAATAACTTATAGTACTATAAACTTTTACACATAAAAATCATAGAAACCTGTTAATGTCTTTCTAATCCACCTGTGTATTTTACCAAGTCTGAGTGCTAAAATGGTGATATTTCGAAAACGCAACTTGCGAACCAAACAAGTCTAAAATGAATGCAATCTTACGCTTAGTAAGTGAGTTATTTTCAAGGAAAACCGCTTCGATATGAGCTTGCAAGTGAATAATATTAACGGGCAACTATTTTGATTATATTATGGTTTTAGGCCGTTTGAATATCATATTCTTATATTTACCCGTGGGTGTTGTAGGTGACTTAGGGTTTCGGACTTTTTTAAGTCGTGTTTGGTCGAGAAATCCGAACTTTAGCAAAAACCTATAAAGAATACATACATACATACATACATATACTCACGGCTATATTTCCCTAGAAGGGGTAGCCAGAACTAAGGAATCATAAATTCCTCAGCCACTTTTGGAAGTTGAGTGGGGAAAAGATGGTAAAAATAAAGGTTTTTGGTGATGGGTCTCCAACCGCATCGCCCGAAAATCCAAAAAAAAGCCCCAATACCCTTAGTCGCCTCTTACGACACCCGTGGGTAGAAAGGGGTAGGGACATTCTCAGCCGGCACTCACGGCACTATAAAGAATGTTAGATTTAAAACTGTTACATTTGATCCTACGTATATAGTTGACCAACTTTTTCAACGGTAGAGGAGTTGTTCATTCAAAAGCTTTTTTTGGAAACTTACTATGAATTATTTTACAGTTGGTAATTACAAAATGGTTTAAGTAAGTAATAATTAATTAGTTTTGTATTCAAATTTCATTCCAATTTACTATACAAGATATTTCGCTGTTCCGTTTTGAAACATTAAAATTTCTTACTTTTAACACATTATGATACGATAAGAAATCCATTTAAAACTTATACATACATACATATAATCACGGCCAGAAATCCCAAAAGGGGTAGCCAGAGCTTTAGAGAAAGAAACCCTTCAGCCAGACAATATGGTAGAAATAAGTATCGTTGTAGTATTAATAGATAAAACGGGAGACCTGGCAGATCGTGGAAATTATAGACCAATCTCTCTTGCAACTATTATCGCCAAGGTATTCGATAGTCTGCTTAATCTTCAGCTCAATAAATTTATAGTACCCCATGAAAACCAGTTTGGTTTTAGACAGAAACTTGGAACGGAAAGTGCAGTGCTTTGTGTTAAGCAGACTATCGCGTATTATATGGAGCGCAAGACACCTGTTTACGCCTGTTTTGTGGACCTCTCGAAGGCGTTTGACTTGGTCGCCTTTGACCAACTTTGGAAAAAGCTGAAGGAAGTAAATGTACCGTCTCACCACATAGCCATCTTAAAGTTTTGGTATACCCACCAAGTCAACAATGTTAGGTGGGCAGGGGAGCTCTCAGCACCCTACAGGTTGGAGTGCGGTGTTCGACAGGGCGGAGTGACCTCTTCGACCCTTTTCAACCTGTACGTGAATGACCTCATCGGTGAGCTCAGCGGCACCAGACTCGGCTGCCACGTTGACGGAGTTTGTGTCAACAACATAAGCTACGCAGACGATATGGTGCTGCTGAGCGCATCAGTGGGTGGTCTTAGAGGACTCCTGTCTATCTGTGAGAGATACGCGGCTCGACACGGTTTGGTGTACAATGCTAAGAAGACGGTGTGCATGTTGTTCGGGCCAGGAGCCAGGACGCGGGTCGAGATTCCCGTCGTAAGAATGAATGGAGTTCCGTTACAGCGTGTTGACAAGTTTAGGTACCTCGGCCACGTCCTGACTCCTGACCTGAAGGACGATGAAGATATTGAACGAGAGCGGAGGGCGCTGGCGATCAGGGCGAACATGCTGGCGCGCAGGTTTGCACGTTGCTCAACTAGTGTTAAAACTACTTTGTTTCGAGCCTATTGCACCTCTTTTTACACGTGCAGCCTGTGGGCCAGATATACCCAAAAATCGTACAGCGCTCTCCGTGTTCAATATAATGACGCGTTCAGGATTCTGTTGGGGCTGCCCCGTTTCTGCAGTGCCTCGGGTATGTTTGCGGAGGCCCGCGTAGACTGTTTCTACGCGACGATGCGGAAACGCTGCTGCTCGCTGCTCTGTAGGGTGCCAGCTCCAACAGCATCCTCAGCATGATAGGGGGTCGGCTAGACTCAATGTACATATCACACTGCGTTAGTCTCCAGGCTCCCAAACGTGTATATTTATTTTAGAAAATTGTACATATTATTTATACTCTGTACATAACTATTATCTTTTATCTTTAATTATGTCCATATTGTGTATGACTACTAACATTAGGTTAAGATTTCTCACTGTTACTAACACTTGAGTCATTGTAACTTGTAAATAAAGTAAATAATAATAATTAACAACATATGAAAGTATTACAATGACAACTTAAATAATCTTTACTTATTCACCAATTAAAAAACTAAAAAGATCAACATACCTTAGTAGCAAGAACTATAACCGAGTAATGCTTTTCTAAGCGGACTTTCTTAAACTGACTGAGGAATGTTTAATTTCCTAGCTCTGGCTACCTTCTAGGGATTTATAGCCGTGAGTATATGTATATATGTAAACAGACACTGTATGTACAAAAGTTTTAATGATAAAAGGGCTTTACTGTTATTAGCTCCGTTTAAGGGCAATATGTATGCCTGTAAGAACACGTGTAGGTACATTAAAAGCATTACACATCGTTAATAAGAACGAATGAACGCCCTTTGACAAATTCAAATTAAATTAACCTCTGAGAGTTCATAAGAGGCATCTGACAGTAGAGCTATTAACTCATTAAGCAAGTACACGAGGATTGTGTTATTTTACAGATACGAAACTAGCTTAGAATGTCGCTACCCCTTTCTACTCACGGGTGTCGTAAGAGGCGACTAAGGGTATTGGGGCTTTTTATTGGATTTTTGGGGGATGCGGTTTATTTATTTACAAAAACGTAAACATTACAGATATAAACCTAATTCGTTCATGTTTCACTTTAACATACACAATTTATTAACAAAATAACAATATCTTTCAATCTATTCTACGGACAACAAAAAATAAAAACTAAACATAATGTTTAAATCTCATAAAGTAAAATCACAGAGCTTAAATCTATCCATAACATAACACTTTTAGACACGCTAGTCTGAAATCCATTAAAGAACACGAAAAAATATCTACTTGTTCGGCGACTTTCGTTTCTACCCACGGGTGTCGTAAGAGGCGACTAAGAGTATTGGGGCTTTTTATTGGATTTTTGGGCGATGCGGTAGCAGACCCATCACCAAAAACCTTTATTTTTACCATCTTTTCCCCACTCAACTTTCCAAAAGTGGCTGAGGAATTTCTAATTCCTTAGCTCTGGCTACCCCTTCTAGCGATTTATAGCCGGGAGTATATGTATGTATGTATGTATGTAAATAGTGATGCTCTCGCCGTCACTTTTTTGCAGTTTAACCCTTAGTATACTCATGTATTATAGGAAAAGAAATCAAACTACTAGACACCAGGCAGTGATAATTATAAAATTGAAGCTTCGTTACTATGTCTCTTCTACAACTACACAATCACTTCGCAAAGAAAGCTTTACAAAAGCTTAATACAAGAACTTCCTTCATTTGATTAATGCTGACTTTTATTTGATATATCCTTGAGAATTGCACTTTGACTTTGCGTACTTAATCTTTTAAATAGCTAATTTATTTATTTATTTATTTATTTAACTTAAGGCACACAAACAGTACAATTACATTAATATACATAATGGCTTTTCAAAAAACATAAATTTTCAGTAAAAGCACCTTAACTGTGTACACAGCATGACTTGCTTTGTGAGATTTTGATAAATTTAATAAAGTAATATTTAAAATCTATAACATTGTACATAATTATGAAATAATGTGAAAAGATAACGTAATGAACAGTACATAAAATTATTTTCTATGAGAAAATAAATGACAGAAATAATAAAAAATAAGACAACATAATTAAATGACTAAAATAATAACAATAATAATAAATTAATTTAACATAACAGAACAGAAGAGATAATTATAGTGAAACACATAAATTTAAGCATTTTTTGCGGAAATTACATAGCGAATTGTGATAGACGTCAGGGGCGCTATCGACATCTTCTTGGCTAGCACACAAAGAGTTATACAACTGGCACATTCTATGGACAGGGTTGTTGGCGGTGATATTTGTTTTCATTATGGGAACTAAAATGGGCTAAATAATGGGCTGGGAAAAATAATGGGCTAACAGAGGAACACAATTTTTCAGTAATTACTTAATATGTCTTTGAGTTATATACCCACGATGCTCAGTGTGGAAGTAGGAATATGGGATGATAGGATAAGCAGCGAGAAGTAAAATATAAAATGTACAGACTTACATACATATACTCACGGCTATAAATCCCTTAACGGGGTAGCCAGAGCTTTGGAATGAAAAATTCCTCAGCCACTTTTGGAAGTTGATTGGAAAAGATGGTAATAATAAATGTTTTTGGTGACGGGTCTCCAACCATATCGCCCAAAAATCATTTAAGAAGCCCCCTATACCCTTAGTCGCCTCTTACGATCACCCACGGGTAGAAATGGGGTAGTGTTACTCTAAGCCGACACTACACGGCAAGCAATTAAAATGTGTTTGAATTAAAATTATAAATTTCACAACGTAAATTTTATAATAAGACTAGATGAAAACCCGGCGTTTCTCGGGTGAAATATGACTCATAATACACATCTAGGTACAAAATGTAGGTAGCTACTTCTGTTCGTTTATTGTTTTTATCTATTTATTATTATTATAGATACTCTTTTTCTTCAGTCAACACAACTTGCCTAGGTATACGGCCACAGTCTAGGATACCCCATGGTAGCGCGCAGCCTAAGGGGGCTATCGAACAAAAAGGGGTATCCTAAAGTGTGGCTGACTACCAACATACCTACAAAATTTACCATCTTTACGAAGAGTCCTTCGCTGCATCCACTTTCTACAATTGTGACAATGTTTACCAAATGCAAGGAAATTCGTCTGTCAACAAAATGATATAGTAGGTATCATCAAACAAAGACAAATACACGACCAATGAAAGACTTTAAGAAATACTTATGACTTCGGCATAATGTATATAATCAGAACAAATTAATACAAATAGAGAAATAATGAAAGGCGCTAGGCTGATTGTAGCAAGAGCCGACTAACGGTATTGGGGCTTTTGAGGAATTTTTGGGCGATGCGGTTGGAGATCCATCACCAACAACCTTAATCTCACCATCTTTTCCTCACTCAACTTTTCAAAAGTGGCTGAGGAATAGCCCTGGCTACCCCTTCTAAGGATTTATAGCCGAGAGTATATGTGTGTATGTTTGTACAAAGATGATATTTAAAACCAAAAAAACTATTCCACCACACTCCACATTAAACAAGCAGTTACAAAAAGCTATAATCTCGCACACTCTTGCACAAGTACGTACAGAGACAAAGACATTCCCACAATCATTGTATGAATCACAATGGTAGCGCATGACTGGGTGCCTACAATACTTGCTGCACCTATATAGACGTAGTAGGATTGTTTGTCTGTTATGTTTGACATCGAAATTAAGCCTACAGCTAAAATAACTACCTCTTTCTGCCCACTAAGGGCATTTTAAGTGTTTTTTTGGGTGATGTGGTTGGAGACCAATCACCAACGATACTTCATTTCTACCATTTTGTCCCCAATCAACTTCCAAATGTGGCTGATCAGTTTCTAGCTCTTAAGCTCTGGCTACCCCTTTTAGGGATTTATAGCCGTGAGTATATGTAAATATGTTTCTACTTATTATGACCCCAAAAACAAAAGAAAACGTTCTATTTTGAAAATGTTCATTATATATATATTTTTAAGTAGATTTCTGACTAATGATATTTTTCATTTAAAAGTAATAGTATAATCCCTTTTGAATAATAAAATAAAAGATCAAAAAGGTAAAAGCAAGCTTTTCTGTATATACGTATAGTTAAATACCAAGAACCTTAGTGAAGCATTAATTCGAATTCGTAAGACATTTTCTCTCTCTCTCGCATCTCGCGTCGTCTGTACGAAAATGTCTTTATAACGTACTTTTTGTTTTAAATAACGCTATTTAAACATTGAGTACTTTTACTAAAGTACAAAATTGCCGTGTAGTATCGGCTTAGAACCCCTTTCTCTCCAAGGAGTCGTTAGAGGCGCCTATAGGGATTTTTATGTGGGTTTTGGGCGATGCGGTTGGAGACCCATCACCAACGAAACTTTATTTCTACCATCTTGTCCCATATGAACTTCCAAATGAGGCTGAGGAGTTTCTAGTTCTGTAGCTCTGGCTACCCCTTTTGGAATTTATGGCCGTGAGTATATATATGTACGTAAGTCTGGCGGTATAAAAATAATAATAGTATTAAAAAACGTAGTCTCTGAATTTTATTTTTAAATAGTTTTTGTGTTACCATCGCCATTTCAACATAAAAGACTTTAAACTTAAGTACTCATCAAGTAAGTAGGCAGTTTTGTATTATAAGCCTGACTAAGTACAACCTATTACAATGTGCTCTGATGATTATGTTCTCGTAGAGTTACCAACGAGTGTAGTTATGAGTGTGACAACCTATTGTCTTCGAAGATACAGGTGTTAAAGTTTTGTGTGATGAGTTAAATGTAGAAACGACAGTTGTTTGAGTAAATATTATGGTAATAATTTATATGCATGCATATAGTCATGACTATAAATCCCTTAGAGGGGTAGCCAGAGCTTTAAAATCAGAAAACTCTTCAGGCACTTTTGGAAGTAAGTGGGGAAAAGATTGTAAGATAAATGTTTTTGGTGATGGGTCTCCAACCGCATCGCCCAATATCTGTAAAAAAGCCCCAATACCCTTAGTCGACGCTTACCATGGGAAGAAATTGGGTACTGCCATTCTAAGCAGACACTACACAGCTATTTATGTTTCTGTAAATTTTATGAGCGGTTTAGGGATCCATCCAAAGGGTGTCTGGAAGACATCTGTTTTATTGATAAGAAATTTATTCACAGTGTATCAGCTGTATAGTGATTTTTGAAATATTTTTTATACTTTTTGCATTATAGAAGGAGTCCTAGGTAAGCATGCCAGAATTTAAGTCTAAACGAATAAGCGATAGAATTCTTTAATCTATTTGTTAGTATTAAACACTTAATTCGTAAGGCACTAGGCTACTTTTACATTCACATCAAAATACATAAATTTAGTTACTTGGACTCTTCTTTGCATACATACATACATACATATACTCACGCCGTTAATTCCCATTGGGGTAGGCAGAGACTATCAGTCGCCACTTCGTACGATCCTGGCAAACTCCTCTTGCTTCGTCTACATCCATAAATATTTTTATACATGCTCTTTTATTCTTCATACTTCGGACGCCTGCCTTTTTGAGCACACTCTCAATTTGGTCCAAGTGTGTCTTTCGTGGCCGTCCTCTACTAACATTACCTTCCACATTAGCTCTATAGATACCTTTTACCAATTTCCTATCATCCATCCTCTCGATGTGCCCAAACCACCTCAACATTCCTTTTTCTATCTTACTTACAATATCATCTTTTACACCACACCTTTCACGAATCACGTCATTCCTCACACGATCACATAACCTTACATTACAAACTCTTCTTTGCCTTGCTAACTTATTTCCAAAGCCATTATTAGTACATGTACTCGTTCAATATTCACAAAAGCAATAAACCTACAAACCGCCTAATATCTTTTCAATATTTATATTGTTATTCTTCTTAGCTGGTTAGTCGTTACAACAATTGCTTGTAACATACGTAAGCCATGTGTATGGAGGTATTTTCTTGACCTCAATACATGCTTTGTCGTCGAACGGACATTTTGAAAACGTATTTTTGTGCCGATAAGCGCTACTGAATCAAATTTAATGGTGTTTTGATAAAGTAGCCTCAATTGATAAGTTTACTAACTGGTTCAGTTATATAACAAATATATATTTACTTTTTAAGATTGCTGTGTAGTGTCGGCTTAGAATTGCTGTGTAGTGTCGGCTTAGAATAGCAATACCCCGTTTCTTTCGGTGGGTGTACGTAACAGGCGACTAACGGTATTGGGGCTTTTACAGGGATTTTTGGGCGATGCAGTTGGAGACCCATCACCAACAACCTTTATTCCACCATCTTTTCCTTACTCAACTTCCAAAAGTGGCTGAGAAAATTCTAATTTCTCAGCTCTGGCTACCCCTTTTAGGGATTTATAGCCGTGAGTATATGTATGTATGTTTTAAGATTTCTACATGGTTTGGTAGAAGCTGTCGATAGCTTTGTGAGAACCTGATAAAATTGTCTACTTTGCGTATACTTTTTTTTTGAGCTAAATATGTTAAAACTTCTGTGTCATCCAGAATACTCGTAAATCATATGCAAGTCAGTAATTCAAACATCAAATCAAACCAAATCAAAGCAGCGCTGGATGACCCCTGTACCAATGCACCAAAAAAACAGCCCTCAGAGAGGAATGGCGACGAATTGTGCGGCGGGTCACCCAACCAAAATGACGACCACGACCACTCTGTCAAGAGTGTTACGACTGGGAAGAATTCGAACATACCAAGTTATCTTAACACACGGCTAGAATCCCCAAGAAAAAATACTAGAATTTGGGGAAAATAATTAAAATTAGGAACCAATAGATCCCTTCAATTATCTTGCTTCGCTTGGCATCATAATGACGCAGGTACATACATACATATACTCACGCCATTAGTTCCCATTGGGGTAGGCAGAGACTATCGCCACTTTGTACGATCCTGACAAACTTCTCT
The DNA here is from genome assembly GCA_963576735.1 of Bedellia somnulentella. Classification (NCBI taxonomy): domain Eukaryota; kingdom Metazoa; phylum Arthropoda; class Insecta; order Lepidoptera; family Bedelliidae; genus Bedellia; species Bedellia somnulentella. The sequence continues at coordinate 3,034,429 of OY755196.1, forward strand.
AGCTTGGTTTACATCCATCAATCTTTTCATACATGCTCTTTTATTCTTCATACTTCGGACGCCAGCCTTTTTGAGCACACTCTCAATTTGGTCCAAGTGTGTTCTCCGTGGTCGTCCTCTACTAACATTACCATCCACTCTAGCTCTATAGATCCCTTTTACCAATTTTCAATCTTATTTCAATTTGACGCAGGTAAATGGATTCTATTGGATATTTAAAAACAAATTAGCCTCGAATGTCTTTAGTAGATCGTAGCCTTAAGATTTTGTAATAATGAATCGGTGAAACTAAGTTTTAAACCACATTATGTCTAAATTTGGATAACATCCGCGGCCTAGTTGGTAGCTACTGGATCCGGAGGTCTCGGGACCGACTCCCTATAAGAGCGTTCATTTATTTGAAAATATGAATGTGTGTTCTTTAGATGTTATTTATACGTATAGTATATATTACATACATACATATACTCACGGCTATAAATACCTAGAAGGGGTAGCCAGAGCTAAGGAATTAAAAATACCTCAGCCACTTTTGGAAAATTGAGTGGGGAAAAGATGGTAAAGTAAAGGTTGTTGGTAATGGGTCTCCAACCGCATCGCCCAAAAATCCCTTAAAAGCCCCAATACCGATAGTCGCCTCTTACGTACACCCATCGGTAGAAACGGGGTAGTGCTATTCTAAGCCGACACTACACGGCGTATATATTAGTATAGTATATATTATCAATATAATACCCGTATAGACATATTAAAATACTAAATACTTTCCCATATTTATCGCTTATAACTTTAAAAGACCCATGTTTCTAATTTGCCACATAATACAACCACAGGACGAGATAGAGGAATTGAACCCGTCCCACCCTGCATTCAAAGCAAATCTCCTAACTACTAAGCTATTGAGGTTGAAACACACGTAATACTGAATGGATCCCACCTGCACTTCACAGCAAAGTATGTCATATGCCAGCTATTTTATCAGCCAAACGTGCGAATAACAAAGCATTGTTAAGACGAATCGTACATATAAATATTTAATATGTTTAATATACTGTGGTGTTGAGTCATATTTTAAATACATACTGAGGTATACTTACGCATATATTAATAATATATAACCGCGGGTGTGTAGTGTCGGCTTAAAATAGCACTACTCCTTTTCTTCTGGTAAGTGTACATAAGAGGCGACTAACGGTACCTATTGGGGCTTTTTAAGGGATTTTTGGGCGATGCGGTTGGAGACCCATCACCAACCTTTATTTCACCATCTTTTCCCCATGCAACTTCCAAAAGTGGTTGAGGAATTTCTAATTCCTTAGCTCTGGCTACCCCTTCTAGGGATTTATAGTCGTGAGTATATTGTTACGTACCGGGTTCTTAATTTGATAAATACCAGTCACACTTTCGTGCAATAAGGTGTAATTATATTTATTGACCAATAACGCACTTTACACAACACAACAAACACTATCGATAATTAACTATCGATACTCGCACTAATTAACAACACTAATTTACTCCGTTATAGTAACACTGTCCACACCGTTAAGCTTATTTCCGTAATCTGTATATCACTGCACTGTCGTATTTAATTTCTTCGCTCTAGTATTTCACTTGTTCTCGCTTTAGTTCTTCGCACTCGAATCACTCCGTAGCACGCGTCGCTCTTTATATATGCCAAATCTCAAATACGCGAATATTACAGAAAGTTCTAGTACCACATTCTCGAAAAGTCGATATTCGAGAAACATCTAGTAATTCCTTTACTTATTAGAATACTAGTAACGCCATCTGTTATCTAGTAGTGGCAAATCCTATCTCCTACTTGCGAACAGATGTCGTAACATTACCCCCTCCTTACATTAATACTCGTCCCGAGTATTATTGCTTCCATGGTACTTCGCAAGTCGATCGATGTGAACTATTTTCCAAGCCCCTCTAGGTTGGCGTTGAATTCTGTACGTTACATCGTTTATTCTAGTGACCACCTTGTACGGTCCTTCCCACCTATTTTGTAACTTAGGGGACTTCCCTTTCTGGCGAGTTGGATTGTGTAACCAGACGAGCATACCCTCTTCGAAACGCGGCGTGTTAGCTTTACGGTCATATCTGGTTTTCATCTTTTCACTAGCATGTAAACCATTTTCACGCACTAGGGAATGTACATCTTGCATTCTTTCCCTCAGCGGGCAACTTAATCTCAAATGGCCCCTTTTCCCGCAGCCATAACAAATCGGTCCAGTACTCCTTCCGACGGGTGCTTTAATGACCTTGACGTCCTCATTTGCTTCCGCAATCTCACGAAGTCGATGAGTTTGGCGCGTATCCTGGCGGCAAGCTTCAACTTCTAGAGCGTTCGCCAAGGCATCCTTGAGAGACGTGTGGTGTTGAAGTCTCACCGCTGTTCTCACTTCGATATCTCTGATGCCGTCGACGAATGCTTGCACCAGGTTCATTTCCACCGTCTTCGGATCTACACTGGGATAGGCCTTGCGGACGAGCTTCTCGATTTCAAGGGCCCACTGCTGAAGTCCCTCTCCAGAACGCTGGACCCTATCACGCAGCTGAGCGCGGAACACGTGCTCCAGGTGTCGCTCTCCATAGCGAGACTCCAACGCATCCAGCAGGTCCTTGAAACCACCACTCGGAGTCGGCAGCGCCTCTATTACTGACAGTGCTTGACCTCGGAGCGCCACCGTCAGTGCAGTCAAACACTGTTCATCAGTCCAACCATTGGCAGCCGCAACAGTCTGGAACTGATGTCTATACGCCGACCAGGATGTTGTTCCGTCGTAGGGAGGAACCTTTTTACGAGGACCATGGACAGCTACTACATTCTCACCGGAGACAACCTTGACCGGTCGTGATTCAAGCTGCAGAACCCTTTTCTCCATTCCGCGGAAGTCGGTCTTCATGTCATCGAAATCTTTCTCAATAGTGGTTACCTGCTCCTTCATCTGCTCTACGTCTTTTTCCACAGTAACCACCCGACCACTGACTTCATTGACCGCAGTGAGAACTTGTGAGAACTTAGTTTGCTGTTCCTCGCGCAACTCACGAACTTCTTGTTTCACAACACCCTGTACCTCCGAATGTATGTTTTTTTTAACATCCTGTACCTCCGAATGTATGTTTTTCACAACATCCTGTATGCTTTGTTGTGCTTCACGCATGCTTTGAAACATTTCAACTATCATCGTCAAGTCAGTATTAGTTGCGGCCGCCGGCGCCGTTGATGTAGACGGCGCGTTAGTCACCGCGGACGTCTCCTCTGGAATGTCACTCCGAGGGTTCGTGACCGATGACCTCATTTCCGACAGCTGTTCACCCTCTGCGGCTTTCTGAGCGCGTGTCTTCACACCCTCTCTTCCGTCTTCCTTCGGCATAACTGGCATCTTCAAATCCACTTCTGTCACCAATTGTTACGTACCGGGTTCTTAATTTGATAAATACCAGTCACACTTTCGTGCAATAAGGTGTAATTATATTTATTGACCAATAACGCACTTTACACAACACAACAAACACTATCGATAATTAACTATCGATACTCGCACTAATTAACAACACTAATTTACTCCGTTATAGTAACACTGTCCACACCGTTAAGCTTATTTCCGTAATCTGTATATCACTGCACTGTCGTATTTAATTTCTTCGCTCTAGTATTTCGCTTGTTCTCGCTTTAGTTCTTCGCACTCGAATCACTCCGTAGCACGCGTCGCTCTTTATATATGCCAAATCTCAAATACGCGAATATTACAGAAAGTTCTAGTACCACATTCTCGAAAAGTCGATATTCGAGAAACATCTAGTAATTCCTTTACTTATTAGAATACTAGTAACGCCATCTGTTATCTAGTAGTGGCAAATCCTATCTCCTACTTGCGAACAGATGTCGTAACAATATGTATGTATGTATGTAAACCGCGGGTGTCGTAAGAGGTTATTTAGGGTATTGGGGCTTATTAAGTGGAGAGCCATCACCAAGAATCTTTTTAACAACATCACAATCAAGACAATCCATTCCCCACTCTACTTAAGTGGCTGAGGAATTTTAGTTCCGAATCTCTGGCTGCCCTTTTCTGGTTTTTTTTTACTTACATTTAAGGAATAAAGGGAACAAATTTTCTAAATTGCTTTTTGTGAAACAAAATTATGTTTTCTCGGGTATGTTTACTTATAAATTATATTAAAATATAATTACATCAGTATGTTTTCACAGTTATTATAACTTTAGGTTCAGTTATTTACATTAAAACAACCGACACTAAAACATAGCTGCAGTTAAAACTTACTTGAGAAAACCAATGCTTTTATACCAGTACCTACCTATGAATTTCATACTGAGAAATGGATGGTATGTGATCGTGTGAGGAATGATGTGATTCGTGAAAGGTGTGGTGTAAAAGATGATATTGTAAGAAAGGTAGAAAAAGGAATGTTGAGATGGTTTTGACAGTAAAGTGGTGAAAGAGATCTATAGAGCCAATGTGGAAGGTAACGTTAGTAGAGGACGACCTACGAGGACACATTTAGATCAAATAGAAAATTTGCTCAAAAAGGCAGGTGTCCGAAATACGAAGAATAAAAGAGCATGTATGAAAAGATTGATGGATGTGAATGAAGCTAGAGAGGTTTGTCAGGATCGTACAAAGTGGCGATCGATAGTCTCTGCCTACCCCAATGGGAACTAACGGCGTGAGAATATGTATGTATGTATGTAAATGGAATACCCTTTTGACACCTATCTAAGGAAATGGGTCGGGCCTACACCAATTTGTCTTTTCTAAAGACATATGTGTGGTTAATTTATCATGGTTGTTAACGGTGAGGGAAAACATCGTGAGGAAACCCACATGGCTGAGTTGTACTTAGTCATGTGACAGTGCATTCGTACAAAACGGCGATAGGCTTGCCCCCTATCACGTGAGTACACTGTCCATGCAAAACGTGGGTACTCTGAACACCAGGTGACAAAGTCACGTGATGTTCAGAAGTATTAGTACCTCTGCCAACCCCTTCGGGGATATTCGGCGTGAACGTTTATGCTTTATGCTTATGCTTATATTTTTACTATATCTATACTGTATAATATAGGAATTAATAAAATTGGAGTAATTGTCCGTAATATTGTTGTTAAGTTTTTGTTATAAGTAATTTAAAATAGTTGCTTCTCCCATTCCATTATGTCTTGTACATCTACCTACTGTTTTTACTAACGTACTGATCTCACCATTCAATGGTTGTCTGGAAGGGGAGTCATACGTTTCACCGAATGTCGCGAGCTCGACGCACGCGAGCTCGAAAAAATATTTAAGTGGTACGCCAGCTCGAAAGTACGTGAATTCGAAAGCCGCCATCTCGAAAGACGTTGGCGCAAATCACGTTTCACCGAAAATCTTTCGCAATGGATTATCAGTTTGAGAAGCAGATTATAATTAATGCCTTAATCTTATTAATATAAAACTTATTTTCTTTGAAGGTACTATGTTTTTTTAGTTATTGATGTTATTTGCATCCACCCTCAGTAATTCGGTGAAACGAATGACTCCCGTCTGGAAGAGATTGCTTTAAGCAATAAGACCGCCAACTGCACTTCTATTTAATAAATAAAATGACTTTATCTGTGATGTACAATAAAGAGTTTTCTATTCTTTTCTATTAAAATAACCACTTTATGCCATATACGTTGTATATAGATTGTAAATGATACACATACTAAATACTCATTATTTTTATTTTGGAACAACTGGACCAAATTAAATAGAATAATTCTTTAGTAAACAACTAATGGAACCTACAACTTTTTATAAAAAAAAACTTGAGAAATCACCTTGTTGCTACAATTATAAAATGAAAGGCTTTGACGCGCCACAGAAACGTGCAGAGAAATCGTATTTACTTATGATTCACAATTAAGCCATTTGTATGTTGCTCACAATTACTCATACACCACTTCGTTTTGAGTCATCGGTTAAGAAATGCATGCAAATATGTATGGGGAAATCTAGTTTAGTTGCGGTTGCGTTTGGTAGACCGGGAGATTTTTTTTCGAAAATAATGATAAGAATAACTATAAAAATAATATACATACATACATACATACACTCACGGTTATAAATCCCTTGAAGGGGTAGCCAGAGCTAGAATTATAAATACCTCAGCCACTTTTGGAAGTTGGGTGGGGAAAAGATCGTATAATAAAGGTTTTTGGTGATGGGTCTCCAACCGCATCGCCCAAAAATCCCTTAAAAGCCCCAATACCGTAAGTCGCCTCTTACGTACACCCACCGGAAGAAATGGGGTAGTGCTATTCTAACCCGACACTACACAGCCATAAAAATAAAACTAATATATACGGACATATTACACAGATGTATCTGCCTACCCCAATGGGAAATAATGGATTGAACATGTGTATGTATGTATTACACAGATCAAGATAGAACTAAAGTAACTACAACATTATTACTTGTGTAATGGGATACTAATTTAAAATAACATATACTCACGGCTATAAATCCCTAGAAGGGGTAGCCAGAGCTAAGGAATTAGAAAATCCTCAGCCACTTTTGGAAATTGAGTGGGGAAAAGATGGTAAAGTAAACGTTGTCGGTGATGGGTCCCCAACCACATCGCCCAAAAATCCCTTAAAGCCCCTATACCGTTAGTCGCCTCTTACGTACACCCATCGGTAGAAACGGGGTAGTGCTATTCTAAGCCGACACTACACGGCAACTAATTTTACGATATATTTAATACTATATTTACACTTAATAATAGTTTATGTCCATCACATAAATTTTACTCTCAGTGGGGTTCGAACCCGCAACCTTCATCCCAGAAGCTAGTCATCTATCCACTGGGCTACGGATTTTGTATAGATCATAATGATATAGAATAATCTGACAATATGACTTGATGTTCAGAAGTATTGGTACCTCTGTTAACTCCTTCGGGGATGTAAGGCGTGAACGTTGTTTAGTTTCTCAGAGTTGAGTGAACTCTGGATTTTTCAAAGTTATAACTCTGATTCTACATATATATTCTAAGCTGTTAACTCACTACGTATATAATGTACATACATACATACATACACATATACTCACGGCTATAAATCCCTAGAAATTCCTCAGCGACTTTTGGAAGTTGTGTGGGGAAAAGATGGTGAAATAAAGGTTGTTGGTGATGGGTCTCCAACCGCATATAATGTAGATTATTTTATTGTTATAAAATTGTTATAAAATTATGCTGGTGCCGTGTGGTGTCGGCTTAGAATAGCACTACCCCATTTCTTCCGGTGGGTGTACGTAAGAGGCGACTAACGGTATTGGGGCTTTTTAAGGGATTTTTGGGCGATGCGGTTGGAGACCCATCACCAATAACCTTTATTCTGGCTACCTCTTTTAGGGATTTATAGCCGTGAGTATATGTATGTATGTATGTATGTATTATTTTATTGTTATAAAACAAGCAACAAATCGTCGGACCCCACCCACTACACTCTTTTACACTATGACTCATAGGTCAAACAAATCTAATGAAAAGAGTATGGCTTTTCAACCTACGCAATCATTGACAATATAAACCTATAAAAAAAAAACGGTTTGAAAAACGGTGATCGATAATTTTGTTCGTACGAGTATAATATATTTCTTGATGATAGAATCCTGCCAAGCAAAATGGATTTACAATTTATTTTATTTCAAGTATGACGTGTCTTTGAGATATTTGGTATTTGGTGAGGTTAACTAAATTTTCCTGCATTGTTGGGTGTCTTAGAAGTGAGTGCGGTTGTTAAGGCTTTTCTTGTGATTGTTAGGATATGTGGCTGGAGAACCATTAGCAACCGTCCTTTACTCTACTGTATTTTCCCTACACCATTTTCACAATCGGTAGAGTCATTTTCAATTCGAAAATCTTTAGCTACGCTTTTTTGGGATTCGTACAAAATATAGACACAATACAGACTAATGAAATGACTATTTTGTCTAGCCATATCGTGTTCTGACCATCTTTTTTGGTATAGAATATTAGTTTTATGATAATTATTTAAAAAAGCTCTTTTGTCATAGAATGAGGTTTTATATCATATTTTTTATTACTTATTTATTACGATAAAGTTATAACGACGGCTAAGTATTTAACTTAACTCAACTTAAACGTTCATGCCGTATATCCCCAAAGAGGTTGGCAGAGGTACTAATACTTTCGAACATCAAGTGACATTGTCACCAGCCCGGCTAATACAAGCAGTGTTTAAACTAGTTATCGCGTGGGATAAAGCAGCCATCTCGTACGCACTTACTTAGTATTGTATACTGCCATCTCGTTCTAACCGTTATCGTATCGATAAAATAGCGCTCGTGCTTGCCCTCACGTGATAGGGGGCAGGTCTATCGCCGTTTGGAGAAGTACACTGTAACGTCACTAATTACAACTTAGTCATGTGGGTTTCCTCACGACGTTTTCCCTCACCGTTAACAACCAAGATAAATGAACCACACATAAGACTTTAGAAAAGACAAATTGGTGTAGGCACAACCCGGGAATCGAATCCTCATCGTCTGTACGATAACCGGTTTTCTGCCCACTAAACTATCACGGTGCCATCTTTTATTGAGTTAGTAATGTAATTATTTTGTGTAATTAATATTTATGTTATTATTTATTATTTCAATTAAATAAGTTAGTTTTAAAATAAGCTTGTTTTGTGCATCTACCCAGATAACTAGTTTACCGATCTCACCTTCCAAAGGTTGTCTGGAAGAGATCGCTTTTAGCGATAAGACCGCCGATTGTGCCTCACTGTAAACTGTATGATAATTTCTTTTGTAAATTTGTGTTTGATGTACAATAAACAGTTATTCTATTCTATTCTAATGTGGTTTTCTTCACATAACCCTTCAATATGGTTTAGAACCTTGATATATGGACCATATTTATCACAATAGAAAAGACATACGAGTAGAAGTGTAGGCCTGTAATGAATTCAAACATGGATCCTCCCACATTTGAGGCCATGCTCTTGATTTGTTTGTTACAATACGAATTTAAATTTAACATACCTACGTACATACATTTAGTCACAAACTCAAGGGGTTTAAGAGCTAGGAACTCCTCAGCCACATTTGGAAGTCGATACGACAAGATGGTAGAAATAAAGTGTCGTTGGTGATTGATCTCCAAACACATCGCCCAAAATCCACTTAATAAGCCCTTAATCGCCTCTCACGACACCCGTGGGTAGAAAAGGGAAGAGTGACATTCTAAGCCAGCTCTACGTGGTAAAGTTAGTTTAAATTTGAGATTATTATAGAATGGGAACTAATGGCGTGAGTATATGTATGTATATATGTATTATTATAGAAGAACTTGTAGTAGTAAAGTTGCTGTGTATTGTCGGCTTAGAATAACACTACCCCAATTCTACCCGTGGGTGATCGTATGAGGCGACTAAGGGCTAAGAGGCTTTTTAAGTGATTTTTGGGCGATGTGGTTGGAAACCCGTCACCAAAAACATTTATTATTATCATCTTTTACCCAATCAACTTCCAAAAGTGGCTGAGGAATTTCTCATTCCAAAACTCTGGCTACTCTGTTAAGGGATTTATAGCCGTGAGTATATGTTATGTTATGTTATGTTGTAGTAGTAAAAATACTCAGGTAAAAATGTCGTTGCCTCCCCTCTCCAAAAGCCATTACAGTGAGGCAATGTTCTCAAAGTAATTTTGTCTAATCTTTTTGAAAATGGTCCCATTACCAACGTGCCTTTGTGGAAAATATGATGATGTAACTTTTCCTTACAACACTATGCCGACTTACAACATGCGTACAAATTTGTCGTTCGATGTATGTTTGAGTTTACCATAAAATTGACAGTCTTGTTTCGTAACCAAGTTAGCATGTAATATGTAAAAGCCTTGAGGTTGTATCGTCTTTAAACTGTATGATAATTGTTTGATAGTCGCAATGGTAACACCAGATAATTTATTTTCCTAGGAGGATCTAGGGCAAACGAGGGGTCAATGAACCTTTAATTTATGATTGTGTTATGTTATTGAATCAATAAGTAATATTTTTAAGTGATTATTTTATTTTCATATATTTTGAACGAGTTTATACTCTTATTTTTTTCTGTTGTTTCTAATTAGGTAATTTACAGATGATATGCCTTTTATTCAAAGAAGTATGCTGTCTATATAGTGAATACAAGTCTTACCTAAATGCTACCATTCGAGTTTTTTAACCTTTATGCAATTCATATCTTTTTTGCGTTGATGTCTTTTGTAAGTGTGATCTTAAACATAATTTAAATCTTTTTGTTCATGAAAACCTCATGTGGGGATTATTACTAATAATTAAAAAATAAATAAAGGAAAGAAAAAAAATTTTCCCGCTTGTGTCGAAATTTTTCTTTCCTTTATTTATTCTTTAATTATTAGTGATCTTAAACAGGTGTATTTAGTTGTAATATTCATCTTTGATTGATGATGATTTAAATATTTACCAAATCACGACTTTGTTTCAGTGACAGGGTAGTCAATGATTTATAACAGTGCATTTATCAAAATTACGAGTAATTAGAGAGGAATTTTGAAAGAAGAGGGATGCTGGACGGGCCAAATTTTAAACCACATTTTATTGTATAGGAGGTTAACGTTAACGACATGATAGTCCAGTGGGTAGAACACCCGCCCGAAAACAGAAGGGCGTGAGTTCCAATCCTGAGTCGGGCCTACACCAATTTGTCTTTTCTAAAGTCATATGTGTGATTAACTTATCATGGTTATTAACGGTGAGGGAAAACATCGTGAAGAAACCCACATGGCTGAGTTGTACTTAGTCATGTGACAGTGTATTCGTAAAAAACGGCGATAGGCCTGCTCCCTATCACGTGAGTATACTGTCTAAGCAAAACGCGGGTACCTTTCTCTGGACACTAGATGGCGCTGCCATGTGAGTTCAGAAGTATTGGTACCTCTGCCAACCCCTTCGAGGATAAACGGCGTGAACGTTTATGATATATGTTATGTTAAAACAGGGTGTGCAAATGATTCGTAAATAATAACAAATATTTAGTTTCTTCATATATATACTTTTATTATAAACGAAACTGCTTAAGACTAGCCTCGGACACTTAATTAATTAATAATTAAATTATTTTAACATTGTAAAGATCTTACAAAACCTATGTCTATCTCTTGTAAATATATTTTTGCATGCGAAAAGATAACAATTTATAAATATATATGTATATTACAATTTCGATCATACTTTCTTTGGTCGATGGTAACAATAGTTACAAAAAGATCTCATTTTCCTTTCCTATTTTATCATTTCTTACGGACGGATACATAACAGAATATATATAGTAAAATTACAATATAATTTATATTAGTGTCCTAAAATTAATTATAATAAACAGGTGGGCACCATAATAACACCATTTTTATATTTATGAAATGTCAAGATAATATTAATATTCTTCTAATTATCAATGGCCGGCAATTAAAATGAAATTAACATAGTTACGAATCTATTAAAATGATTTTAGTACAAAACCATATTTTACCAAATTGTTATTTCCACTACAAAAATACATACTTCTGCCTACTACTTAAAATATGTAGGTTCAATTTTCTTATAAGGTTTGAGAAGTACGTACATAGAAATTACGAAAACTTTGCGCGGGAAAATGGACATCATTTACATAATGGCGTCGAAATACAAAGACAAACATTATGACATTCATTACACAACCTGCTTTGAACGACCTCCGTGGTTAGACTACCAAATAGTGAAACGAAACAAAAGTAGGTCAAAGGCACACTTATTGAGAACCTCTTTACGTCTTTTCTCCAATCAACTGTATCATCCATACAAAAATAAAAGGTCATATTTATTACATCGCTTCTTAAACATAACTTGTTTTTAAAATACTAAGATTGCATTGTATTAAAACTCGTTTGGCATTTAATTGTACTTGTTATCAAAGTTTTGTTATCTCGGATGATGAAGGCATTTTAATGTTTCCTGTTACAACTAATTTTATTTAAAGAAATATTTATTTTTGTTTTCTTAAGTTTAAACACCTGAAATAACTTATCGAACAGGTAACATCAAAATGCATTTCGTCATCTGTAAGACATGTATTAAAATATTGCTATAGGTAGGCAATAGCCTCACAAAAAAAAGTAGTTTGATTAAGTTACGGAGTCAAAACATTGCATTGCCATTAGCGTTGTAAAAAGACTTGTAATCTTCAATTGAAAGAGTGACTCAACTCATCATAGGTTGACACGTGAATATACAGCTGTGATAAATAACAAAGATCCCTGCAAGCCATAAGTGAATGAGTCATCTGTAAGGATATGACCTATTAAACATTTAAGATTGAAACGGCATTTTGACCCCTTGCTGTCATGTAATTGACCGTACATTTCATCAAATTAGCTTAACTATCATTGAATTTAACACGATTATATGAATCATAAATTAAATTATATGGCGAAAGTCTTTTGCATTAAATAACTCAAAATTGCATTGGACCGCGCGAACAACTATCAAATCTTCATTTATAATAATTTGACAAAGAAGGTAATTTTTTTTGAATCAAAGGTATAGTATGATTTTGGTATGATCTTGATAGTTCTAGCGCGGTTTCAAAAAGTTCATAAAGAGGAAACATAGAACTAAGTCGACATAGAGTATTTAAAAAGCAAATCGTTCGAAAATCGAATGTATGGCATCAACTGACGTTTATCTGACAGTTTGTATTTTACTGTTTTAACATTCCGTCTCCCCATCTCTTGGTTTTTCATTAATATAATGTTCCACCTCTCTGAACGCCGAAAACAGTCTCCAGGCTATTGTCACACCAATTATTTCAACCAAAATCATTAACAGTGATACTCCGGCAATAGATGAACTGATAATTTTAGCGTAAACGGAAGCCACTTTAGCACAACCTAATCTTTCATTAGCTTCTTTATCTGTGAAATCACACGTTGCTCTGTAGTAACTATCCAAACAGCATGTTAAAGGCAGATCATTTCTCCAACTTCTATAATCTCTCGCATCATTAGCTCCACAGCATCTCAATTTCCTTTCAATCCTTCCAAAAGCCTTGAACACATCAGGGTTACCCTGCGAATTGTAGTAGCCATCATAAACCGTGTCCTTAATGAATCTGTCCGTGTCTTCGCCGTCAACAAACACAAATATTAGAACAGCTGAGATCACTTGCAATACTATGATCGTTAGTAAAAACATTCCGTACATCCCAAGGAGGCTTCTGCTTTCACGGTTCGCACCGCACCATCCACAAAACGCCACAGACATGATGAAAAGTCCAATTAGTATGAAAAGCCATGGCGCCACTTGAGGCCAATACACACGATAGTCCAACAAATAATGGTTCAGGTTTCGTAAACTTACGAATTCACTTAATTGCACAAAAAACCATATACCGGTGGCCGCAGATGCAAGGCCGAATACCGCGTAAATTATATTCACACCATAGAGTATCACTTTGTATAGATCTTCTTTTGACATTTTGACGTTTCACTTTTTTTTTTCTTTTTTTAATATAAATGCAACAGAGCGTCCGCGTGCCACGGTCGTTGTCAACTGAATGCCATACGGTGATGCAACGCAAGTAGTTTTAATAACACCTTGAAAGTCGCGTTCATTTTTGAGTGATGGTTTCGCCTCTATGTGCCTAAATTTAAAGGTTATTTTGCATTGTGCTTCTAAGATCAACCAATCTAATGGTTGAGCCTGTTTCTTAGCTCATAGTTAAGGTGTATGATGTTTTGTGTGCTTAATATTGACGATGATGACATATATTAGTAATTTTGAAACCAGTTGTTTTTTATTTGCACTTTTGACCTAAAGGTCTTATTATTTTTTGGTGTTAAGTTTGGAAAAAAATAGTAAATAATTGAAAAAAGAGTTTTTTTTTGAAAAAAACATAATATTTTCCATTATTTCTTTTTTTAATTACTGTGATAGCTGAGTGGAGAGCACCACTACCTCATGTGCAAAGAGCATGGGTTCGCATCTCGGGTCAGGCTAACACCAATGTGTCTTTTTGTTTTAAGGTCATATTTGTGGTTTATTTATATGTTTGTAAACGGTGAGGGAAAACATTGTTAGGAAATCCGCATGGATAAGTTGTAATAAGCCTTGTGACAGTGTATTCGTATAAAAGGGGCGATGGGCCTGCCTTCTATCGCGTGAGTATAATTTCCAAGCAAAACGTGTGAACTCTACAATCCAGGTGACAATAATGACACGTGATGTTCTTCATAATAAGTACTGTACCTCTGCTACCACTTCGGGAAAATACGGCGTTACGGACGTTTGAGTTTCATTTTGTAATATATTCTCAGACTTATTACTGATCCCAATTATCTTAGGGGAGTGGCAGATGTACAATACTTCATAACAACATGTGTAATATTGTTCATACATTCATATATCACGGCTATAAGTCCCTTGAAGTGGTAGCCAGAGCTACAAAACAATAAATTCCTAAGCTAGTTTTGGGATTTGAGAAAGAAAAATATTCTAAAATAAAGTTTGTTGGTGATGGGTCTCTAACCGCATCGCCCAAATATCACCTCAACATCTCCAATACCCTTAGTCGCCTCTTACAAACCAGGAAAGAAATGAGCCAGTGGTTTTCTAAGCCGACGCAAAACAGCTTATATAATATATTAAATTACCGAAGTGAGAAGAATAAAAGAGCGAGCGAGAATGTAAGCGAAGCAAGAGAGGTTTGTCAAGATCGCACTAAGAAGCGATCGATAGTCTCTGCCTACCCCGATGGGAATAATAAGCGTGAATATAAGTAAGTAAGTGCATTTTCTTTTCATCAGGTAAACTTACATAAAACGGGAAAGGCTAGCGCCTCTTTGTACAACAGCACATGAAATTTTCTTCATAAGTTCTCCTTTAGCATTAACAATCTTGATTATTCCTAATAAATAAAGGACAAATAACGGAAAGAAAAAATTCTACATCAGCGGGTATCGAACACACGACCTTTGGGTATACGCCCCCGTAGCTCTGTCAATTTTTTTTCCTTTATTTATTAAAAAAAATCCGCACATGAGGTTTTCATGAATAAAAAACATTCTAATCTTGACTATTACATTAATCTGTATTTTTCATAAGAGACGAATTGGTTTAACCATTAACTTCAACTTGGAATTTGAACCCTCGCCTCTTTACTTCATCACGGATTTGTACAAAATATTTCGTACATGGAGTAGACAGAGACAATATAACTTCACTTTGTACGATCCCGTCTTGTAACATTTTTAATCTATACTTATAATAAATCTGTAGAGAGGTCAATTCTGTACATGAAATATATTTTCAAAATAACTATCAGGTGGTGATTAGGGATCGATACTGATGCCAAAAATGCAATCAATAAAAATTTTTGTCTGTCTGTCTGTCTGTCTGTCTGTCTGTCTGTCTGTCTGTCTGTCTGTCTGTCTGTCTGTCGGTTTGTATGTTCCTTATGGAAACAAAAACTACTCGACGGATTTTAACGAAACTTGATACAATTATTCTTCATACTCCTGCGCAGGTTTTTGTATACTTTCCAGCAGAGAAATAAAGGGGAATTTTGGGAAATTTTGGGAAAACGGGAGAAGTTACTCCATTTTTTAAGCTTCCGTCGCGTGTGCAGCCTTAATGGTTAAACTTACATAGAAATCATGTGTGGCGGAAATATTCTTCATAAAATTATCTAAAAAAAATCCTCAACAGTATATGTCTATCTTTTACGGTTGACTCACAATAACACGTTTAATTCCTGATAGCTTAGCAGTTCGGAATATTCTGATTGTATTTGTTTACTCTTACGTTTGTAAACCTCTCACTTATCCCTAATTTAAATAAGGTAACATTATTACCTATTCAATAAAAAAAGAATCATAGAAATCGGTAGACAAACGCCGAAATTATACATAAAATAAGCCATCGCGCCCGTGATCGAAACCAAATCTTTACTAATTTACATATAACATACTAGATGGCGCCAGTAGTTGCATCCTATATAACGTAATGATTTATTTTTTAGATTGATATAAATACTTCATGGCGTTTTATTCCAAAATTTGCTATTAAACGGAAATACTGAACCGTTTATTAAAGCGCAATCAAAATCAACAAACTACACTGTTAAGGGAGTGCTATAAATTTAATAAATTGAAAACATTACGCTGAATTTCACAATGCTTGAGCAGTGACTGAAGAAAGAAACCTCAGATATTTAAAAAAAACAACGCTACCCGTGCGAAGCTGGGACGATCCACTAGTTGCAAATAAATTTTTCGTTTATTACTACAACAGTAAAAAAGATTGCTGTGTAGTGTCGGCTTGAAATAGCACTACCCCATTTCTTCCGGTGGGTGTACGTAAAAGGCGACTTACGGTATTGGGGCTTTTAAGGGATTTTTGGGCGATGAGGTTGGATTCCCATCACCAACAACCTTTATTTTACCATCTATTCCCCACTGAACTTTTCAAAAGTGGCTGAGGAATTTCTAATTCTTTAGCTCTGGCTACCCCATCTAGGGATTTATAGCTGTGAGTATATGTATGTATGAATTTAATAAAAAAGTTAATTTTCTACAAATAACAGAACAAAGTGACTATAAAAAAAAAAACATTGGAACGTACATGCGTTTATGACAATATGACAAAAACTTAGTTTCAGAATGAATAATTTGTAAGGAATAAACAATGGCCTGCCGCGATACAGTAATTAATTAACTTAACATAACATATACTTACGCCATTAGTTCCCATTGAGGTAGTCAGAGACTATCGATCGCCACTTCGTATGATCCTGGCAAACCTCTCTAGCTTCGTTTTCATCCATCAAATTGAAATTGAAACTGTTTATTTGCCTTAAAAATTTACAAATTTTAACAAAGTAATGTTTACATGTATTAAATAACAATACGGCAAAAAGGAACAATCTCAACATTTGCTGCAAACAGCAACATTGGTGCTATCTTCAGACTGCCCCTGACTAAACTAAAAAAAAATAAAAAATAAAAACTAACTACTACAACTAATTACACCTGAGACTATTTAAACAATAACAAAATATAACTAATATTTAAGCAAATATAAAAACAATATAATAGAATACAATAAATATCATAGAACGTAGTAGAATATTATGTAATATAATAATAATAATAATTTATTTATTTGTTGTCAAGCTTTTCATACATGCTATTTTATTCTTCATACTCCGGACGCCTGCCTTTTTAAGCACACCTTCTATTTGGTCCAAGTGTGTTCTCCGTGTTCGTCCTTTTAACATACCTTCCGCATAATCAATCATGTGGTGCATGAAAAGACCTTTTATTCTTCACTTTCTTAAGTGGGTTACCGAACATATTAAACAATTTGTTTTAAAGTGTTTTTGAATAACATTATTTGATTCGTTAGTGAATGATAAAAATATTCAAAAACGTGTTACAGGTTTTTCTTCTCGTTTCCATTAGGCTGGCTGCATTGCTCCATAGTATGGCAGTACAAAATGTTTGGTCCAAGTCTGCGCCAGCCGTAAGAAACCGCTCCATTCTACTATGTGCCCATACATACAAGGACTGACATGGATCAAATTAGTATTAATGTAAATGTATGCATACACACATATACTCTCGGCTTTAGATCCCTAGAAGGGGTAGCCAGAGCTTCGGAATAAGAAACTACTCAGCCACTTTTGGAGGATAATTGGGGAAAAAATTAAAAATAAATATAAATCTTATACTACACTGCTTCCTTAGTCTTATAGTTCTAGTGTTTAGGTCACACTCCGGTAGTATCGGGTTCAATTGCAATGGCATGTATTTAACGCGGCGAAAAATTGATACCATTTCGGGTCGTAAAAAAACTGAAAATGGATAGTAAATAATCTACTTTGGCGACTAATTAGAGGTAGCATCTTAGCTAGAAAGCGGCGGCTTTTTAATGACTTTTGAGGTTTTATTTAAATTTATTTGGCAGTGATTTTCTTTTAAGGCAATTGAATTTCTTCTAAGGCGACAAATTATTGGCGGATAAAAAAGTTAAAATAAGCTTTCATAAATTCTAAAATGAGATTGTCTATAAACTTGACCAAGGTCTGAAATAAAACAAACAAGATCTTAAAAAAATACTTTTGGCTTCATTTGTAGGGATCTAAATTAACACCAATTTGTCTTTTCTAAAGACATATGTGTGGTTAATTTATCATGGTTGTTAACGGTGAGGGAAAACATCGTGAGGAAACCCACATGGCTGAGTTGTACTTAGTCATGTGACAGTGTATTCGTACAAAACGGCGATAGGCCTGCCCCCTATCACATGCGTATACTGTCCATTCAAAACGTGGGTACTCTGAACACCAGGTGACAAAGTCACGTGGTGTTCAGAAGTATTAGTACCTCTGCCAATCCCTTCGGGGATATTCGGCGTGAACGTTTATGTTTATGTTATGTATGTTATGTTTAAATTAACCAAATTGTGACATGCTATAAAACTATTCTTGGTCGATTTTATTAACATTCCCTCTTTTAAATAAACCTACACCTACCCAACCTAATCTAACCTAACAGCGTGTCGACGTCACCCTGCTTCGCGGGGTGCCTATTTTCGCTCTAAGGGACCCAAGCTAACCCTAACCTAAACTAGCATAAATACATTTGTGGTGATTAATTGTTTTTTAATGAGGGGGGCTTCGCCCCCCCCTACCCCCTATGTTTTCCTTCCCTAACTTGCATCTGCCCATTAGGCTGGGTGAAGCAACTTTTAGCTTAACCTTATTTATTTTATTTTATTTATTTTTACTTCAATACACATAATATGTAATTTACTCAATATTATAGTCACAAAAATAGAAAAGCGAGCGAGCGCATTTGTCGCCTTTTCAAGAATTTACGAATCTGCAAACAATATTCTAATATCCAAATACTTTATTATAATACCCATTTTCAGTTTTAAAGCTACCTAAAAATCGCTGCCAAATGTGTATGTTTGTAATGAAATCCAATAGTTGCTAGTAAAGAATGTATGATATCCCCTCGGAAAAATTAGTCGCCACATTAGGTTTTATAATACCTTAACCAGTTTTTCACTGATCCCGCTTGTGATATTTGATACCTTACAGTAGCAGCCGTGTTTTTGACTCTAGCATTATGTTGCTTGTATAGTTTAATAGTTGCTAAGATATTTAATCACTGCAAAGTTAGTTTTTTTGTGACTTAATAGAAAGTTGCCTAAAAAGGATTCCAGTTGCCGAGTTAAATATTTGCCAATATCAATTAGGTACATTTTACTTAGCTCGGTAGGGTATTAAAGTCTAAGCCAAAAAAATCAGAATAATAAGGTTAGATTTATCATAATAAAAATTATATATTTTCCTCATATGGTTCGTTAGACCGTCGGTCCCGGCTAGTTTTATAGTAGCACCGTAACCTGCGATAGAACAGCATGAAGTTTTATGGTCAAATCACTTTATTCCAGATTAAACTTGAGCTCCAAATTGAGACCATATTTGGGCTTTTATGATACGTACTAAGTGGCGATCGATAGTCTCTGCCTACCCCAAAGGAAATAATGGGCGTGAGTATAATTAAGTAAGTAACATACATACATACATACATATTCACACGCTGTTATTTCCCATTGGGGTAGGCAGAGACTATCGATAGCCACTTTGTACGATCCTGGCAAACCTCTCTGGCTTCGTTTACATCCATCAATCTTTTCCTACATGCTCTTTTATTCTTCATATTGCGGACACCTGCCTTTTTGAGCACATTTTCTATTTGATCCAAATGTGTCCTCCGAGGTCGTCCTCTACTAACATTACCTTCCACATTAGCTCTATATATCTCTTTCACCAAATTTACTGTCATCCATCCTCTCTATGTGCCCAAACCATCTCAACATTCCTTTTTCTATCTTTCTTACAATATCATCTTTTACACTACACCTTTCACGAATCACATCATTCCTCACACAATCACATAACCTTACATTACACACTTTTCTGAGGAATCTCATTTCTACTGCATGCACTCTACTTTCATGCTTCTTCTGCCACACCCAACATTCACTGCCATACATAAGCGTAGGAACAAGGACAGCATCATGCACAGCCATTCGGGCCTTTTCAGACACCGACTGACTAGAGATTAGACTATCCAGTGCTCCATTTACCGCATTACCCTTTTTCACTCTTCTCTCGATATCTTCATCACACTTTCCATCCCTAGTAAACAAACTTGCCAACTATACAAACTCTTTCACTTGTTCCACTTTCTTACCATTAATCTCAATCACGCATTTATTCACCCCTCTCTCAAAAACCATAGTTTTTGTTTTATCCACATTCACCCTCATTCCCTTTTTTTCAAAAGAAGCACATGCAATATTCATCATCTCTTGCAGCTCTTCCACCGATGATGCAAGTAGCACTTGATCGTCGGCATATAAGAGGCATTTAATGATGAATCCACCCATTCTCAATCCATAATCACTTTCACGCAACTCTGTTCAATATTCATCCATGAACAAATTGAAGAGCCTCGGGGAAGCTACACAACCCTGTCAGACACCCCGAGAGATCCCAAACCAGTCAGTATTTTCCCCATTTACTCTCACAAATGCACTTGAATCCTCATAGAGTGATACCAGTGCACGTATAAGTCGACTCCCCAAACCGAACTTGGATAACACCTCCCATAAACACTTTCTTACCACCCTATCATACGCCTTCTCTAAATCAATGAAGGAGCAATACACCTTTCGGTTCTTAGCTAAGAACTTTTCGGTGATGCTCCTTAAAGAGAAGATTTGGTCCATACATCCCATTCCCTTTCTAAATCCTGCTTGCACATCCCAAATTTTGTCATCCGTTTCATTCATCACTCTTTCAATCAAAACCTTTGCATACAATTTACCGACAATGCTGAGTAGGCTAATTCCACGGTAGTTTCTAGCCTTTATGATATGTAACTGATTTGACTATATGATCTAGTTATAAATATAATACATTAAATACAATAATACATTACATATACAATACTCGTACAATACATTCAATACAACAAAGGGGTTGGCAGAGGTACTAATACTTCTGAACATCATGTGACTTTGTCACCTAGTGTTCAGAGTACCCACGTTTTGCATGGACAGTGTACTCACGTGATAGGGGGCAGGCCTATCGCCGTTTTGTGCGAATACACTGTCACATGACTAATTACAATTCAGTCATGTGGGTTTCCTCACGATGTTTTCCCTTTTTTTATTTGGTTCTTTAGTATAATTAGATTTTTAATAATTAATGTGTAGTATTTAATGTTTCTGCCCAACTGGCGGCGGTGGTTTGCGATTAAATTTAGACACATTTTCTTTGTATTTTTGTAAAAACTGTTTGTATGCCATGAATCAAATTAATGTAAGATGGATTCAAAATCACTTTACCACAACCCAGATTTATACTCCATCGAGTGCAATATGGATTACAGAGGGCACGTAAAGTATTTTGTCCAAGTATTTCTAACGGCTTGCATTGTTATGGCCTAATCACCTTATCTAAGGCAAGACTGACACACCTAAGGATATATATATAAATAAGTTGTAATAAATATTTGTAACTGTTTGAACATTTACAAATATTTCCCGAGGACAGTTAAGTAGAGCTGTTTTGCGTAGAGGTACAGTTACATATACTCACCGCTCTGAATCCCTGGAAGTGGTAGCCAGTGCTTCCAAATAAGAAATTCATCGGCCACTTTTGGAAGTTAAGGGGGAAAAGAGAGTAAAATAAAGGTATAAAGTGGTGATGGATCTCCAACCGCATCGCCTAAAATCCCAGAAGCCCTAATACTCTAAGTTGCCTCCTAAGATCACCCATGGGAATAAATGGGGTAATGCTATTCTAAGCCTTTCTTTTAAATAAATATATAGCGATGTGTGATGTTTATGCTATGTAGTATCGGATTCCATCCATCACCAACAACTTTTATTTAAACATCTTTTCCCCACGCAACTTCCAAAAGTGGCTGAATAATTTCTGATTCTTTAGCTCTGGCTACCTATTTTAGGGATTTATAGCCGTTAGTATATGTATTAAAACTATACGCAAATTTACTATAAAAATAACACTTTTTTTAAGATGGCTGAGGAATTAAAAATTCCTGTGCTATAGCTACCCTTTCTTGTAATTGTAGCCGTGAGTTTTCAGGTAGTTAAGTAGATTCAGTAACACAATAACTGACCAAAACGCAAACATTCCCATCATTAAGTTGTTTTGAACTTTACAGAACGTCAAATTAATACCATCTTGCTAATTACCTTCCTTCGCACGCTCTGTCGTAGGTTTTAAATACTGATGTCTGTGTTTTCAAATATTGTATTACTGTTGAAACACTGTTTCATTAAATAAAACTTAAAAACAAAAACGCACATACCGTATATCCTCGAAGGGGTGACTGAGGTTCTAATACTTCTGAACTTCACGTGACATTTGTATCGTCTGTCTATGTACAACTTAGCTTTGTGGCTATGCTCACGATGTTTTACAATACATACATATACTCACGGCTATAAATCCCTAGAAGAGGTAGCCAGAGCCAAGGAATTACAAATTCCTCAGCCACTTTTGGAAGTTGCGTGGGGAAAAGACGGTAAAATAAAAATTGTTGGTGATGGGTCTCCAACCGCATCGCCCAAAAATCCCTTAAAAGCCCCAATACCGTTAGTCGCCTCTTACGTACTCCCACCTGAAGAAATGGGGTAGTACTATTCTAAGCCGGCACTACACAGCTAATTAGGTAAAATAAAAAAATAAAAATAATAAAATAAAATGTTTTTATTGAATAAAACAAGGCTAAAACAATAAATTAAAATGTGCTTATGTCTCCATTTAAACTTAAAAGTCTGTGTTTGGAGACATCGCTCCTATCTAAGGGCCAGTTTTTTGATCCGTAGTTAAAAATATAACCATTTGTTACATTGACTATAGTTAAATGTCTAACCAGTTGTCAAATCGTAAATCCATTTTGGTTCGATATTTGACATAAGTTACTCTAACCACGGGTCAAAAAATGCATTTTGCTGATATCTAACTAATAGTTACGATATTTAACAAATTGTTGAGTTAACCACGGATCAAAAAACTGGCCCTAAGAGCAATAAAAAATATTATTACAATAAAATTAAAAATTTAATTACTACAATATATCAAATTAACTTATTACTATAAATTTATTAACTAAATAGTTTGTATGTGTGTGTTTGTGTGTGTGTGTGTGTGTGTGTGTGTGTGTGTGAGTATGTGTGTGTGTGTGTGTGTGAGAGAGTTTGTGTGTGCGTGAGATTTTTAGTGTATATGTGTACATGTTAGGACATGTGACTGTATATATACATATCATAATCAAACCTCTATCATTCTTGGAGTAGTGACTCCACCTCATCATATGTTCTATCTTTGAACCACGTAGATATACTTTTTTTGCAATCATAAAATGTTTTAGGATATACAGTGTGTCCAGTAAATAAACGTCCAACCGTTAACCACCAATAGAGGACCCTGTGAAGTGCCCGGAAATGCATTTTTTTTTATTTTAGAAATAAGCCAGTTTTAAGTTGTTTTTTATTTTTTTAAATTCCTTTGGGCTATTTTGTTATGGTAATAGGGCAAAAATAGGGATATCGGCATATATTTTTTTTATTAGACTCCTAATGAAGCAAAGAACAGCTTGGTTAGCAAAAATTGAGGATTAGAGGAGAATTGGTTAGCAAGAGGAGGACAACTTAAACCTGGCTTATTTCTAAACCAGGTTTAATATAATAAAAAAAAATGCATATCCGGGCACTTCACAGGGTCCTCTATTGGTGGTTAACGGTTGGACGTTTATTTACTGGACACCCTGTATATCCAAATCACTATTTAACCTATTGTATATGAGTGCAACACGTTTATTAAACTGCCGTCCAGCAAAAACAGTGTTTGTTTTTGGGACTTTACAAGGAACGTATCTCCTTCTCTGAAGAGTCTTGGGAGGATTGAATTGTAATGTTTTATGCAGTTTTAATACCGAGTGTATAACATATAGTTTCCTAACTGATAACAAACCAGAGAGGAGGTATAGTTTTTCAGTAGAAAATCTCCTTTTCTTAAAGAACATGACCTTGATGAGGCCGCGCTGAGCACGCTCAACCTCCAGAAATCTCTTTTTAGCCGCACCCCCCATATCGTTATACAGTACGTGATGATCGATTGCACTAAAGCCACATAAATTTCCTTTAAGAGATCTCTAGGACGCCCTTTTCCCGGTACAGTGCCCGCTCTCGGAATCACGTGTCGTAGTGTTTTAAAAATATACGTCAGTTTTCTTATTCTTTGCATGACATGCTAAAGATGTAAAATCTTTACATGATATGTAAAGATTTTACATCTTATATCTGACAAAATATGTAAAATCTTTGTCGCGTCGGCTTAGAATAGCACTCTGCCCCATATCTTCCCGTTGGTGTTTGTAAGAGGCGACTTAGGGTATTTGAAGTGATTATTGGGCGATGCGGTTAGACCTAACCTAACCATCTATTTCCTCTCAAATTCCAAAAGTGGGTGAGGTATCTCTTGTTCAGAAGCTCTGGCTCCCCCTTTTACGGACTTATAACCATGAGCATTTTATTTCATTTTATCTTCTTTGGAAGATTAACAGACTAATACAAACAATATAATACTAATTATGAATACACAATGCCATTTACAACTCTTCACCTATAGACAAATTACATAATACTTACATAACTAAAAGAAATTAAATAATTATAATGTTTAGGTGAAGAGCTTATTCCATTTGTCTGAATGAAGACGTCTGAAAGCCACAGAATCTGAATTCAGACTAGTGGAATAATGTTCAGAACGCTGGGCTTCTGAAAAGTAGACAAATTGTGTAGTGGAATAACATAAGCGTCTGCGGCAGTAACTTCGAAGGACGTCTGAATTCAGCAACGACAAAGTGTAATGGAATAAGCTCTTTAGTGTATAAATAATTGGCCGAAATGTAAATTAGTTAATAATTTTCTTACCCTTGTAGTGCTTGCATCGAAAATATCTAAATCTACTATTGATTCATTAAATTTAGTACACGCACGTAATGGAAATGAGTTACGCCTATAATTGGTATTAGCAATTGCGACACTTAAGACGGGCCGTTTCCTTAAGGCCTTTTGCTTGGTACGCAAGTAAATTTTGCTGAGTAACACGGGACAATCCACTACTCCTCTAACAATATCAAACAAGTAACATATGTCACTTATATGGCGCCTGGCTTCAAGGGGCAAGAAATGATATCGAATGCATCTCTGATGGTAACCGGCTGTATATTGTCCCGTTTTGTAATCGAGATATCGAAGGAATGTACCAGGCTACTCAGAAAGTATTGCGAAAAAAGGTTTTAATGTATGAACTGGCCGGCCGGTTGTAATGTATACTGAAAATATGAGTATTTATAAATAAAAAAAGATACGTTCCAATTTTAAAATTTCCCTCTTTATTTTTTATGACCCCTTTTTTAAATTGTCGTGTCTTACTGAAAAATGAATCTGAGCCGTGAACATTTTCGAGCTATGATTTTTTACGAATTCAAATGTCGCTTAAAACCAAACGAATCATACGATAGACTTCAAATGGCGTTTATGGATGAAGGGCTTTCCAAGGCAACCGTGTATCGTTGGTATAACGAATTCATTTCATTTCATTTATTTTTGCAATCCATAAAGTTGTATACAGCTGTTATGTCATTTTACATTAGTGTTTATGGACCCTGTCGGGTATAGCAAAATGGAAGAGAGGATTAAACAATTTTCTTATCAAATCTGTCATTAATAAATTATTAATTATATCCATCATAGTTAGTTTTAGAAATGTCAAGTCATAGTAATAATACAATTTATTCCACTTATGTCATAGTTATAATTTTATAAATGTCAAATCTAAATATTTTTATATATATATATATATATATATATATATATATATATATTTATTATTTTTTGAGTAAATATTAATAATATAATTTTTATTTGGTCAACGGCTATTCGAATAAGTCTAATAAAATATAATTTATTTCAATGTTTCGTCGTTTAAGTATTTTTTTACCGTGTAATAGCATTTTTTTATAAGTAGTTTTTTCAACTGTTGGGGAAATTTATCATTTTCAGTTGTTTTGAGTTTGTTGGGCAACTTGTTGTAAACATTTATTGACATTTTGTGTGCGCTACACGACTGCATGTGTAGGCGCGTAACCGGCGTCTGCAATTTGTTTGGGTGTCTAAGTATGTATGGTGTGTCTATATCTTTTCTTTTAGTGTATAAATGTTGATTTTCACGAACGAATTTACAAATTTCTAGGATATATATACCAGTCAATGTAAGTATGTTATATTTAATGAAATATGGCCTACAAGAATCCGATTCTGTGATATTTGCAATAATTCTTATTAGTTTTTTTTGCATAATAAATACCTGAGACGAGTGGGTGCTATTTCCCCATAGTATTATGCTGTAGCTCAGCCAGGAGTTTGCATATGCGAAATAAGTGATACGCGCGGTTTCTGTACTCGTTGTTTTCTTTATTTCTAGCAAAGCGTACGCAAAGCTACTTAATTTGGATTTAATTCTACTAACATGGGATTTCCAATCAAGATGGGAGTCAATGTTAATTCCCAATAATGTTGCTTCATTTACTACGTTAATTTTTTCCCCATCATAAGTAAAATCTATGTCAATTTTCTTTTTCTGAGATGTATGAAAAGCTATTAATTTTGTTTTTTGCGCATTTATTTCCAAATTATGTTTGTGTAGCCAATTTGTTAGGGTTTCAAATAGTGAGGTCAGTTTATTATTTAAGTCTACATTATTTTGGCAAGGAAGCATTATAGATAAGTCATCAGCAAAGAGTGTGCAGTGAACGTCTTTTATTATTTTAGGAAGGTCGTTTATGTAAATTAAAAACATCAAACACCCGATTACACACCCCTGGGGTATTGATGCTCTCATTGTTTTGAAATCCGATTGAATAGATTCTATTTCTTTGGTTTCGTAGTTGTAATATTAAGCGTTGTATTATTAATTCAAGCGTGGTCGATTAACTTTGCGGGATGAAGAAAGAAGTGGTCGCCCTCTAACGGCTGTTACGGATGAAAACGTGGTGGAAGTGAAAAATTTAATTCATGACAATAAGCGAATAACGTTTCTAGAGATTCAACACATTATGCAGATTGGATCGGGAAGCGTTCATGAGATTTTACACGAACATCTTCACGTGTGGAGGATAGTTTCACGCTGGGTGCCACACAACCTCACCGAGGTACAGAAACAGGCCCGGGTGGAATGGTGTCGTGATATGATTAATAAATTTGATGCTGGCTCGTCTCGGCGTGTTTACGACATCGTTACAGGTGATGAGTCCTGGATTTATCATTACGATCCAGAAACGAAGCGCCAGTCGACGGTTTGGGTATTTCAAAACGAAGCGACCTCTACCAAAGTGAAGAGATCTAAAAGCGGTGGGAAGATTTTGATCGCAATTCAATATGACTGGCTATTTGGTGTCAATTCCTTTACAAGATCAAAGAAGTATTAAGGCAGACTGGTATACTACTAAATGCTTGCCAGTAGTTTTCTCAGTTATGAGCAACAATCGACCAAACACAGGGCTCCGCGGGCTACTGCTTCACCACGACAACGCGCCCGCTCACACCGCGCTCAAAACGACGGACTTCCTGAACAGCACGCCGGTCAAACTCTTGGGTCACCCTACTTACAGCCCTGACCTGGCACCGTGTGACTTCTTTTTATTCCCTAAAAATAAATAATCAACTCAAAGGAATACAATTTTCATCACCGGAAGATGCGCTATCAGCGTTTCAGCGGGCTGTAAATGAGGTGTCTGCGGTGGACTGAAAAAAGTCTTTCGAAAACTGGTTTAAACTTATGAAACTTTGTATAGACGCTGGTGGAGAGTACTTTGAAAAGATTTAATAAAATCATTTTTACCCATAGAACATTTTTTTTTTATTTTCGCAAAATTTTCTGCGTGTCCCACGTATCTATGTTAAACCTACGCTGGATTGGGTGATACGGCCATGGCTTCAAAGTCATACAAGTTTCAAGGGTTCCGTATGATTCAAGGGTTCCGTATGATTTCCGTTTGTTTGCCCCTTTGTCACTAGGCTGTATCTCATGAACCATGATAGTGAGAAAGCTAAAGTTTTAAGTAGACAATTAATGACACCATAACGTTAAAAACTAAGAAACAATAATAATATTAAAATTTATATTAGCTTAACCACAAATAATACATTAACCATAGTTTATTTTGCTTGAAATTGGTAGAGGTCTGAAATATCATGATATTATTTTATTGAGTTTATAAATAAATTATTATGTATTTTCTAAGAAGGTCTTTAAAAATAACTATAATATTGGATTTCATAGATAATGGTATGGAGTCCTTAGAGTAAGCCGACTTGCCCTTGACCAGTTTATCCCGCTTCCATTCAGTATTGTAAAGAATTATTATATTGTATTGGTTAGTAGAGACAATTTCGTAACCGTATTTAATATTCTTTCATATTTAAAGAACAAAATACACTGTTAAGACAGCTGTTTTAGTTAATTGTTCCTTGTTGCCACCCACGTGTTTTAATTAAATAATTGAGGGCATACTAACTTATCACACATACAATTACTAACGCAATTATTGGAAAATGTTTATCTTTAGAATTGTGTACATATTTTAAATACTGGGGGGGTTGAACTGATCTTCTACGGTACGAAACAGTATGAAGGTAGTTTTTTTTACCAAATTAATTAATATTCTAAATATTTAAACTCAACTCAAACTAAAACGTTCTAAAACGAAGAGATACTAATACTTCTGAACCTCACGTGACATTTTCACCTGGTGTTTAGAGTACCCACGTCTTGCTTGGACAGTGTACCCACGTGATAGGCCTTTCACCGCGCCGCCGCCGGCACCGCCCGTTTGGTACGGATACACTGTCACATGATTAGGTAAAACTTAGCCATGTGGGTTTCCTCACCAAGTATACCCTTGCCGTTAACAAACATGAGAAATTAACAATACATTTGAGTTTAGAAATGATAAATTGGTATAGGCCCGACCCCAGATTTGAACCCAGACTCTAACCGGTGTTGAAAAACTCAGCTGTCACGGATTTTCTATGCTATCCTAAATAATCAACATAATTTATTCAAGCAAGCATTTATAGAAAAGCTAATTCGCAATCGTAGATTGTGATACTAATAAGGTAAGTTAGTCACTACACCTGGGGTAGAGCATTAAGGCACTAAGCCTGATAATGACTAATTAATGACGTGTTCCATATAAACTTTCACTACATTGGGAAATAAAATTTATGTAAATAAACTAAGCAAGAAACAACTATGTTCTTTTATTAATAGTAACTGCTGTGTAATGTCGGCTTAGAATAGCACTTCCCGATTTCTTCCGGTGGGTGTATGTCAGAGGCGACTAACGGTATTGGGGCTTTCAAGGGATTTTTGGGCGATGCCTCCAACCGCAGCAAAAGTTCTTGATCCCTCACTATTTTTGCACAACACCTACGTGTATAGATGGAGTAGGACTTTTCTGAGTGAAAACCACATACGATACACACATACATATATATATACTCACGGCTATAAATCCCGGGAAGGGGTAGCCAGAGCTAAAGAATTAGAAATTCCTCAGTCACTTTTGGAAATTTGAGTGAGGAAAAGATAGTAAAAATAAAGGTTGTTGGTGATGGGTCTCCAACCGCATCGCCCATAAATCCCTTAATAGCCCTATGGGGCGACTAACGGTATGTACGTAAGAGGCGACTAACGGTATGCCGTTAGTCGCCTCTTACGTACACCCACGGGAAGAAATGGGGTAGTGCTATTCTAAACCGACACTACACGGCTCTAAACCGATATATTTTCTAAGCACTAGTTTACTTTTCTAGCTACAAAGCTATAAGTGTATTTTTCACCATTTCCCTCTCGATTTACAAATGTAGCAGATAAGAAATAAGAAACTTTAGTTACTTTTTTGAACATAAAAAAAGTATTACTGTCCAAAGAAAACGCGGGTTTTCTGAAAACCAGATTACTTTAATATCACGTGATGCTCAACAGTATTAGTACCTCTGCCATCCCTTCGGTTATATGGATATATGATGTGAAAGTTTGAATTGATTATATAAACTAAACAAGATCAAAATTGCTGTGTAGTGCCGGCTTAGAATGTAGCTGCCCCTTTCTACCCACAGGTGTCGTAAAAGGCGACTAAGGGTATTTAGACTAAGGGTATTGGGGCTTTTTAATGGATTTTTGGGCGATGCGGTTGGAGACCCATTACCAAAAACCTTTATTTTTACCATCTTTTCCCCACTCAACTTCCGAAATTGGCTGAAGAATTTATAATTCCTTAGCTCTCGCTACCCCTTCTAGGGAAATATAGCCCTGAGTATATGTATGTATCTATGTAAGATCGAAATTCTGGCATATTTAACAAGCATATTTAACAAGCGCTATTCTGAAGAAATATTCCAATCATGCATACGAGTACCAATGCCATATAATATGTTCAACATAAACCAATCTCCTTGAACACGCTAAGATCCCATTCAACATAAAGGTCACTCGTAATCTGGTCGAAACAAACGTCCGTCAATCTGTGATGACGAAAGCGAACACTTTTATGTAATACGGTTTTGTTTTGACTGCGTTTTTTTAAGCTTAGTGATTATCTATAAGCTGAGATATCCTGTAGTTTATCTTTGGTTAATATTTGTGATGTTTTATCAAAACAAACGTGATAGCTCAGTGGGGAGTAATAGCGCCTCTTATGCAGAGAGGCAATGGTTTGAATCCGGAGTTGGGCCTACAACTTTTTGTTTAAGTAGGCGTGGGCGTAGGAAAACATTGTGTGGAAACCCACATGGCTGAGTTGTACTTTAACATGTGACAGTGAACTCATACAAAAAGGACTACAGATCCGGCTCCGTGATCACGTGAGTGCACTGACTACTCAATACAATGGTACTCCGAACAACAGATGACGTTAATAATGACATATTGTCTTTAAAAGTATTAGGTACCGTACCCCTGTCTCAAAGAATCATTATAGGCAAAGACTATTATAACCTAAATTCTTTGTCAGCTATCCAACTTTGCTAAATTTCACGATAGTGACAAAAATCTCTTGTTTTCGTGTCATTAATCAATATCACTCCTCAATATTTTTCTTTACTAGAGTTTATATCAGAACACCGCATGTCAAACATACATTGAACCAAAACAAACGTAATCACCCGATACAGTAATTAGCGGAGGTTAATGAATTTCACACTCCGTAAGGTTCTGTATGAGGTCTTATTGTTTAGGAGCCTTAATTGGCCCCATTCCGAATTGAATCGAAGTCTAACAGTTTTAAATTTACTAATTCCAAATCTAGAGGTTTTGTTACTTTTGAACATCACGTGACATCATAAGTCCGAAAGTCAGAGTACCCAAATTTTGCTAGGCAGACTCAACTTTTGACTTTCGGATATTTAATCGCGTGTTATTACATGGTTTTTAAAGTAATTTAAATCTTTTTATTCATGAAAACCTCATGTGGGGATTATTACTAATAAATCAAGAATAAATAAAGGAAAGAAAAATTTCGACACAGGCGGGAATCGAACCCGCGACCTCGGGTATACGCCCCGACGCTCTGCCAACTGAGCCACCGTGTCAATTGACATTGGCGGGGCGTATACCCGAGGTCGCGGGTTCGATTCCCGCCTGTGTCGAAATTTTTCTTTCCTTTATTTATTCTTTATTTATGGTTTTTAAAGCCCGATGTTTCAAAGCTTTTCAGATATAATGGTCACGTCATAGTCTTCCCGTGACTATGATAACTGAAAAGTTTTCGAAACATCGGGCTTTAAAAACAATGTAACAACACGCTATTAATTATCGGAAAGTACAACTCAGCCATGTAAGTTTCCTCACGATGGTTTCCTTCTCTGTTAATAACCATGATAAACAAACCACACACGTGATATTTACAGGTGCCATTCTTTGCTCTATCTACAACGAAGACGTTTAACGACATGTTCGACCTAGAAAAGCCTCTGTGTCCGTAGTCGCGGGTTTAAATCTCGCTGAGGGCAACATTTATATCATACACACATACATACTTATACTCACGGCTATATTTCCCTAGAAGGGGTAGCCAGAGTAAGGAATTATAAATTCCTCAGCCACACGGGTCTCCAACCACATCGCCCAAAAATCACTTGAAAACTCCCTATACCCTTAGTCGCCTCTTACGATCACCCACGGGTAGAAATGGGGTAGTGTTATTCTAAGCTGACACTACATAGCTAATTTGTATCATGAACATGCATAATTTGTCTTTGTTTTGGTTGTTATTTATAGTAGTAGGCTATTAAATATATAATAAATCCCCAGAAAGAGAATGAGAAATTCCTCAGCCACTTTTCAAAGTTGACTCCCTAAAAAAGCCCCAATACCCTTGGTTGCATTTTACTTACACCCATGCGAAGATATGTGGTAGTGCTTTTCTAAGCCGACACTACACACTTATTTTTATGTTTTTAATATAGTATGAAATATATCGTTGAGTTAGTATCCCATATCAAAAGCCATGAACTTGTACATACATACATACATATACTCACGGCTATAAATCCCTATAAAGGGGTAGCAAGAGCTAAGAAACTAGAAGTTCCTCAGCCACTTTTGGAAAATTGAGTGGGGAAAAGATGGTAAAATAAAGGTTGTTGGTGATGGGCCTCCAACCGCATCGCCCAAAAATCCCTTAAAAGCCCCAACACCATGAACTTGTATGTACTTTATAGAGTATAGCTAGGTAGTTAGCGATAAAAACCTATACATCATGCTTTAAACCTTCTCCGGAGGAGCGAGGAAGAGACGACAAAATATACGATTTCTAATATAAATATAGATTTCCAACCAAAATACCCAAATATTGATTGATTTCAGCAGTATGAATTTTGTCGTTTGTCTTCTTAATAACCATCCTGCTAAATTGCAGCAAATAAAATTTAACTAAGTAGATTTTCAATTCCGTTACTCAATAATGGTAACAGGAAAATCACATAAAATAAAAGGTCTTTTGTAACATATATCAATTCTGTATTATTTTGTTGTATTTATTTACTTAACTCTAACACATCGTATCACAGTATTGCGCCATGTTTTTTTCGAAACGGTTAACAGAGATTGTTTTTATTTGAACCAGTTAGTATTAAACAATAAAACAAGTAAGGCATTCTTACAAGACAAGACATTTTTGGTTTATTTCATTTAGAAAAATATAGTTGATGAAATTCTAACGAGAAATAATACAAAAAAAAATTAAGAGATGTGTAATAAAACAACAGAAAAGCATTTCTGACAACCACATAAAGACCCTTAGCAAAAATATTGTTAAGTAAAAAGTGTTTTGGTATGGGTCTCCTACCGCATCGCCCAAAAATCACTTAAAAAGCCCCGATACCAGTAGCCGCCTCTTACAATCACCCATTGGAAGGAATGGGCTAATGCTATTCAAAGCCTATAAAGTTGATGCAATTTGTTTTGGTCTTATTTTTATGAAATAAGAAATCTACTAATTCAGTAAAATCACACTAAAATATTAGTTTGTTTTACCAAACCATCAATCCAAATTTTTTATAAAATACATTTGTGTCTTGTCCGGTTACACCTAGTCATACATATTTCGAGATTTGACAAACACAGGTTTGTAAGCAAATGATTCATACAAAACTTACGTAACTAACATACAATTTGGTATAATTAATAGACGAATTATAAATACATTAAACTATTGACAGAGTATAAAAGTAATTAGTAGAAAAATTCAACTTTGAGAAATCCGATATAAATGCAGAGCCAACTGTATTAATTTTATGATTTTTTTCCTAAAGATATATTTTTATATTTATACATATTTATTACACTTAAAAGGGTGGGAAGAGATACTAAAACTAAGAGCAATATTCAAAACTGCATATGATGATATGCTCCTTTGAAAATACTTGAATAACAATATTTTACTCGCTTACCTATACTCACGCCATTAATTGACATTGGGATAGGCAGGCACTATTGATCGCCACTTTAGGCTATTCTTAATAATTTTACGTCTACAATGAATCATACATAATTATATAATTAATAAAAATATGACCTATATTAAAAAAGCAGTGACTAACTTGTTATTACTGTCGACCAATTAGACAAATTAAGTCGCAATATTACGCTTGTAAAAGTCATGCAATAGCTGCAATAGATAATTACATAGAATGGGGCCCTTCTCTATAAATAATGTTATTTCTAGCCTTGACTGATATTTAATGGTGCTAGCGTTTTACTACAAATATTATATTCATACATAGATATACACGGCTATAAATCCCTAGAACGGGTAGTCAGAGCTAAGGAATTAGAAATTCCTCAGCCACTTTTGGAAAGTTGAGTGGGGAAAAGATGGTAAAATAAAGGGTGTTGGTGATGGGTCTCCAACCGCATCGCCCGAAAATCCCTTAAAAGCCCTTATACCGTTAGTGGCCTCTTACGTACATCCACCGGAACGGGTTAGTGCTATTCTAAGCTGACATTACACAGCAAATATTATATAAACATATTACATGCCTGACTTCATACAAATTGTTTTCAAACTTAAACACTAACTTAACATCTTATATCATCTGTATCTTTATATAAACTAAGGCATAAGACAAACATCAATAAATAATTTAAAATTTAGTATAAACTATACATATTCAACACAAATACCAGTGACTCATAATGGTTTTATTCGCAAAGGCTACTTTGAAACGTGACTTAAGATGACGAATACTATAAGCACTTCCTTATTTGAAGTCATTTTAAAATTATAAATTAATACACATATATATTATATACAGAAGACAAAAGGCATTATTTTAAAATCTACTTAGTTATATACATCAGCTACAAAAAGAAATATATATTAATTAAAAAAAAAAAAAAATAAGTATAACACTTATTTACATAATAGATACCTAAAAACTTAAAATCTAAAAACATCTTTCAGCTCCTCTTCTCGGGGAAGGGTACCTAGGACGCTGGAAGCATTGCCGCGTTGTATGGCAATGCTAAGTCTTTGTCCAAGGTAAGAGCCTGCCTTTGGGTTCCCAGTTGTTTCAATAAGACGGCAAGCTAACTGTTTATATAAACCACGTGCTTCCGGACCCCAAGGCCCCAAAGTCTCCACCCCAAAGGGGACAAAATAATATCCTTGGGGTAGAGAGGAATATTTCACTTTATTTCACAATTAATTACCTTATAAAAATTATATCAGAATTGTATTATTCCTATTTTTCTTTGATTTTGGTAACTAAAACATATATTCATCTCATACTGTCATTTACTATGAAAAGCATTCCAAACATAAAGGAATGCAAAAAATAAAATTAATCAGTTTGAAAAATCATTTACATATACATGTAATACCATTAAGGAATACTGTTGTGATGTTACAGTGCATTTAAACTAAATTATATTTTAATATATTATAACTATATTTTAAATATTATTAGTTTTCGAGCAAACTCGAATTTTCAGAGAACAAGATAGTAATTAAAATTTATTTTAAGAAAAACGTAGGTAGCTTTAATCTAAGCTGCAATTAACAATTTATCTCAATGAAAAATCGAGGTCGCATGGCAGGGATAATTAAGACTGCTAGAGACTAATTCTTTAAATTAGCGACAATCTTTACACAGACTAACATTTTATCCTAACTTCACCTTCAAACACATATAGTCACAAAAACTAACCTTAAATTAGCACTTTTTCACTTTCCGACATATTTTTTGCCGCCATCCCTACCATAACTCGGTTTTTTTCTTTCCACGACCTCAACATGGCAACTGACATTATTAACGCCACTGTCGCAATCACAGAAGTTAAGATGGACACGGCAGATAAAACCTTGATCACTATTCTTGCGTACTGAGTAGCGACCTCACTGCAACCGTATCTTTCATTCGCTACTTTATTCGTGAAATCGCAGTCATGGTAGTAAGAACCGATGAATCCATGGTAATAAGTATCGCAACAGGACTGAGGGAACGAATTGTCTCTCCAACTCTTATAATCTCTGGGACTTGTAGCACCACAGCAATGTAATTTCTTCTCGATGTTTCCAAAAGAGTTTTGAATTCCAATGTCTTCTTTCGATTGGAAATAAGCATCCCATATTGTGTCTTTAATAAAGTTGTCTGTATGTTTACTATCGGCAAACACGAATCCAACTATAGCGACAACTAACAAAAACACAATGGTCAGTCCTAAACATACTTCATAGACAACAACCAAACCTTTTTTCTTGTTTTTCGCGCCGAAAAATCCACATCCAGAGACACATATAGTCATAATACCGACGAAGATAAACAGCCATGGAATCGCTTGCGGGAAATACACATTATAATCCAATAAGTAATGGTTGCTGTTTCTCAAAACTGTTATTTCGTACACTTGCACAAAGAACCACAAAGCGGTGCATGTTATGCCGATACCGAGGAACGTCAAAATTCCGTTTAAAACGTGAATGCCCGCGCGCGCCATTTTGAAACAACTAACAAACGTGTGCGCTCTCCGAGTCTTGGCAATTAAATAGCGTGGTGGAACTTTGCTATGTGGTTTATATAACTTCGTTTTATTTGCTATCAAGGCCGTAAGGATGCCACTGCGAGTAGTATGGTTACTTCCGAGATGTATGAATCATAGTGATTGAATTCAAATGTCTCTTAGTCAGATCCCCGAGGAATTTATTATTAAGCATTTAATTAGCTAATTATTATGATACATATTTTTATCATTTCTTATATTTCTGGTATTATTTTAAAGAGCCAATGAGGATGGATATGTTAGTGGAGGACGACCTCGAAGGACACATTTGGAGCAAATAGCGAGTGTGCTCAAAAAGGTAGGCGTCCGTTGTATGAAGATTAAAAGAGCATGTATGAGATGATTTATGAGGATCGTTCGAAGCGGCGATCGATAGTCTCTGCCTACCCTAATGGGAACTAATGGCGTAAGTATATGTTATGTTACTGTTTTGTTTCCTCATGGTGTTTTCCATCATCGTTACCAACCATGAAAAATAAATGTACTGTATTGTTTTATTTATCTAATATTAAATAGTAACAGAATTGTTATATTTCTGGTACTGCAATTAAAATGCCTCAACGAGGTATTATGCAATAATATTATGCAACGAAACCCATAAAGAAACGGTGCCAATAGATTTCGTAAGAAACGCAATGCAAGAAAGTTGAAGTTAGTGCATTGACTTATAAAACAAACAAACATACATCAGACGCACGGGTATAAATTTTAAAAAAGGGTAGCCAGAGATCTTAAATTTTAAATTTTAAAATCGCTTTTGATAGTTAACATACATACATACATATACTCACGGCTATAAATCCCTAGAAGGGGTAGCCAGAGCTAACGAATTAGAAATTCCTCAGCCACTTTTGGAAGTTGCGTGGAGAAAAGATGGTAAAATAAAGGTTGTTGGTGATGGGTCTCCAACCGCATCGCCCAAAAATCCCTTAATAAGCCCCAATACCGTTAGTCGCCTCTTACGTACACCCACCGGAAGAAATGGGGTAGTGCTATTCTATGCCGACACTACACAGCTTAAAGCATATAGGGAGATTACCGAATGACACTATATGATTCATGGATATGCGAAGATACATCGGCGGCATAGTATGAATGAAACCTAGCTCAACCTGGAAGTAACTGTTTCGAGGGCCAATCAGAGCGAAAATGATGAACATGGGTAAATATTATTTAGGTTGGATCTTAAATATTATTTAAGCCTGCCCCCTACTTCGTGAATGCACTAACCGTATATCTTTTACACCGATTAATTCAACATCTGAACATCCTGAAACGGTTTTCATGCATTAACGTTATTGAGGGCTTGAAAACACAAGTTTCTCACGGGAAGTAAACGATTAAATAAAAATTAATTCTAAAATAGTACAATAAACAAACATTGTTACTTAAAACTAAATTACTATTTTTTATTTAAAAAAGAACCGCCTTCAAAAATCCAACTGAAAAGAATAAAATATTTTTATTTATTTTATTATGTACAACTCTATTCAACTTCTTCTTTTTGAAGTCGGTGCCAAACAGACAAATCCAAAATAAAAATTGCTACATAGAGAAAACCATACGAATTATAAATCAATCGATAGTGCCTCAACAACAGTAGGTAACACAATCGCGCTCAAAAATCAAGAAATTTCATCCGCTCGCAAGTCTCGCAACGACGTCGCTTTATAAAGGATGGAATTGGGGGACAGCGAGCGGTCCTTAGCCTGGTGTGCATGCGTCGCACTCCGCAGAGAAATTATCATAATATACATGTCACCGTAAAACTGTAAATACTAGTAAATTATAATTTTAGATAGATAGCGAGATAGTAAACTAACGTTAGGTTAGGTTATGTAAGATTATCAGATTTCAAACTAACGGAATTAACAATTCGACAGAGACATGCATGCACCGAGTTGGCACAACCAAAACTTCTAACACTTCGTAAAAAGACGATCGAGAATCTAAATCACTACATAGTATAAAACAAAGTCGCTTTCTCTCTCCCTGTCTGGGATATAGGGACATCCTTATGTATACTTTAATCTGTAAAACTACGAAATGAATTTTGATGCGATTTTTTTTATTAATTGATTAAAAAGGAAGGTTTATAAGGATGACATACGCTGATGGGGTGGAGAACTCACTCAACTTGGGCGGGCCACTAATATTCGTTCTTCTTTGTCATGAAAATTGGTTTGGCACCGACTTCAAAAAGAAGAAGTTGAATAGAGTTGTACATAATAAAATAAATAAAAATTATTTTATTCTTTTCAGTTGGATTTTTGAAGGCGGTTCTTTTTTAAATAAAAAATAGTAATTTAGTTTTAAGTAACAATGTTTGTTTTTTTTCTGTTTAGTTTTTAATTTGAAGTTTTTGTTTTTCTTTTTTATTTCATACTTTTTAGTGATAAGTTCTTAATTCACTCTGAGTTTTTTTAGTGAATAGTGAATTAGTGATAGTTTTTTAGAGATAAGTTTTACTGCCCTTTTATTTTATAGTTTTTTTAACAGGTAGTTATAATATTTGTTATTTTGACTTTAGCTTACTTGTTACTATTTTGTTTACCTGCGGGCCTAGGTAGAAAATCAAAGGATGCTTAAGGGAAAGTCGCGTAAGGGAGAACGAAACACTCAACGAAAAAAAACAAAGACTTCAGAATCAGAATGAGAGAGATCGTCAGCGTGCTGCTCTTGCTGCCGAAACAGATGAGCAAAGAGAAGTTCGCCTATCACAAATGCGAAGAAACACTCTCATATATATGAAGCGTTGAGTCGTGTAAAATCCCTTGATGAGATGGCTTTAAGTGATATAGATTCAAAGAATTACTTAACCATCCCCATGACGAAAGAGCCTTGATTGAAATGACCAGGATGAAAAACATGATGTTGCAATAGATAATTATTTTTCTTAAATATTTAAGAGTATTATATAATAACCGTGTAGTGCCGGCTAAGACTTTGCCGTGTAGTGCCAGCTTAGAATTTCGCTACCCCTTTCTACCCACGGGTGTCGTAAGAGGCGACTAAGGGTATTGATGCGGATGTAGACCCATCACCAAAAACCTTTATTTTTACCATCTTTTCCCCACTCAACTTCCAAAAGTGGCTGAGGAATTTATAATTCCTTAGCCCTGGCTACCCCTTCTAGGGAAGCATAGCCGTGAGTATATGTATGTATGTATATGTATTATATAATTAAGAGTAATTTATTCATGTTTTTTTTATACGTTTTTGTTTAATAATTTAGTAACTCTGTTTATTACTAATAAAAAAAACTGTATTAACATATATTGATAAATCTCTGTCTAGTATTGATAACTTTACAAACATACTTATAGGTCAAACTAAGAACCTCCTTTTTTTCGAGTCGGTTAAAGAACACCTTTTCCTGAATGTAATAACATAAACTGATAACTCTTTGTCTAATAATAAATAAGAACCTTCAAACGTACATACATACTTATAGGTGAAACTTAGAAACTCCTTTTTTAAGACGGTTAGATCCCTAAAACCTTCTCCTGAAAGTAACAAGTACTTTTCTGAAAGCCGCATCCAAATAGCTTAAGCGAAACGCAAGATAATCGCCGACCAACATACATACATGCAGGTCAAACACAGAACCTCCTTTCTTTTAGTGTCGGTTAAAGCAGGAAACCCATCTCCTAAATGTAACGAATACTTTTCTGAAAACCGCATCCAAATAGCTTAAGCCAAACGTGAGATAATCGCGGACCAACAGACATACATACAGGTCAAACACAGAACCTCCTTTCTTTTTTTTGGTCGGTTAAAGCACTAAAACCTTCTCCTAAATGTAACGAATACTTTCCTGAAAACCGCATCCAAATAGCTTAAGCCAAATGCGAGATAATCGCGGACAATTATACATACATACATACATACATACATACATACAAACAATCGAACTGAGAACCTCCTTTTTTTGAAGTCGGTTAAAAATAAAGAATCAAACGTGTTAATTCGCTATTTTAGGAACAAGAATCTTTTCCCCATACAACTTCCAAAAGTGGCTGAGGAATTTCTAATTCGTTAGCTCTGGCTACCCCTTCTAGGGATTTATAGCCGTGAGTATATGTTTGTATGTGTGTATGAACAAGAAAAACATTATTCAAACTAATTATAATCTTACATAAGATAATTCAAGGTGGAATCCAACAAAAAATTAATTTAAAGCATAAGGCTATGTGGTTTCGGTTTAGAATAGTAATACCCCATTACTTCCAGTGAGTGTTTCGAAGTGCCTGCCACTTATGATACGATAGTGTAAAATGCGGCTGGAGATCCATCACCAAAAGCTTTTTTTTTACAATCTTACCCCCGTAATTTGCCGTGTAGTGCCGGCTTAGAATGTCGCTACCCCTTTCTACCCACGGGTGTCGTAAGAGGCGACTAAGGGTATTGGGGCTTTTTATCGGATTTTTGGGCGATGCGGTTGGAGACCCATCACCAAAAACCTTTATTTTTACCATCTTTTCCCCACTCAACTTCCAAAAGTGGCTGAGGAATTTATAATTCCTTAGCTCTGGTTACCCCTTCTAGGGAAATATAGCCGTTAGTATATGTATGTATGTAATGGCGACGTTTCACTCAATGACAGCCAATGAATTAGATACTGTGTTTGAAATAAACTGCCACAATTTAGATTTACCTGAATCATG
Source organism: Bedellia somnulentella (assembly GCA_963576735.1). Taxonomy (NCBI): domain Eukaryota; kingdom Metazoa; phylum Arthropoda; class Insecta; order Lepidoptera; family Bedelliidae; genus Bedellia; species Bedellia somnulentella. The sequence goes on from OY755196.1 coordinate 3,075,919, forward strand.
TAAGAATATCTTGAACTCTAAATACCAACTAAAAGTCTTAACTCTTAACATCCGCAGCATTGAGAAAAATTTTGACGATTTTATCGTCCTGCTCAGCAGACTTAACATTGATTTTGATGTTATCGTGTTGACAGAATGTTGGCTCAATGACTGTACGATAGTAGGTCACATAGACGGGTACTCTTCATACAGAAGCACTATAAAAATAAACAAGGCGGGAGGGGTAGTGATATACGTCAAATCACATCTTGAAGTCACCACGCACGAACCAAACTGGTCTCAAGCCAACTGTCTTATTGCTGTAATTAACAACAACACCCCCATTTTTGGAATTTACCGATCCCCATCTTTTAGAGATCCTAATGTATTTATAGAATGCTTAGCCGACGAAATCAACTCCTGTCCCCACAAATCTAGTTTGATTATTGCAGGAGATATCAACATTGACCTGCTTTCTGAACAAAATAAAAACAGGCAGAGCGAATACATGTGCCTCATGGCTGAGTGTGGCTTGATCCCTGCAATCACAAAACCTACGCGACTCGATGCTTGTTTAGATCATATATTTATCACACCTAACAGAAATGCAGTAGGTATCGTATGCAAGTCAAGTACAACAGACCATTCCCTCTCCATGGTGGGTATTCACAAAACAATACATAAACCAGCTACAAAGCGCACTATAACAAAAGTTGATTATTCTGGTGTCGAGACCGAACTTTTAGCAATGGACTGGTCTCCGGTAATATTGTCCCTTTCTGTAAACGAAGCTGCAAACACGCTAACAAATATCGTTAATTTGACTGTATCTAAATATTCTAAAGAAGTTCGTATTAGTCGGACGAAATATAATATCAAACCATGGATTACACCCGGGATAGTTAGATGCATGATAAATAGGGACGCTCTGCATATGAAGGTCAGGAAATACCCAAGAGACACCATTATAAAAACTACGTACCTTCGCTATAGAAACTTTTGCTCCAACCTCTTACACTCACTTAAACACGCATATGAAAAGTCTGAATTAGAAAAGAACCGTAACGTCCCAAAAAAACTATGGAATACAATAAAATCGATTTGTTACTCAAACTCAACTCAAACAACTAACACTCAATTACTTAATATAAACAATGATCCTCAAACTTCAGTTAATTCATGTAACGAATATTTTTCAAAAGTGGGCGAAAATCTCGCGGGTAGTATTTTGAAGGGAACAGGAGAAACGGAGGATTCTTTGGCTTCCAAAGCTACTTTTGCAAACGAGTCAGTGTCTTCCCTTTTTCTTCACCCCACAAACGAAAATGAAGTGAAAAAATTTATTGGAAATCTGCATTCAGATAGTGCACCTGGACTTGACCGTATCACCAACAATTTGCTGAAAGCACTCAAACACCAAATAGCGCCCCCTTTAGTACATGTTTTTAACCTCAGTCTATCCAGTGGTGAATTCCCAGAGGCTTGGAAAACTGGAATTGTAGTACCAGTGCATAAAAAAGGCCCGAAAAACGTGCCGTCTAATTACCGTCCTATAACTCTTTTGTCATCTATTTCCAAAATTCTAGAAAAATTTGTTAATAAACAGGTCATGGATTTTTTGGAAAAGAATAATTTATTATTTGCTAGGCAGTACGGTTTTAGACGTGGCAAGTCCACAGAAGACGCTGTAAGGGACATAACTGATCACATATCTTCTCTCCTTGACAATGGTAAAGCCTGTGCAGGTGTATTTTTGGACCAGGCAAAGGCTTTTGAAACTGTATCAAAACCCATAGCATTAAAAAAGCTAGAAGCCATTGGAGTTCGTGGTATTTCCCTTTCCTGGTTTGAAAGCTACCTCACAAACAGGACTCAGTGCTTACGAGTTGGCCAATCAATCAGTGATCCTTCACCAGTCAAGTTTGGAGTACCCCAGGGAAGTATCCTGGGTCCTGTATTATTTTTAATATACCTCAACGATATCTCCACTATTCCATTGGGGGACGCAAAGTTGTTTTGTTATGCAGACGACACTGCTGTCGTCTTCAACGGCTCATCATGGGATGAGGTGTTCGTTCGTGTCGAATCAAGTATGTCCGCTATTGCAACCTATCTTTCTAAAAACCTTCTTACCTTGAATACCGACAAAACACATCTTTTATGTTTCCACAAGACTCGAGCATCTCAACCTCCTGTCAATGTCCTTAAAATACATAATTGCCGCTCGTCTCTGTGGCCCTCAACCGATGGTGCGGTCTGCCATTGCCCTATTCTTACAAGAGCGTCCACCATCAAATATTTGGGTGTCACCTTGGATGAAAACCTTTCTTTTAAACACCACATCCATCTTATATCAAATAGAGTAAGGAAGGTTATAAACATTATGAGGTTGCTTCGTAACAGTGCAGATTTAGAACTCCTTAAACAAATTTACACAGCCATATGCCAATCAGTTATAGCCTATAGTTTGCCAATTTGGGGAGGTGCAGCCAAAACCTCAATGATAGAAGTTGAAAGGGCTCAGCGGTCTGTCTTAAAGGTAATGCTGAGAAAAAACTTCAGGTTTTCGACTGAAAAGCTGTATGAGGAATGTAGACTTCTAAGTGTAAGGAAAATGTTTGTTTTAAGTTCCATTATTCAAGCGCACAAAAAATATTTATGTGGTTTCTTTAAGTGTGGTAGATCTAAAAGGTCTCCTACTGTGTTGACAAAAGCCTGTAAAACAACTTTTGCTAAAAGATTTTCCCCTTTCCTCCAGCCACATTTGTATAATAAACTGCTCAAGCTGTGTGATGTTCGAGAGTATAATAATAGAGAACTAAAAGTATATGCAAGAAACTGGATTCTCCATCTATCGTATGAGGCCACAGAACAATTGGTAAACGTAATTGACTAAAATATTCCTACCTAATCTCTCACGTACACTACTAACACATAATCATAGATCACATATTCATTATCTTATGTCACACAATCATACACACACACACACACACACACACACCAACTTACTTTAAATTAAGATTTTCACGGTCTACATAACTACATAATTATTAATTACCTCATCCAATGTAATGTAAGATTCGCCTATATGTCTAATTGGTATTGATTAATTGTTATTTCGGAAAACATTTTTGTTATTATTATTAATTATAATTGTTATTATTATTAATTATTCCAAATGTTTGTATTAATTCAATATGTTTTCTCTGTTAATTTCATTTCGTAATGCTAATTGTGATTGTAAATATAATATCTTATTTCTTATATATATAATTTGTTTATTAAGTCATGTGTATTTTTGTAAATGCATTATGTTTAATTTGTATGGGTACCCACGATACAGGCTTGCCTAGTGTGGGGCCACAGGATAATATGTTCTACATTGATTTATAGTTTGTCAATTGTCTGTATAAATTAATATTGTATTTGTAGAATTTGATGTAAATTATGAATGCCAATAAATACTATTTGATTTGATTTGATTTGATGTACCCCCGTATTTCCCAAAAGTGGCTGAGGAATTTCTTCTTTTTTCGAAGCTCTGGCTACCCCTTCTATGGATTTATAGCAGTAAGTTAAGTTATATGTATGAACTAACAAATATCAAATTATCTCCCGTTATTTCTTATTTCATTAACTATCTGTCAGTGAAAATCTAATCCAGAGATTACACGAAACAAACAGAGACAGAGCGTTTTTTTATATACATCACATAGTAAGCTGTTTAGTGTCGGCTTAAAACAGCACTACCATATTTCTTCCCGTCGGTGACAAAGGCGACTAAGGGTATTGGGGCTTTTAAGGGATTTTTGGGGGATGTCGTTGGAGACCCATTTTTCATTTTAAAACCTTTATTTTACCATCATCTCCCCACTCAACTTCCAAAAGTGGCTGAGGAATTTCTAATCAGTTCTGGCTACCCCTTTTAGTGATTTATACCCGTGACTATATGTTTGTATGTATGTACATAACATAGTCAAATTATCACCAAAGAGACACCAGTTTATTGCCCTCAGCGACTCATCTTCCTATGTCAATTTACAAATCCGGTTTTTGTGATGATGAATATGGTATGACTCAGTTCTAAGACAAACAATTACGTATATTTCTATTGATATTTGACATTTGTATGACATTCATCTGTAGTCATACACTCGTGAATGTAATGTATTCATACATTAATATAACATGACATAACATAAACGTTCCCGCCGAATATCCCCGAAAGGGTTGGCAGAGGTGCTAATACTTCTGAACATCACGTGACTTTGTCACATAAATATAGAATCCCCAATTATTATTTGTGTAGCGTCGGCTTAGAATGGCACTACTCCATTTCTGCCGGCGAGTGGCGTTTGAGGCGACTAAGGATATGGACACATTAAGTGTTGTTAGGCGATGCGGCTGGAGACCCATCACCGATACTTTATCTTTTCTATCTTATCCCCAATCAACTTGCAAAAGTGGCTGAAAAACAGCTGATTCTGAAGCTCTGGCTACCTCTTATTAGATTTATAACCGTTTTTTGTATTACTAATAAATAAAGAAAAGAAAAATTTCGAAGTAAGAAATTCCGGGTATACCCGAGGTCGCGGGTTCGATTCCCGCCTATGTCGAATTTTTTCTTTCCTTTATTTATTCTTTATTTATTAGTAATAATCCCCACATGAGGTTTTCATGAACAAAAAGATATAAATTTCATTTTTTGTATTGCTTTGGATTTCCGCAAAGTAACGCCTGATTCAATCGCCTGAATCAGGCGTCGTCGCCAAACCCCTGAGAATGTTTTTAAATGTATGTATGTTGTGTTTGGATAGTACAGGCTCAATCATCTGGTCAACCAACCCGCCATTCATTGTAAGCTTGAGTGATTTTTAATGTCATTGAACTTCAATTTAATTTGGAAATATAGGTAATATGCAGTCTTTTTTGGTTATCATGATTTTATATCGAAAATAATGAGTGAAATAAACGCAGTGTAATGTAAGTTGCAAATGATTTAAGTACCCATTGTACTTTCATTTGTATTTTAAATAATGTGGTTTTTAAGAGCTCTTTATATTATTTATAAGTAAACGACTTAAAGAGATTGCTTTTGATGATAAGACCAATAACAGCTACTGATGTCGAAAGCACATTATTTAAATAAATAAAGTGAAAAGAGATATTTATATTAAACAGTGAATGATCTTTTAATTGCTTTATTTTATACTTATTTTGCTTTGGTTCATTTTTTTGGTTTTGTCTCTTTGTGCCGTATAAGCGGCTCATAAATCCTTTTACCGTGCAGCCGGGCAACCGTGATAGCCCAGTGGGTAGAACACTCGGTTATCGTGCAAACGACTAGTGTTCAAATCCTGGGTCGGGCCTACACCAATTTGTCTTTTCTAAAAACATATGTGTGGTTAATTTATCATGGTCGTTAACGGTGACGGAAAACATCGTGAGGAAACCCACATGGCTGAGTTGTACTTAGTCATGTGACAGTGTATTCGTACAAAACGGCGATAGGCCTGCCCCCTATCACGTGAGTACACTGTCCATGCAAAACGTGGGTACGCTGAGCACCAGGTGACAAAGTCACGTGATGTTCAGAAGTATTAGTACCTCTGCCAACCCCTTCGGGGATATTCGGCGTGAACGTTTATGTTATGTTATTATGTTATAAATCCTTTTCTTTAAAAAAGTTCATGTATTTATACTGATGGCTATAATTACATAGAAAGGTAGATAGAGTTATAAAACGCTTCATTAAAAAATGAGCGGGAAATGGAAACGTAAAATAGATAAGTGACATCCTCACGAACAGAAGTGGTACTTAATACTTTTCAAATACAATAATATGAAGCGAAAAACACACTTTTTATCTTTGTGAAAAATATTATATGAAAATAAACTTTGTTATAGTAACATGTGTTGTAATAATTATGTTGGTAGAGGACGGCCTCGTAAAACGTCTCTTGACCAGATAAAAAACGTTCTTATAAAGGCGGGGGTCCGAAGTGAGAAGAATAAAAGAGCATGTATGAGAAGCATAATGAATGTAAGGGAAGCAAGAGAGGTTTGTCAAGATCGTACTAAGTGGCGATCGATAGTCTCTGCCTACCCCAATGGGAATAATGGGCGTGAGTATAAGTAAGTAAACTTTGTTATAAACTAATCCCCTAATTAACTGTACCATTTTATTGTTATATACATATCTTATACCATAATAATGTAGACACATTTACTTATTCCTGCGCAAATCCATACCGTATCCCTCACACCTTTAGCAACAACAATTTTCCACCAAGACCCACCACAATACCGAAACAACAAAAACATTAATAAACCGATTAAGGAGCTCACAAATTAACACAATAACTTAATAAAGCAAGTGGTATAACGTGTTAATCGGGGTCGAATGTATGACGTCATAGTGAATCATTGTGATATTAACTATAGTACAAGACCAGTCAGAATGCTGTAGTATAGTAATGTATGAGTCATGGTTTCTGAGGAAATATAAGCGGATTCCACGTATTGGATGCTGGGTATAGTAAATTGGTGACACATAGTTTTATTCGTTCATTGATGGTTTGCCATTTTGGGATGGAAGTGAATGGAAATGGGATTAGAAAGTTATTTTTTAATACGTCATACTTTGCAAATAACAAGATGAAATATATGGTAACAAGTTAAATTTGTGATAAAATTTATATTTACGTACATTTTAAACACATGAATTTCATTTGGGAGATATAAAGACATTATACAGACACATTAAACTTATCAAGTTAGCCCTCAAAAAGTAAAATAAGGTGAAAGACTTACTTGTAGATATATTAAATAATATTAATTTCAGTATGTACTACACATATTAATAACATCACAGACTTAGAAACAATCATTCATATTCATCATATAAACGTTGCCCTCAGCGGGATTCGAACCTGCGACCTCACGAACCAGACGCTCGCTAGTTAATTACCAACTAGGCTGCAATCACAACTTCAAGCTGCCCTAAGGCTTATGATTTATGGTAGAGAAATGTTTTAGTTGATATCTTAATTAATCTTGGTTTATTTACTCTTTGTCTACTCCGTATTTTTTATAGCTTTTTGGCTAAACTAAAGTTCTTTTTACTCGTAGTTTAAGGTATTAAAAATAAACATTTCTTTTATTTCACTAGTCTTAATATTTCTATTTTGGAGCAATATGTAATAATGCGAGATAAAAATATTGCAATATTTCACTAAAATCCGTCTTCTAAAATAAGTATTTTCGATGCAACTGTCACGTGACTAAAACGACCGTGATTGGCTATTTCTATAATGACGTAGATCGCGCATAAACAGACTATGTATCGCTTCGCTCATTGGTGTTTAATGTGGAATTGACGTCATTTGTGCTACAGCCGCCATATTACTTAAAGTCGCGTTTTCGCGGCACATTTGAATATTGCATTTTTTTTTCCGATTTTTTAATAAAGTAGCTAAAATGAAGACAGAAAAATATTTTTTTAGGGCTCCTTATAAATAAATTAACACCGTAAGATAGTTTTCAATACTTAGTCAAATAGCCTATTGGGCCTATATTGATTATGATGAGTGTTGTGTGTCAATACTATGAGTTCTCATAAATAATGACTATTGATAACAGTTTTTAAAGAAAATGACGATTTGCCGCGTTCGATATTTGTAATTATTACCAATGAGATGAAAATATGCGTTTTGAAGTCAGGAGTAACTTTTTGCTTGATGTTTGGAATAGCTTTAGAGCCTTAGTCTTAAGTGTGTTATGGCTAAGAATATTTACTCAGCAACTTGTGATTTTCTTTGCGTTTTCTTATATCATTATCTACCTCAAAATTATTTAACATACCAAAGCAATAGATGCCCACTGCTGGTATTAAGCTTCCCCTAAAGACCTCACAACGACTGATCCTGAGCTGACTTTATTTAACAGCTTCCCACGACTTTCACCAAGTCATCACTACACCTAGTGGGAGGCCTATTGAAACACACTTTATTATGGTATTATTCATAATATTGAATAATAATAGCTGTGTTGTGTCGGCTCAATTTACACTAACCCATTTATTCCTTCGGGTGTATTAAGAGGCGACTAAGGGTATTGGTACTTTTAAGTCATTGTTGGCCGATGTGGTTCACAGATCACCGACTATGTTTATTTAATATTTTTTTCTGACTCAACTTCTTAAACTCCTAATTCTGAAGCTCTGGCCACCCCCTGTAGGCATTCATAGTATGTATTTATTTTAATACAAAAGTATTTAACCAAGTGACAAATATTGGAAAAGTCCATTTTCCTCGTGGTCGAGGCCCGTAAGTACAGTAAGCTCAATGTTAAAATATCTAAAATCTTTGGTATGCGTCGTCCTTTAGTTTTGATAGGATTAATTTTATTAAAATTATTTGCACACAGTTGATTGCGTAGAAAAACCACCGCGCGCTGCCATATTTCCCTAGATCTTAGAGCAAAAAGGCAATGCTGTTGTAGACTTATTATTATCACTTATCATCACCAAAAACCATTATTTAACAATCCTTTACCTTCTCAACTTCTAAAAGAGGCTGAAGAATTTTCTTTTTTTGCATTCTACTGTAACAACACTAAGATTTTTTAAGTAAAAAATAGATAATTATTATACGCGAGTCGGCCATTTCTTTGTGATTGAACGCCTCTGGAACGACTTGACCGATTTCAATAGTGATCCAGTGTACATTGCTAAGTGTCATAAGGGGTCGCATGTCGTGATCGAACCTACCATTATAGAATAATCACCGAAAAACAATTTTCACATTGAAATCAATAAAAAAAAGTTAATGGTTTCTTATTTAGAACGCGGCTCAAAGCTTACGACCGACTGCACAGAAAGTAAAAAGACTGAGGTGTACGTTACTCGCTCAGCTCAATTCATTTCAATCGCAATTTGTATTGAATTCCTAGTAATAACACGATTTTGCGCTATTCTCATACAAGTCCTACTGTACTGGTACATAATAATATGAACAATACTTTATGTTCGCACGTGCGTACTGCTTAGAGGTCAAACATATTTTTCCTTGTATATTTATATGGCTATACATCGTTCGGGTGATACCATTTAAGGCTTGACAAAAAGAATTTTGAAAATGTCGTAAAAAACTGCCTACCTTAAATAGTTTCAAGCTTCCTACCTATCTTTGTTTCTCTGTCAATCTGTATCTGTAATATTGTCTAAGCAACTAAACCAATTTAGATAAGTTTTCGTTAACTGATCGTCGGACAATCTTTTTTATCCTCGCACGCATTGGCAGGGTCGCTATGCAATGATGGAATTAAGACAGAAGACTCAGTTGGTAGACAGACACACCGCCAATTATGCGTCTTTTCAAATCCTGGGTCGGCCCCCTGATTACGTATCTTTTGCGACTGACGATTGTGTCGCAACGCAAGTTGCACGATTATCGCTGTCAACGGCATAAATTTGTATGCGTTTTGACACTTTTAACAGCGACAATTATGCAACTTGCGTCACAATCGCGGTCGCTAAAGATACGTAATCAGGGCGCTGGCCTATAGCAAAATGTCTCTTCAAAAGTCATGAGTGGTTAATTTATCATGGTTGGTAACGATGATGGAAAACACCATCAGGAAACCTTCATGTTTAAGTTATACTTATATTCATGTGACAGTGTATTACAACAAAAACGGCCACAGGCTTGCCTGACGTAAATGCGCTGTCCAATCAAAGCGTGGGTATTTTGACCACCAGGTGGTATTTATGGCACGTGTGTTTGAAATTATTGTATATGTTCCTCTGCCACCCCAATGTGTATCTACGGCATGAAAGTTTGAGTGCAGTTGGGAGTTTAACTGTCGGACGGCTACCAGTCGTTGAAATCAGTGACAAAAGCCACGGCCCGCCTTATCACCCTATTCAGGATAAGCCTAAACGGAGGCCTAACACGAGCGCTATTTTATGGTCACGATAAAGATGAGAATGAGATGTCAGTATACGATGCTAAGTAAGTGCGTAAGAAGTGCGTAAGGTTGCTCGTACTAGCTATGCCAGTACGGACATATACATACATACATATACTCACGGCTATATTTCCCTAGAAGGGGTAGCCAGAGTAAAGGAATTATAAATTCCTCAGCCACTTTTGGAAGTTGAGTGGGGAAAAGATGGTAAAAATAAAGGTTTTTGGTAATGGGTCTCCAACCGCATCGCCCAAAAATCCCTTAAAAGCCCCAATACTGTTAGTCGCCTTTTACGTACACCCACCGGAAGAAATGGGGCAGTGCTATTCTAAGCCGACACAACACAGCATTGAATCGTTGAATTCACCTGACAAAAGCCACGCCCCGCCTTATCACCCTATTCAGGATGAGCTTAAACGGAAGCCTAGCACCAGCGCTATTTTATCGTCACGATAACGATGAGAATGAGATGTCAGTATACGATGCTAAATAAGTGCGTAAGAGATGGCTGTTTCATACCAGACGATATCTAGTTAAAAGGTTTGCTCGTATTAGCTATGCTAGTAGGGACATATATGAGGTTTTACATCCCGTGTTAAAGTAACAAGAACTAATAACCTTAGACCACTGAATTATCTGCCACTGTATGTATGTCCGACTAGTAGTAATGAATACGGGAGGAGGGTGTGGACTCACATATTGCCTCATATACTCAACCACTTGCCTAAGCAACTAAGTCTTGACCTTATTAATTTTTAAAAAAATAAAATGAAAAGTGGATTAAAAAAACACTTTATTGATGGTAAATGTGTGAACCCATCGCCCTCCACCTCTAAATAAATAAGATATTTTTATTTATTTTTGTTGATTAATTTATTACATTTTAGTGCAGTAAATATTGTAAAATCTTATATTAGACTCCCCAGGGGCCACAATCTAGTTTATAAGTATAGATTAATACCCCTTTGTATTATAATTATAAATGTTCAAAACCTTTAAAATAAATAGTTTCAATTTATTTTTATTTTTTTATTTATGCGTGATTGAGATTAATGGTTAGAAAGTGGAACAAGTGAAAGAGCTTGTATATTTGGGAAGTTTGTTTACTAGGGATGGAAAGTGTGATGAAGATATCGAGAGAAGATTGAAAAAGGGTAATGCGGTAAATGGAGCACTGGATAGTCTAATGTCTAGTCAGTCGGTGTCTGAAAAGGCCCGAATGGCTGTGCATGATGCTGTCCTCGTTCCTACGCTTATGTATGGCAGTGAATGTTGGGTGTGGCAGAAGAAGCATGAAAGTAGAGTGAATGCAGTAGAAATGAGATCCCTTAGAAAAGTGTGTAATGTAAGGTTATGTGATCGTGTGAGGAATGATGTGATTCGTGAAAGGTGTGGTGTAAAAGATGATATTGTAAGAAAGATAGAAAAAGGAATGTTGAGATGGTTTGGGCACATAGAGAGGATGGATGACAGTAAATTGGTGAAAGAGATATATAGAGCCAATGTGGAAGGTAATGTTAGTAGAGGACGACCTCGGAGGATACATTTGGATCAAATAGAAAATGTGCTCAAAAAGGCAGGTGTCCGCAGTATGAAGAATAAAAGAGCATGTATGAAAAGATTGATGGATGTAAACGAAGCCAGAGAGGTTTGCCAGGATCGTACAAAGTGGCGATCGATAGTCTCTGCCTACCCCAATGGGAACTAACGGCGTGAGAATATGTATGTATGTTTTTTAATTTATGCAAGTGAGCTAGCTATAAAATAAGACGGTAAAACAAAGAGCGGAATTTAAAATGCGCATGCCAACTCGTGCTTGACTAATTTAACATGCTTTGCCTTATAAGAGTTGACCTTAATTTGGTGACTTCCATTTGGCTTCAGTGGTTTTTTCTCACGGTAGTTTTCCTCACGAAAGATATACTACTAGTCACAGCTAAGAAGCTAGCTAGCTAAGAAGAGTAAAGCAGAGCTACCAAATTTGCAGGCATTTTTGGCAGAATAAAGAGGAGACGACGCACACAAATTTTCATCTTTATATACATTCACAAACAAATCCTTTCTCTTTATTATAATACTATTGAAATAAGAGCCTTGTAGTGTCGGCTTAGTATGTCACTACCCCTTTGTATCCTGGATGTCGTAAGACGACTGATACTCACAGCTATAAGCGTAGCCAGAGCTTTAGAATTAGAAATTTTTTAGCCACTTTTGAAAGTTGAGTAAGTTAAATATTGTAAACTACAGGTCGTTCGTGATTGGTCTCTAACCACATCTCCCAAAAGACACTTAAAAAGCCCAACACCATTATTCGCCTCTTAGCGCGCGAAGAAATGGGGTAGTGCTATTCTAAGCCGGCACTACACTGCTAAGTATCGATAATTCGGTATGCAAAGTTTTACAAAAGTGGTGCTGATTACGAAACCATTTCGAGATATTATGTTTTAACACATATTTTAGCAAAATACTGTAACAGTATTTGACCTTCAGCGTTATTTCAAAGACAATCGTTTTTGCAGTTTATAAATAAAATATCTAAAATAAAAAGTTTGTTTAGAATAATATCGTTATAATTTCATTTGAGATCTCAAATTCGTGAAATATTTTGCAATAAGCAACATTTTTATTAACCATTTCGCTTTATTTGCATGTCGGTACGTGATGTTTTCAATCGATGACGCCATTAAGTACAAAAGTTGAACAATCTTTAAAAAATCATAACTTTGCAATTACTCATTTTAGATGAAAAATATTCAAATTAGTCTTTTATTTCGTGTTTGCTATCGATTAAAAATATTTAATAAATACCAAAAAAAAACTTTGCATACCGAATTATCTATTGTCTGCTTTTGTAAGTGCGTATATATTGACGCAATCACAATCGTCACGTGATACCCTAATAAAATAAGCCTCCCAATAAGTACCGTTTATAACAATACCTCTTTGTTTTGAAGTTACCTTTGATACCTTCATGCTAATTTAACTGATTATGCGGAACTTTGTAGGGCCTCCTGTATGGTTGTTGTCGGTTTAAGTACTCTTAAATCCATTTGTTTTAGTGAGTATTTGGTTGAAAATCAGACGTATAGATTCGGTTAGGTTACCTCATCTCATAGAAAACTTAGCTTAATAGAGAAAAAAAGAAGAATGTCAATATCCGCTAGGGGTTCAGTTTATTGCCACTGACTTAAGCGAAGCTGTGTAGTGTCGGCTTAAAATAGCACTACCCCATTTCTTCTGGTGGGTGTACGTAAGAGGCGACTAACGGTATTGGGGCTTTTTAAGGGATTTTTGGGCGATGCGGTTGGAGACCCATCACCAACAACCTTTATTTCACCATCTTTTCCCCACACAACTTCCAAAAGTGGCTGAGAAATTTCTAATTTCTCAGCTCTGGCTACCCCATTAGGGATTTATAGCCGTGAGTGTATGTATCTATGTATTTGTTTAAGCGAACCCAATGTATGACCAATAAAAGTCTAAACTGAATCAACCGGTGTAGGGACAACGAATTTTCACAAATAGTTTTTAGCGGAATTTATACAGCAATTTTTGTACTGAACTACGTTTGGTTTCCGCTCTATTTACTTAAGTCTTGTATGTCCCATCTAAAATGGTGAATATATCACAAAATGAATGGTTAAGGTTCCTGTTGTTCTAAATATTACATCTTAGAAATATCCTATTCGTTAAATAAAAAAAAAACTTTAAAGCACCTGACGAGCAAGCACGAGTGCTACTTTACCGCAACAATAACGGTTAGAATGAGATGGCAGTATATGATACTAAGTAAGTGCGTAAGAGATGGCTGCTTTATAGCGATAGCTAGTTTAAACACGGCTCGTGCTTGCCCTGCTGGTTTAATTCAAATCTCACATCACTCCTGCCTGCCCCTATGATGTCAGTCTATGATGACCGTGAAGAACACATTTCGATCGGATTGAAAACGTAATAAATAAGATAGACTTCAAAAGCGTGAAGAATACAATTAGGTATGCTTGAGAGTTTAACTTGAATCGTGCAATGTGGCAATCAAGTCTGCCTACCCTAATGGTAATGATATGATAATGGTAAGTAAATAGTATAACTTCTGCACCCGACAAATTCACTTTACCATCATTGAATTCGTGGCGTAAGATTGTCTAAACATACTATCTGACCAGGCAAACCTGATTTTGCCATATACACACATTGACAACAGCTGTGGCCGAGTGGATAGGTGACTAGGTTCGCGGTTCAGAGGTTGCGGGTTCGATCCCCGCTGAGCACATTTATGTGATGGGCGTATATGAGTCTTGGATGTTATTTATATGTGTATTATATAATATTATATAAATGGTTGAGTTAGTATCCCAAAATACAAGTTTTACTTAGTTTGGGGCTGACTTGATTTGTGTACAATATGTCCGCAATTATTTATTTATTTTAAAAATTATTTCTTGTCTATAAAATAAAGAACAAATGTTTGGGGTGGACAACCCTAATCACTTAGGAGCATAAAAAATAGTAATAAACCTATTCTCAGTCCTACCAAATGTGTACGTATACAAAATTTTATTGGAATCGGTTCAGCTATTTTGAAGGAGTTTGGTGACAAATGTGACACGTGAATTTTATATATAAAAATATTTTATACATACATACATACATATACTCAAGGGCTATAAATCCCGAGAAGGGGTAGCCAGAGCTAAGGAATTAGAAATCCCTCAGCCACTTTTGGAAACTTGAGTGGGGAAAAGATGGTAAAGTAGGTTGTTGGTGATGGGTCTCCAACCGCATCGCCCGAAAATCCCTTAAAAGCCCCAATACCGTTAGTCGCCTCTTACGTGCACCCACCGGAAGAAATCGGGTAGTGCTATTCTATATATAACCAGCTTTATATAACCCAGTAAAATAAGTACAAAAAAACGACGTTTTCTCTTATCAATACTAACCGCAGTTGGAAGTTTCTTGCACTAAAACAGCAAATGTTGAAATCACTACATGACGTAATAGTCTATAATACTTTTAGTAAACAAGTTTGGTGTACTGGCTCGGTTGGAGTCGAATATTTTACGCCTTGAGCTCAATATTGACTCAATTAGCAACATTCTGGGTACTATGTACTTAATTATGTATGGTAGGTTTGTTGGTCGTCCCTTTTATGTATTTTGCAATGCTGATGTTTTTTAAACGTTGTGTTTTTATGTAATGGACCTAACAAATGTTGATATCAGTGTTATATATAACGTAGTTAAACTATTTTATTTCCTTTTAAAATTGTATGTATTTGTTAGAGTTACTTGCTGTAAAAAAAACATGTGTTGAAAATCAAATGTAACGTAAAAACGAGATTATTGTTAGATATGTTTTCTGTACATCTGTGAACATCTGTTATTGGCCTTAGTTGATTTCTATTATTAATTGTGTATTATTACTTATGTCGCTGTTAAAAATAAATATATAAAAAATTAATAAATAAACAAAACATCCATAGTTACTCACGGCTATAAAATCCAAAAGGTGTAGCCAGAGCTTCAGAAATAGCTGATAATCTTACACCACCTTTGGAAGTTTAGTGTGGAAGGATTGTTAAATAAAGGATGTTTGGTGACTGGTGTCCCTACAGCAATTACGCTTTAGAATCACTTAAAATCGCTTTGCTGTGTAGTGTTGGCTTAGAATAGCACTACCCCATTTCTTCCGGTGGGTGTACGTAAGAGGCGACTAACGGTATTGGGGCTTTTAAGGGATATTTGGGCGATACGACTGGAGACCCATCACCAACAACCATTATTTTACCATCTTTTCCCTACTCAACTTTCCAAAAGTGGCTGAGGAATTTCTAATTCCTTAGCTCTGGCTATCCCTTCTAGGGATTTACAGCCGTGAGTATATGTATGTATGAATGTATGTATGTAATCACTTAAAAAGCCCAAATTCTGTTAATCAGCTCGTGCAACACCCAAGGACAAAATAGGTTAGCGCAATGTCAAACCGACAATACTCAGCAAAACTTTACATAACGTAATGTAACAAATCTACAACACTGCTAAATTAAAAAATAATTAAGTTTTGGTACAGGTCGAACACAGAGAACACATTTACTTTAAATTGGACTTGACAAAAAAGGCCACTGTTCGAAGTGTATAGAAGAAAATAGCACATATCAAAATCTATATAAGAGAAAGTGGTGTTAGTTACACTATTTATAACTCAAGAACTGATGAACCGATTTGGCTGAAAATTGTTAGGAAGGTAGCTTAATAGGACTATAAAAGGACATAGGATATAATATCATCATGCTAAATATCGTGGGGTGTAAGCAGTATAAAAACTTAACACCATCCGTGCGAAGCCGGGGCGGACCACTAGTATATATAAAAAGTCCAGTGCGATCGGTTTGTCAAGATCGTACAAGGTCGCAACTTATAGTCTCTTCAAAGCCCTATAGAAGCTAATGATTCTATTAAATAGTTTTAGTAAATGTACGTACGAATGTATAAAAAATATTTTGTGTTATAATTGTGTAAAAATGAAATAGCAGCTTAATCCGACACCTTGTCGCAAGTCGACACTTTATCCAACCAAAAATTACCGTCAACAGTCAAAAAGTCTTATTTGCACCGCAGTTACAATAAAAATGAATTTTGAACCGTCTAATCTCTTGCGGTCCATTTCCCCCGACGTAAATTATCATTATCGCACAATGAACATTCAACACTCCGATGAGCAGCTCTGGGTCTGTCAGACCCACGCGGGATTTTGAAATGATAACCATCTTTATTGGTGTTTTAATTATTTTTAGGTTGGGAAGTTTGATGTGGTTTGATAACTCTGCATCATTAATGTTCTTGACTATTACTTTGTGTTGTTCTGTTACAAATAGTTGTGGTGTAAACTCGAAGTGGTTTGGTATTTTAGCGTCATCAACGACAAATTTATACTATTTATCCGTGAGTCAGTGGATAATCGTGGGTTAAAGAATAAGTTTTCCACAGTTAACTTCCTTAAAATACATTCATAGGGTAGCCAGAAGTTCAAAGCTAGAAACTCCTCGGCCACATTTAGAAGTTGATAGGGGGCAATAAAGGTAGCATTAGTGATGGGTTTCCAACAGCATCGCCCAAAAACCACTTTAAAAAGCCCCATACCCTTAGTTGCCTCTTAAAATACGATGGGTAGAAAGGGGTAGTGACGTTCTAAGCCGTCACTACACGGCAAGGCAAACTACACTTCCTTAAGACTCTATGAAATAAATTCAAGTAACTACTACTTATGACTGGATACTTTATTGAAGTATACAACTGAGTTGGGTCAGATAGACTATGTTGAATGTATGCAGTCAATCTGTTTTTAATATTATTTTTTTGGAATATTACTAATTTTCAAATACAAATACATTTAATAAGTATAGGCATACACAACAAACAATTCAAATTGTACTAACACAAATAAATTCACACAATAGTCAACACCTACAGGAAAAACTATTAAACCAAGCTCATAAAATCTCCTGACACACAAAACAAAACAATTCCGCTTGTTATCAAAAATCTATCTGAAATTTACGATCGTGCAATATTAACATTCGTGAAACAATACAAGTGCGGTCTCTCGGACCCATATGTGAACAATAGGGGTATCAACGGGTTAGATTTGACCATTGTCCAACAGACCTCTAAGCGGGGATTTTCATTTTGATTTATGCACGTCAGCATAGGGTTTACTTTTGTTTGTTTAGTATGAAGGAGGTATTACTTGGTTGCTGTTTAAATATGTGTTGTATTTGGACCGAAACTGTTTGTAATGTAGATTATATTACATATAATCCGTGTAGTGCCGGCTTAGAATGTCTCTGCCCTTTTCTACCCACGGGTGTCGTAAGAGGCGACTAAAGAGCTTATTCCATTACACTTTGTCGTTTCTGAATTCAGACGTCCTTCGAAGTTACTGCCGCAGACGCTTGTTATTCCACTACACAATTTGTCTACTTTTCAGAAGCCTAGCGATCTGAACGTTATTCCACTAGTCTGAATTCAGATTCTGTGGCTTTCAGACGTCTTCATTCAGACAAATGGAATAAGCTCTTTAAGTAATATGATTGTTTAATGTATCTAAGGCTGTATAGTACGGGAAGGAAAAACTTCGTTAAAAAAACCTAATGGTTGAGTCATACTAACGCCCGATTTCTGAATTGAGTATTCCAGCTGAGAACAACTTATGTATCGTTCTATCATTGAAATCTTAACAACTGAATGAGTCAAAACGATACTTAACTCGTTCTCAGCTTGTATACTCATTTCAGAAATCGGGCGAAAGTCATGTGACAGTACGCTTGTGATGTGGGGTAGGTCTATCTTAGGAACTATAAAAAAATATTGAATATTTTGCAAATTAATTTATGGGTCACGTGTCACAGGTCGTTATTGCCATATTGCCGTGTAGTGTCAGCTTAGAATAACACTACCCCATTTCTACCCGTGGGTGATCGTAAGAGGCGACTAAGGGTATAGGGGCTTTTAAAGTGATTTTTGGGCGATGTGGTTGGAGACCCGTCACCGAAAATATTTATTATTACCATCTCTTCCCAAATCAACTTCCAAAAGTGGCTGAGGAATTTCTCATTCCAAAGCTCTGGCTACCCCGTTAAGGGATTTATAGCCTTGAGTATATGTATCTATGTATGGCAACCGTGATAGCCCAGTGGTTAGAACACTCGGTTATCGTGCAAACGACTAGTGTTCAAATCCTGGGTCGGGTGTACACCAATTTGTCTTTTCTTAAGACATATGTGTGGTTAATTTATCATGGTTGTTAACGGTGAGGGAAAACATCGTGAGGAAACCCACATGGCTGAGTTGCACTTAGTCATGTGAAAGTGTATTCGTACAAAACGGCGATAGGCCTGCCCCCTATCACGTGAGTACACTGTCCATGCAAAACGTGGGTACTCTGAACACCAGGTGACAAAGTCAAGTGATGTTCAGAAGTATTAGTACCTCTGCCAACCCCTTCGGGGATATTCGGCGTGAACGTTTATGTTATGTTATATGTTATGTATGTATGTGTCACAGGTCTCGATGTCGTACAAATACAGCACTGACAAAGCATTGTGCTGCAATACACTGATGCAGCCACACCTGCCTGATAAAGATACTTGGTTATTAAACTTACTCATTCCCAGTGCATCATCTGTACAGATCGCAAATACGGTACTGTTATTTTGACATACATACATCTTTGTACGGATATTAATAGCATAATTAAGGCTGTAGCTCTAGCTATAGAGGTATACACATACATACATATACTCACGGCTATAAATCCCTAGAAAGGGTAGCCAGAGCTAAAGAATTAAAAAACCCTCAGCCACTTTTGGAAGTTGCGTGGGAAAAAGATGGTAAAATTAAAGTTGTTGGTGATGGGTCTCCAACCGCATCGCCCTAAAATCCCTAAAAAAGTCCCATATCGTTAGTCGCCTCTTACGTACACACACCGGAAGAAATGGGGTAGTGCTATTCTAAGCCGATACTACACAGCAAAAAAGGTATACACAGAATAAAATATTATTTAGCCTTTTCTTGAAGTTAAATACATACATATACTTACGCCATTTTTTTATCTGTGGGTTAGGTAGAGGCTATCTATCGCTACTTGTTACGATCCTCGCTTAGTAGAAAAACCGTGATCAGTATCAGCTTAGAATTGCACAATCCCATGTCTTGCCGTGGATGTTCATTGGAAGCTACTTAGGGTATTGAGGATTTTAGTTACTGGGAAATGCCGCTGGAGACTTATCCTTTATATTAACAACCTTGTGGAAACAGCAAAGATATACTGGCCAGTACACCCTGCTGTGTACCAACTTATAATTTGTATCTATGCTTAACTCGAAAAACATTTACACTCCGCGATGTAGGAATATGAGTGAGACGCTGCTATGTGCGAGTGAGTCCGCAGTAGTGGGCGCTCTAACATGACTCCCACAACCTTTACATTAAAATCTTTTCTCCACTCAACTTCCAAAAGAGGCTACTCCATCTTTGAATTTATGTTTATTTATGTTTATGTGTTAAAGAAAACGTCAAATTCCCTTTTATACTTAACACTTCATATTCTACTAAAACTACCCTACCCATTGGCCCTATATATCTCTTCCACAAAATTGTTTGTATTATTTATTTATTATATGAAATAAATAAAATAAAATAAAAAAAGTTTATAAACAAGAAACCAGACTAAATGGGGTGGTAGATTTTTTTACAATCATTCATCTTCTATCTTGCGGCGTTTAAATATGACATTGTTGACATTTCTTGTTTTAACTTCATAACACATTATCAATAATGGCAACTCAAATATTACAGTTTGCTACAATTTTTTTAACAGTTTTCTTTTAACGATAAAAATAACACGTCGTTTTTGCTATCCCTACTTATTACTATTGTTTTGAGAGAGATCGTGACAAGCATAGCACAACGAACATATTATGGCAAACACATCGTGTGTCATTCAATATTCGCTACCGGTTCACACATGTGTTCTCATTGATGTAGGGGTAGACAGATGATTTTTATTTAAATTCTGCCTTAAATACATATACATACGGCCATAAATCCCAAAAAGGGGTAGCCAGAGCTTCAGAGCTAGAAACTCCTCAGCCACATTTGGAAGTTGATAGGGGACACAGCAATAGAAATAAAGTATCTTTGGTGATAGGTCGTCAACGGCATTGCCAAAAAACCACTAAAAAAGTACCATACCATTATTCGCCTTACGATAGCCGTGGGTAAAAAGGGGTAATAATATACTAAGCTGGCACTACACGGCAACTACAAATATCGTAGAAATCTTAAAAGGACAAAATAATAAGACGCTCTGGTTTTACTTTGTTCAAAATTAAACTATAATGAATGTATGTAAAGATTGATGGATGCAGACGAAGCAAGAGAGGTTTGTCAGGATCGTACAAAGTGGCGATCGATAGTCTCTGCCTACCCCAATGGGAATTAACGGCGTGAGTATATGTATGTGTGTATGTAAAATTAAACTAATTATGTATATAAACGGTATATATCTACTTTTTGGAAGAGCAAAAATCAGCCTTTTTATAATAATATTTATTTCTGTTACCAACAGGGTTCGTGCGAAATTCGACAGTTAGTGTAGATAGATTGAGTGACTTCATTGAACGGTGGAAGCCCAAATAAAGCAAATTGAGCTGATGCTATTAGTTACGATACGATTGGCAATCCATAACAATGAAATCAATTTATAAACATATATATCTATTTAATAGTTAAGCATACATATATACATATACTCACGGCTATAAATCCCTTAACGGGGTAGCCAGAGCTTTGGAATGAGAAATTCCTCAGCCACTTTTGGAAGTTGATTGAGGAAAAGATGGTAATAATAAATGATTTTGGTGACGGGTCTCCAACCACATCGCCCAAAAATCCAATAAAAAGCCCCAATACCCTTAGTCGCCTCTTACGACACCCGTGGGTAGAAATGGGGTAGTGTTATTCTAAGCCAACACTACACGGCATACATATATACGGCTATGAATCCCTTAAAGCGGTAGCCAGAGCTTCAGAACCAGAAACACCTCAGCCACATTTGGAAGTTGATAGGGGATGAGATGGCAGAAATAAAGTATCGTTGGTGATTGGTCTCTAACTGCATCCCCCAAAAACCACTTAAAAACCCTTAGTCACCTCTTACAAAAAATAATAATAAATGTGAATGTAAAGAGTTTCTTAGTTGTTTCTTCTCTTTACGAACACCTTCCGAAGCAACGGATTCATAAGTAAATTTAAAAAACTTGACGCTCAAAAATGTAAGTATTTAACTTAATTTTGAAAAATAAACTTTCTGACTTTTTTTTTTACTTTGATGACACCCATGGGTAGAAAGGGGTTGTGACATTCTAAGCCGGCACTACTCGGCATACAAATGAAAATTTTTATTATTACTTATGTATACTCACGTCATTACAAATCAATGAATCAGGTCAAAAATACCCATTCCAGTTAAGATAATAAACACATATAGGAAAGTAACTTGCCCCACATATGTTCATTAACAATATGTCCGCATAATATTTATTATTCTGGTCGCATGACCCATTGTATGGGTTGCAACAGCTGTTAAATGTGTATGAAAGTCGCTGTTTCAAGGATCACACTTTTCCTTGTGTAAGAATGTGTCGCTGCTTTGTAATTATCGAATTAGGGATTCTTAAAGCATCGTCAAAATTATAGGGATATAAGGAAAATTAAATAGGAATATTTCTCTATATGGCAAACGAATACCGAAACTTAAAGTTTCACGTCGTATGTCCCCGAAGGTGTTAGCAGAGGTACTAATACTTCTGAACATCACGTGCCATTGTCACCGTGTTCAGAGTACCCACGTTTTGCTTAGACAGTGTACTCTCGTAATAGGTAGCAGGCCTATCGCCGTTTTGTACGAATACACTGTCACACGACTAAGTACAACTCAGCCATGTGGGTTTCCTGACAATTTAAAAAATATATATATATTTAATGCCAAAGGAATATTCATTGCCTGATTTACGGCGTGAACTATGAGTATAGAAATGGTGAAGATTTTTTTCAAAGATAAAAAAAAGTAATACTATTTGTTTTGCTCGCCGAAAAGTCCACAGAAATACAGTCATTGTATCAATAAAGTGATGACTCAGTATTAAATTTAATATTTGAAGCTACGGAATAATAGCTTTGCAGTGTCGGCATAGAACAGCACTACCCTATTTCTTCCAGTGGGTGTACGTAAGAAGCGACTAACGGTATTAGGGCTTTTAAGGGATTTTTGGGCGATGCGGTTGGAGACCCATCACCAACAACCTTTATTTTACCATCTTTTCCCCACTCAACTTCCAAAAGTGGCTGAGGAATTTCTGATTCCTTAGCTCTGGCTACCCCTTTTAGGGATTTATAGCCGTGAGTATATGTATGTATGTATGTATGGAATAATAGCAACTTTTGAACTTGAAAACTAAGTGTAACCTGGGCTTTGTAATTAAAAATCTTCATCCACTTTTGGTAGTGGAAAAAGTATGATAAAAAGCGATTAATGGTAATGGTAATTGGCTGTGTAGTGTCGGCATAGAATAGCACTACCCCATTTCTTCCCGTGGGTGTTTCGTAGGAGTCGACTAAGGGAACAGGGCTTCTACCATCTTCGCCCTTAAACCAATCTAAGGTCTGCCGTGCCGAGGGATGCGTGGCCAGGGGTGAGCCTGGTCGCTAGCGTGCCGCCGTCCCGGAGCCTGGTGCACTCCGGGTACTAAATAACCTTACCTAGTCATGCGGGGCTCTGGCTAGGTGGACAGTTTATTTCCCTTGCTTATCGTGGGGCCAAAATGTGTGCAACTAAAAATAAACACGGAGGCGGCGATGCAGCTCGCCACTCATCACGCCGTGGTTCCTCGCGGGGCGAAATGTGGGCTGGAGAGACCCGCTTCAGTACGTTGAATGTGTGTGGAGGGATGCATGAAAAATTAGATGAAGTATGTTTGATAATGGATGAAAGAAAAATAGATTTTCTGTGTGTGAATGAAACGAAGCGAAAGGAAAAAGAGGTTTCACAACTTGGCAACATTACAGCGATCTGGTCAGGCGTTGCTGACAACGACAGGGCTTGCCAAGGCGTGGGACTTCTGATATCTGAAAGGATGGCTCAGTGTATGAAAGGTTACGAATGTGTGAGTCCAAGGCTCCTGTGGCTAAAGGTGAAAATAGGGCTTGTCCGGATGCGCATAATTTGTGTGTATGCTCCGGACATGTCTAAGTCAGTTTCCGTGAGGGAGGAGTTTTGGAATTTGTTAGATGATGTTGTGAATGGGTGTGATCAGAATGAGAGAATTGTAATGTTAGGAGATTTTAATGGCTGGGTTGGTGTGTCACGCAACGGTTGTGAAAAGGTTTTAGGAAAGTATGGTGATCAAAGGGTGAACGAAAATGGCGAGAAAGTTATTGAGGTATGTTTGGCGAGGAATCTTTGTGTTACAAACACGTTGTTTGAACACAAAGATATCCATATGTATACAAGACAGAGAGGAAACGAGAGAAGTATGATTGATTTTGTGATTGTTGATGAAAGGCTGAGAGCAAAGGTTGTTGACACCAGAGTCTATAGGGGCACGAATGTTGGCACAGATCACTTTCTTGTTATATCCCGAGTGAGAGGTCTGTGCACGCGTTGGCGTCATAGGGCCAAAGTGTCAACAACGGATCTTGCGAGAATAAAAGTGGAGAAATTGCAGGATGATGAAAAGATCAGTGATGAATACGTGAAGAAATTGGATGATAGACTAAGTTGCGTGGAGATGAGGGATGAAATGGAAATAGAAGAAGGATGGAATGTGCTCAAATCGACAATGGTTGAATGTGCGACGGAAGTATGTGGATTGTGTAAAAGGTCAAATAGACCACCAACAAGTTGGTGGGATAAGAGTGTGAAAGAGGCAGTCGAAGATAAGAAGAAAGCTTGGTTAGATTTACTAGCGGTCAGAGCTAGTAAACGAATGGATGCGAGAGTAACAGATGATGTAGTGAAAAGTTGTGAAGATGAATATAAGAGAGTTAAGAATGAGGTTAAGAAGAAAATAGAAAAGAAAAAGCGTGATCTGGTAGAATGGTGTGAAAGGAAACTCTCTGATAATTTCCGGAATAACAAAAAGTTGTTCTGGAAATATGTCCGGAAAGAAAAGGGAGTTTCCCAAAACACGAGAGTGAATGTAGTGAAAGATGATCAAGGTGAATTGGCGACGGATGAAAGTAGCATGAAACGAGTATGGAAGAACTATTTTGAGGGACTCTTTGAAAAAGAGGATGCATCCGTTTCTTCGCCAATCGGCAGTAATGTTGATTGGATCGATGCGATGGGTGCCTTTAGTGAAAGTGAGATCAGTATGGAAGAAATAATGAAAGCAATGAAAAGTATGAAAATAGGGAAGGCGGCAGGGTATGATAGGATAACGATCGAAATGCTGAGGGCTGGTAAAGGGTTGGTGGCTTCTTGGTTGTACTTCCTTTTCCAAAAGTGCTGGTCGAGTGGCAAAGTACCACAAGACTGGTGCAAGGCGGTGATTGTGCCCCTGTATAAAGGAAAAGGGTCACGCCAGGAGGCTAAAAACTACCGCGGCATTAGCCTACTCAGCATTGTCGGTAAATTGTATGCAAAGGTATTGATCGAAAGAGTGATGAATGAAACTGATGAGAAAATATGGGATGTGCAAGCAGGATTTAGGAAAGGAATGGGATGTATGGATCAAATCTTCTCTCTAAGGAGCATCACCGAAAAGTTCTTAGCTAAGAACCAAAAGGTGTATTGCTCCTTCATTGATTTAGAGAAGGCGTATGATAGGGTGGTAAGAAAGTGTTTATGGGAGGTTTTATCCAAGTTCGGTTTGGGGAGTCAACTTATACGTGCATTGGTATCACTCTATGAGGATTCTAGTGCATGTGTAAGAGTAAACGGGGAAAACACTGACTGGTTCGGAATCTCTAGGGGTGTCCGACAGGGATGTGTAGCTTCTCCGTGGCTCTTCAATTTGTTCATGGATGACTGTTTGACAGAGTTGCGTGAAAGTGATTATGGACTAAGAATGGGTGGATTCATCATTAAATGCCTCTTGTATGCTGACGATCAAGTGCTACTTGCATCATCGGCAGAAGAGTTGCAAGAGATGATGAATATTGCATGTGAGTCTTTTGTAAGAAAGGGAATGAGGGTGAATGTGGATAAAACAAAAACTATGGTTTTTGAGAGAGAGGTGAATATGACCGAATGCGTGATTGAGATTAATGGTAAGAAAGTGGAACAAGTGAAAGAGTTTGTATATTTGGGTAGTTTGTTTACTAGGGATGGAAAGTGTGATGAAGATATCGAGAGAAGAGTGAAAAAGGGTAATGCGATTAATGGAGCATTGGATGGTCTAATGTCTAGTCAATCGGTGTCCGAAAGGGCCCGAATGGCTGTGCATGATGCCATTCTTGTTCCTACGCTTATGTATGGCAGTGAATGTTGGGTGTGGCAGAAGAAGCATGAAAGCAGAGTGAATGCAGTAGAAATGAGGTCCCTCAGAAAAGTTTGTAATGTAAGGTTATGTGATCGTGTGAGGAACGATGTGATTCGTGAAAGGTGTGGTGTAAAAGATGATATTGTAAGTAAGATAGAAAAAAGGAATGTTGAGATGGTTTGGGCACATCGAGAGGATGGATGATAGGAAATTGGTAAAAGGTATCTATAGAGCTAATGTGGAAGGTAATGTTAGTAGAGGACGGCCACGAAAGACACACTTGGACCAAATTGAAAGTGTGCTCAAAAAGGCAGGCGTCCGAAGTATGAAGAATAAAAGAGCATGTATGAAAAGATTGATGGATGTAGACGAAGCAAGAGAGGTTTGCCAGGATCGTACGAAGTGGCGATCGATAGTCTCTGCCTACCCCAATGGGAATTAACGGCGTGAGTGTATGTATGTATGTAATGGTAATGGGTTTTAGGCACATTGCACATCTAACATCACCACAAAGAACAAGGGGTAGTGCTATTCAAAACCATTATTACTTAGCAAATGATATGTCATCAAAATAAAATGTTAGTATAAATTCATTTAAAATCAACACGTTCTATATAAATTAAAATTAAAACGTTCTTCTATTATTTTTTCTTTTTTGAACTCTTATTACCTAGTTGTGGCCTTAGGTTATATTCTTTCACTAGACTTTACGTTCAACCGTATATGTTGGTCGAAGACAGGTTAATTGGAATGTTTCAAAAATATATATTATTAGTTTAGCCGCGCCACCTGTCGTCTGCGAGATATAAGACATAGTTTTCGTAGGTCATGCCTATTTATGTAAAAAAAATACACCTGTTTAAAACTCCCTTCTTAGTGCTCACTTACGTAACAAAAGACATCCCTGAAGAAAATCTCTAGTTTCTTGGTGTAGTAGTTTCGGCTGTGTGTTGATTCTAAGTCAGTCAGTCAGTTTTGCCTTTTATATATAAAGATGTCCGTCTTTTGACTTCACCTTTTCTTTACAACATTCTAAAAGCAAACAGAACTACACGCTCTTAAGGTTAATTCGTGTCAATCTCATTGCGTCATTTGATTTCACGCCTTTCACGTGAACTCTCATTTACTCCTGTACATCTTTATTATTTAATAGAAAATATTCAATGAAACCATTTCAAAACTAATTTCAAATACAATGGTAGTTTTAAACCAGTAATAACAGACCCGCGTATCAGGTGTACTAGTTGACAGCTGGTGCACGTGTGGCGGCCATGTTGGATGCGTCATTCGCTAAAACAAGATGGCGGGCGTAGACACGTGTCTAAGTTCATTTCTATGACGTTACTCAGTGCAAGGATATTGACATGAGATTGAAATGCCTTGGTGTGGGATCATATTAATTAAGTAAAGTTTTCACCGAAATCCCATAATGGCCTTGGCGAATAATACTGCAATCAAACTCACTTTTTACCGGTAAATCATCTTAAAATTCAAGTAATAAATTATCACTCACCCATAAAAATTTCAATCTTCAAAATGACATCATGTTATTGTTCCCAATTACTGGGTTCATGCCTACAACTATGTGCTTTTCTACAATCAAATGTGCGGTTAATTTATTATGGTTGTTAACAGTCACCCCTTTGGACATTTACAGCGTGAACATGTGAGTCTTTTTGATTGAGTTTAGCGAAAAGTTACATTCTTTATACCTCATTTGTAAGGATACCCTATATATATTTACATACATATACTCACGGCTACAATTCCCTAGAAGGGGTAGCCAGAGCCAAGACATTATAAATTCCTCAGCCACTTTTGGAAGTTGAGTGGGGAAAAGGTGGTAAAATAAAGGTTTTTGGTGATGGGTCTCCAACCGCATCGCCCAAAAATCCAATAGAAAGCCCCAATACCCTTAGTCGCCTCTTACGACACCCGTGGGTAGAAAGGGGTAGCAACATTCTAAGCCGGCACTACACAGCAAGCATATATATTTAATTTTTATAAACCAATTAAGAAAAAAATGAGCATTATCGCACAAGTGCAGTCACACTTTTAGTAATAATACGATTTACATACCTGAATTCCGTACGAGAAAAATCATTGTATAAGCAGGTGTGTTAAAAATCTTAACAGTAAATTATTGCTAAGGACATGAATTCATATTTTCTATCACATATTATGTAATGCGCTATTATACTCACGGCTATAAATCCCAAAAAGGTATAGTCAGATCTATTAGAAACACCTCGACCGCTTTTGGAATTTGAGTGGGGAGAAGATTTAAATAATTTATAGTTGGTGACTGGTAAAGATAAAGATAAAAAATATTTATTTACAATTTAGTCACAAACTTACGTATAAGTTAAATCTTACTCTACTGACTCTACTTCGGATTCGGAAGGTGTATTGTTGCGAGAAGAACCCGTAAGAAACTCAGCAACACACATCTTTTCTTAGTCATATTACAATATTGGTGTATGTCTGGAAATATCCTGAATAGAGCCCTGGTGACACCAAGCAGTTTCATATATCATATAATCATTTAAACTATAATAAGCTTTTAAATGAAGACTGCGTTTTATAATTACTTTGAATTTCTTTTCTGTTACATTCAAAATGTCATCAGGTATTTTATTATAAAATTTTACACATAACCTCATAAAAGATGTATTTATTTTTGACACATTGATTGATTATATACATTATATTTTTATTATTAGATTCATTACATTATAAGTACATTCATTAAATACTTTTAGTGGGTGTAGAGGTGTTTCTTGAATAATGCGCGGATCATCAGTGCCCCAGAACCGAGTATTCTGCTTATTGACATGCCCTGAGAGATGGAAATGCGCTTCGTCACTCATAACCAATTTTGAAGGAAAATCATCCTCTTCAAGGTTGAGGTTTATGACACATTTTTCATCTTCAGTGATTTAAACACTTTAATGATATCTTCGGGACTGACAACTTTAAAATTAAATATAGACTTACAAATTGCAACGTTTTGTTGCAACAGCTCTTGAGCTAACGTAGCAGATGAATTTAAGTGTTCAGTGGTCTTAAAGGTATATCAGCAAAATATTTTTCAAAAATACAAGCAATTACATCATTTGATGTAGTCAAACCTCGATCAGACCGAATACAAAAGTCCTGATCACATGATTTGCTTTTGCCAGTTTGAGTGTTGATAATGTTCCAAACGGTTTTTACTTTTTTCAAAATCAAAAATTCAAAATCAATTTTATTTGCATAAATGTGGTACAATGAAGATGTTGCATTATTACAATTGGTCCATCACATTTAACTATATATGCTAGCATGCAAATATTTACATTAAAAAAAATTACAATATATTTATATATTATCGGATGTTTTAATACGTTGGCTCAAGTATCTTACTTTAGCCTCCTTACAAACTTTATTAAACATTTTTGAGTATTTTTATACATACATACATACATTTACACATTTTTACATATTTTTTTACATATTATGTAAATTCATCATTATGTGAGAACGCTTTTTGATCGTATAAATCAAATAGCATTTCTCTAGATTTATATATGCCTCACTAAATTTAAATTTATTACATATTGTTACATCTTTAATAGTAATTTTTTTATTACATTCGTCTATCAGAACTTTAAAGAAAGTATTATAACTATCATTTGGATTTTTATTTATTGAAGAAGTGGGCAGCTTATAATTATAACTGATTAAGTTTATATATTTTTCAAAAAGACCACTGTGATCAGATTTTAGTTTATTTATTACAGATTTACTTATGAATTCAGCATTTGTAAATACATTATCTAAACATGTTTTGGTTCCAAGAATAAATGTTCTAAATTAAACGATTGGAATTAACTCATCAACCGTGTTTTCTGAGTACTATCTTTTAAAAAAAAAAAAAAACTTCTGTATTTACTAAAAATACAAATTTACAATTTAAATTTACATTTGCCCTCGCACTAGGCTAAGCCTGTATCGCGAGGACCAATTTTACTGAACACATATAAAGTTTAAATTTAATAAAAATTAAAAACTATATTACAAATTTTAAAAAGGTTTTAAAACAAAATAAAAAGTATGCAAGTATAAAAGGGGAATGGAAGTAAAATAAAATAAAAATATAAGGTAAAACGTCATGCAGCTGCGCTATGTGTGTACGTGTGTGTGAGAGCGTATGAATGTGTGCGTGAGAGCGTATGTATGTGTGTGTGAGAGGGTATGTATGTGTGTGTGAGAGCGTATGTGTGTGTGTGTGTGTGTGAAAAAGGTTTAACTTGTTACTTTCAGCAGTGCCTCGCAGTCCTCGTAACTCATGTCCAATAACATTTTAAAAACTACTTTTTTACATTCATAAGCGCTTCCGCTTACCACAGTGTCCGTCAGTTTGGACAGTTTATTATAAATGAAGGGTGATAGAAACCTAAGGAAGCGTTGGCCAAAGGATGTATTCATTCTCGGGACAGTTACACTACAGACTCGCTTCTTGCTATTAAACTGTGATGTAATTGTTTTGTTGAATTCCTTGAATGAATACATTGCCAGTCTTAAAACAAATAATTTGCGCACGCTTAGAACATTTGCTTCCGTATACAGTTGCATTGTGGAGAATCTTCGAGGCTTGCCCAAACAGGTCTTAAGGACTGCTCTCTGTGCTCTCTCCAGTATAATCATGTTAGAAGCCACACTCCCTCCCCATGCCAAAATGCAGTAGTCAAGTACAGACTGGCAAAGAGCCGCATAGACCATCTTGATTGTATCTCCATCGGCGAATTCACGTAAGCGTCTCATAGCATGGACCAATTTACGGGTTCGGGACGCAGTGCAACTTATGTGGAGTTTAAAGTTTAGATTCTCGTCAACAATCACACCAAGGTATTTGTAGCTAGGGGTCCTTACAAGACTCTCACACGAACACGATGTCGTTGGGTTATTGCAATATCGAGGACAGGACGTATCATGCGCTTTGATGGGCATCAAAGCACTGGGGGGAGCTGATGCCTTTGTTTTATGGAAGCAAATGTATTGATTTTTGGCTATGTTTAAAGTGAGTAAGTTAGTGTGAAGCCAGTTTGTGATAGTAGTCAAACCCTGTTGCGCTAAGTCTCTAACATCAGGCCAGGATTTTCCGCTGAAGATAAGAGCTGTGTCATCGGCGTAACATATGAGGTCAGCATTGGGTAAACCATTTAATGTGATATCGTTCACGTAAATAAGAAACAAAGTTGGGCCCAGGATGCTTCCCTGTGGAACACCGAAAGTGACAGTTCTTTCGTAGCTTCTATGACCATTGATATCAACGAACTGACTCCTGGAACTAAGGTAGCTTGTGAACCAATTTAAGGCCACACCCCTCACACCTATCGATTCCATTTTTTGAGCAAAATTTGGATCGAGACAGTGTCGAATGCCTTAGCTAGGTCTAAGAAGATGCCCAGACATTTTAGTCCACAATCGAGGCTTCTAGACACTGTATCGATCAAAAGATTTACAGCATGTTGGGTTGATTTCCCCTGGCGAAAGCCAAATTGCTTATTGTGTAATAGACTATTGTTTTCCAAAAAACTTACTAACCTACTGTTTATTATACGCTCTAGAAGTTTAGAGCAAGCTGTGAGAAGGGATATGGGTCTGTAGTTATTAAGAACATCCTTAGGACCACCCTTGTGGATTGGCTTCACCAGAGCCTTTTTCCAGAGTATTGGGAAGCAGCCAGTGTAGATATTCCGGTTAAAAATATCAGCAAGGGGGCGGGAGATAGAGGGCGCAATTATTTTTAAAAGTTTATTGTTAATATAGTCCATTCCAGAGGCTTTATCGTTATCTAATGCTCTAATCAGGTTAAGGACTTCTTCGGGGTCTGTAGGTGCTATAAATAAAGAGTTAAGTGGGGAGTGATTTTTAATTTCTACTTTGCTTGCAAGGGATTGTTGGGTTTCTTTCAAGTTATTGAGGATAGTTTTTGCTAAATTGGGGCCAACATTAACAAAGTGGTCATTGACTAGATTTACACACTCTTTCTCAGAATTTTTCCGTGAAATAAGATCATTTGAGGATGGTTTCGGTTGTGATCTTTGTGTGATTTCATTAATTGTACGCCACAGTTTTTTAGGGGACTTTTTGCTATTTGTCAGTTTTTTTTCGTAAAATTGGACTTTAATCTTCCTTACAAGAGTAATATAGAAGTTCCTGTAGCGAGTAAAAATTAATTTGGTAGTTGGGTTTTCTGGGTCATAGCGGAAGGCTTGATGTAACTTGTCTTTGTGTTTAGAACACCTTAAAAGACCGGGAGTCATCCAAGGTGTTAGAATTTGCTTAGACCGGGGAACCCTGATTGTTTTGCTGTGAGTTGCAATTACCTCCGAAATTGTGCTGGAAAAAATCTCGACAGCCTCATCTATGCTTTTATCAGCCAAAATTGAATCCCAGTCTAACAGTTTCAAATCATCCCTAACTGCTTCATAATCCAACTTATGTTTGGTGTGGTTTTGTATATTGCGGGTTTTTTTAGGTACTGAAACTCCTACCATACAAAGATCATGATTCGTAAGATCTGAACTGCAGACTATTGACTCTGCCTGACAAGTTGAAGGGACAAATATGTGGTCAATGTTAGTTTTTATGTGAGTCGGTCTATTTATTGAGGAAATAAGTCCAAAGTTTGTCATGACACTAAGATATTCGGATGTGTGTGCAATCACGGCGGCTCCTTCATGGATGTCTATATTCATGTCCCCAGCAACAAACAAGAAAGGGTTACGTTTCGCTGAATTCAGGGATGACTCCAGAGAGTCTACAAAAGGTGTTATATTTCTGAATGAAGGTGAGCGGTAGATACCTACTACAGTAAACTCATCTCCTATGTTTACAAGAACACAGTTTGCATCTTCCACTTCGAGTTCACCACCTGTTGATGTTAATGTTTCGCTGACATAAACAACCACTCCGCCTGATTTATTAATGAATTTATTAGAGTGGTAAGAAGCATATCCATCAATAGTGGGAACAGTTGGAGATTCCTGGAGCCAGCATTCACTTAAAACTATAACGTTATAATTTGTTTTCAGACGACGCAATGTGATAAGAAACGAATCAAAATTTCTATTCAGGCTTCTTATGTTAATGTTTAACAATTTCATGTTATAATTATTTAAAATAAGCCCACAGTTTTCAGGAGTACTAACAGAATGACAGGTGATTGAGAAGCTTTCATCAATTTCATTAAGTAAGTTTAGGGGAGCCATTGATAAATAAAGCAAAAAATTATAGTAATTGGTGATCCTAAGATTGAAAAACAGTGTATGAAAGCTAAATTCGTACTGTGGGAAGCCGTGATAGTATAAAAAGAGGAAAAGGCACGAGTAAGAAGGGTAATTGTAAGAGATCTATATTGAAGTTTCCACAAATAATTAATTGTTATTTACTCGTGGTTTGGTCTCCAGCCACATCACCCAACACATACATAAAAAGCCCCAAATACCCTTAGTGACCTCCAAGAATACCTACTGGAAGAAATTAATCATGCAATCCGCCAATGATTCAGTGAGTTATATTTATTAGATAAACTATCCTGCCTAATCTTGCATGTCCGTGTCCGTAAAACTACTTTGTCTAGTCATAACAAATTATAGAAAGATGATACAAAAACTATATTGGATTGAATCAGGCGTTACTTTGCGGAAATCCATAGCAATACTAATATTAATAAATTTCTTCGCTTAATTCCGCTAAATAACTGCAGTCTTACACCCGCAAGCGAAAACCACAGGCAACGTCAAACATGCGACGCGTTTCGGCTCAACACGAGTCATTGTCGTGCAGTAGACAGTTCGGCAGCTGACCACCGAGAGTCAAACTATGAAAACTATGTCAGACAGCAGGATACAAAGCATATCCAAAAAACCGAGTACCCCTGCCACCCATTTATCATTATCAAGAAGGTAAATGTAAAAACGTACTTTTAAATAAAAAGAACGTGTATAGAAACGCTAACCAATGAAAAATGTATATTTTCCAGAATTAACAATTGTGTTGCCGTGTAGTGTCGGCTTAGAATAACACTACCCCTTTCTACCCGTGGGTGATCGTAAGAGGCGACTAAGGGTATAGGGGCTTTTTAAGTGGTTTTTGGGCGATGCGGTTGGAGACCCGTCACCAAAAACATTTATTATTACCATCTTTTCCCCAATCAACTTCCAAAAGTGGCTAAGGAATTTCTCATTCCAAAGCTCTGGCTACCCCGTTAAGGGATTTATAGCCGTGAGTATATGTATGTATGTAACAATTGTAAATAGTACAACAAGCTGAGTAGTATGTCGGCTTAGAATACTACCCCATTTCTACCCTTGAGTGTTCGTAAGGAAGACTAAAGGTATTGGGGTTTTTTAAGAGAAATTTAGGCGTTGTGGTTAAAAACGCATCACCAATAACCATTACTTTTCAATCATTTCCCCACCCAACTTTCAAAAGTGACAGAGTAACTTTAACTTCTAAAGCTCTGGCTACCACTTTCCAGAAATTATAGTCGTGAGTATATGTAGCATAATTAAATTTTAACCCAAATTATTATAACTGTAGTAATTATTAACAAATTTCAGCTCAATTAATCTGATAACCGAATATTTAGCATGATAATACAATTATTTGAGTTTATCTTTTAGATAATTCGAGAAAATTATCAGTATCGATTTTTCTTTTCGACCATGCAGTCATTTACTATGTGTAAGTTAACTACCTTATTACTAAAAACATAGATATTTACTTACTCACGCCATCAATTCCCATTAGGGTAGACAGAGACTTCCGCTTACAGTTAGATCAGCATTTTGTGCGGCCTTTGCAAACTTCTCTCGCTTTTCTTTCCTTGAATCTGCATTTATCAATTGTTTGATTCCTTTAAACATAAGAGTTGGTAGAGCTGGAATATACCTTCACAGATTCGAACGCACTTAGATTTAAGATAATTAGTTTGTTACTTACAACATTTTTTGAAAACATTTTAATGTATATTATTCTTTGAAAACTTTTATTCTATCGGTCAATCTAAATCCACGAATATTATACAATGGTTGCTCATGTACATTAGAATAAGTTACTGATAACTCTTAATAAAAGTACAAATATAATCTATTCAAATAATAAAGTAAAAATTAGAATGAAGAACTCAAATTGAGGGATAATTCACACAAATGCTCAGTTTATTAAATGAAATTTGTGAAACATATAATTGGCACCATAAATTTAAAACCATATATTTAAAAATGTTTGTTTATAGATTAAGTGCTGTTTGTTTTACTCAATAATAAATAAAAAAGTATATAATGGTTTAACGTCGAGAGAAATCATCGTGAGGACACCCACGTAGCTGATTACATAGTCATTTTACAGTGTATTTGCACAATAACTGTGGTAAGTTCCTTTCACGTAAGTTCACTGGCCAAGCGAAATGTTTGTACTCTAATCACCAGAGAGTAATGTCACGTGATGTTCAGAAGTATTAGGACCTCTGTCAACCCCTTTGGGGATATACGACGTGATCTTTTGAGAGACTACTTACATTGTGCTATTAAGGAAATTCTCCAAATAAAATAGCTAAGGTGCTGTATTAAATAGCAATGTGTTCAATTCACTAATACCGGCGTCTCATTATTTAGTAGTTAATCCCTCGTTACTTAGTTATTCGGCTCAATTATTCAGGACTTCGAACATGAAACTACGCTAACCTGTTTCATGTAATAAGGCTGTTGGTTTGTCTGTCTGTTTGTATTGGTTACTTCATCAACTCAAACGTTCACAACGTATATATACTCACCCGAAAGTATTGGCAGAGGTACTAACACTTCTGAACATCACGTGACATTGTCTCTTGGTGTTTAGATTACCCACGCTTTGCAGGGACAATTTACTTACGTGATAGGGGGCAGCTTCCAACAATGATAATTTAATCACACATGCGACTTGAAGGACGACAAATTTGTATAGGCCCAACCCGGAATTTGAAAGGGGCTCACGCTGTAAATCTCTAGAAGAGCTAAGGAATTAGAAACTTTTCTGCCATATTTCGATGTTGATAAGGAAGAAGATAGTAGAAATAAAGTAACATTGGTGATCTCCAACCGCATCGCCCAAAAACCACTTAAAAAAACCCCACACCCTTAGTCATCTCTTAAGACAGCCGTAGGTAGAAAGGGGTAGTGACATTCTAAGCCGAAACAACACGGCTAAATAAGAAACTTTTCACAATAAAATGGCTAAAGAGCTAAATATCAATGCGTTCTATTCACTAATACGAGCGTCTCATTATTTAGTAGTTAATCCCTCGTTACTAAGTTATTCGGCTCAATTATTCAGGACTTCGAACATGAAACTACGCTAACCTGTTTCATGTAATAAGGCTCTTGATTTGTCTGTCTGTATTGGTTATTTCATTATATTGATAATCGTGATTAAGGGCCTCCCCGCATTTTGCAGCTATTGCGCTCACTCTTACGTTCAATTTAATGAGAGTGACAGGGACGGAAAAAACGCGCGCGCAGGATAAATGTAGTTTATTTAGTTTCATTGAATAACTATAATGTTTAAATGAAAGGTTAAACATCAAAGTTACAGATCTTAAAGCTACGCGTATATAGACACATAATGAGTTCACATTTATGTTATGCCAGTGGAGCCTATACGGTTTTTATGAAAACAAAGCATCTTCCAATTCAATTTTTTTCATCATATTTTTCAACAAATTATTAAAATGTTAAACATCAAATTTTAACACCATGGACTAATCACCAACATATATTTTATTCATGTCATATCAATATCATCAAATCAGACTTTATAGAATTTTCAAACAGTCAATATCAACCTATTTTTCGGGGGACGCCCTTAACCAACAAGTCTATTTTTTTAATCACGTATGTGATAAGGTTTCCGACGTTTCGGCACTACTCATGCCGTGGTCACGAACCGTTTGGTTAATCCCGATTATTATATATAATGTCTACAAACTGCGTGTGTTTAAAAAGTGTATTGGTTATTTCATGTTGTTATAACATAACATAACATAACATAGGAATATGATGCTGTTTAAGAAATGGTTGGGACATGCGGCTGGACACCTATCACAAACTTGTTACAGTTGTTGTTTACAATCATTATCATTTGTATTTTTTTGTATTATCTTTTTTCCAATTTGCCTTTACCTGTATAACGTATCCCCTTAGGTATCCTTTTACTTGTATTTTTTTTGTTCTGCAATTGTGTTTAGTTGTTATTTAATTGACTGTTTTCACACAAATATTAGTAGATAAGTCCTGGACCCCAATGTAAAGACCTCCTGGGAAGTCTGACTCCCGCACTACGGGAAACCCTTTTGGGAGGCAGTGCATTGTAATTTTATTATATAGTATGTTTATTATTTGGATCAATTTTTTTTTTTTTACCTATTTCCTAAATTGGATATACCGTGTAGTGCCGGCTTAGAATGTCGCTACCCCTTTCTACCCACGGGTGTCGTAAGAGGCGACTAAGGGTATTGGGGCTTTTTATTGGATTTTTGGCCGATGCGATTGAAGACTTATCACCAAAAACCTTTATTTTACGATCTTTTCCCCACTCAACATCCAAAAGTGTCTGAGGAATTTATAATTACTCAGCTCTGGCTACCCCTTCTAGAGAATTATAGCCGTGAGTATGAGTATGTATATGTATGTAAATTGGATATTTTTTGTGACCTAGATATTTCTGATTGTAGAGAGATACACTTTCTTAGGCTCTATAGTCGTAACCATATGTATGTTAGCAACTTGCAATGCTTTAAAACTTTATCTTTTATGAGATTGTCTCCATCTTTTCATCATTTATCATTACTCTCCCTCTTGTATAAGTCTAAACGTGATGAATTATATAGTCTTCCTCAATAAGCTGTGTAGTGTCGGCTTAGAATAGCACTACCCCATTTCTTCCAGTGGGTGTACGTAAGAGGCGACTAACGGACTTGGGGCTTTTTAAGGGATTTTTGGGCGATGCGGTTGGAGACCCATCACCAACAACCTTTATTCTACCATCTTTTCCCCACTCAACTTCCAAAAGTGGCTGAGGAATTTCTAATTTCTCAGCTCTGGCTACCCCTTTTAGGGATATATAGCCGTGAGTATATGTATGTATGTATGTTCCTCAATAAATGGGTTAAAAACAGTCCTCAATAACAATAAAATCATTTTTCAAACTATTGCTCTATTTTTCGAGATTAGCGCGATCATGAAAACAAACTTTTTACTTTATAATTCACCCTTTTTCAACTTTTCAGTCAGAACCAAAGATATCTTTCTCATCCAAATCCGAATCAAATCCTAGTATATCTCTGGTAATGATCGAAGCCATTAATCCGCGATTAACCCTTCCTTAACCCCGGATTAGTCCCTCGCGCGCCGTACCACGGATTGCGAGACTACTTTCTGATTCACTTACATACATACATATAACAAACATAACATAAACGTTCACGCCGAATATCCCCGAAGGGGTTGGCAGAGGTACTAATACTTCTGAACATCACGTGACTTTGTCACCTGGTGTTCAGAGTACCCACGTTTTGCATGGACAGTGTACTCACGTGATAGGGGGCAGGCATATCGCCGTTTTGTACGAATACACTGTCACATGACTAAGTACAACTCAGCCATGTGGGTTTCCTCACGATGTTTACCCTCACCGTTAACAACCATGATAAATTAACCACACATATGACATTAGAAAAGACAAATTGGTGTAGGCCCAACCCAGGATTTGAACACTAGTCGTTTGCACGATAACTGAGTGTTCTACGTGTGTGTTGATGTGACTACGAGTGTGTGTTGTTTTTGTGAATTTTGTTAGGGCTATTCTTAGCCGACACTACACACACAGCTATTTTACTAGAAACTTCGTAATTTTTAATCTAAATGCTTTCTGAGATTTAGAGCTGTGAGTTGGTGCCTATTTATATATAAAGGCAGGTGTTCGGAGTATGAAGAATAGAAGCTAGAGAGGTTTGTCAAGATCGTATCGTACATCGGCGGTCGATAGTCTCTGTCTACCCTAATCGGAACGAATGGCATGATTACATGTGTATGTATGTTTAATCGTATTATCCTAGTATTTTACAATATCTATTATTCTTCCCAGGGTACCTTCTACCACTACTGCTGGCAACAGCATCCGCTCTGAAGGACATAGAACCGCCCGTCCCGAAGGTCTTCACCACCAGAAATGACCCGGTGGAACTCTGGTATACTGCCAGATTGGATAACTTCGACGCTTCTAATACGGACACGTTTCCTATGGTAATATTAAAACTTTATTTTTATACACACATACGTATACAAAAGGCTGAAAATACTAGAAGGGGTAGACAGAGCTTCGGAATAAGAAATTCATCAGCCTCAATTGGAAGTTTTTATGGGTATAAGATTGTAAAACAAAGATTTTTGATGATGGCTTTTCTACCCTACCACCCTAAAATCACTTTTAAAACTTAAATGCCTTTAGCCACATCGTATGAACATTCACGGGAAGAAATGGGGTAGTGCTATTCTAAGCCAACATGATAATATTATTCAGAGTACCATAAATTGCATACATACTCACTCATTCGCAAAAAGTAATAAAATTAATATTCAGAACAAACACAACGTTATAATTAAGGAAAACAAACTCACTATGGGTACATAACAGGACTAGTAATTAACTAATTAATTATATTTGATATTGCCAATAATAATTTGTCGCTTTGATTGGATTCGGCTCATATTTTGAGATGGAATTAAACCTTTCCTTGTTTTTATCGCTTGTGAAAGTAATAAATTAATTGTACATACATACATATACATACATATTCTCACGCCGTTAGTTCCCATTGGGGTAGGCAGAGACTATCGATCGCCACTTAGCACGATCCTGGCAAACCTTCTCCTTTGCAAACCATGCTCTTTTGTTCTTCTTCGGACACCTGCCTTTTTGAGCACATTTTCTATTTGATCTAAATGTGTCCTCCGAGGTCGTCCTCTACTAACATTACCTTCCACATTGGCTCTGGAGATCTCTTTCACCAATTTACTGTCATCCACCCTCTCTATATGCCCAAACCATCTCAATATTCCTTTTTCTATATTTATTACAATATCATCTTTCAAATTTGTCATCGCATCAGTTTGCAAATTCATTAAACATTTGAAAATTTCGCTTCTTAAATAATTATGTAAATATTCTACTGACTAAAAATTAAAAAAAAAAGTAATCAAACCTTCAAAATTACGTATACCAAAGCCACACTTCTTTAGCTTTAGTAATAATTTCTCAATAATATTAATGGAAGTCTTTGATTTTATTAACGACATGATAGTCCAGTGGGCAGAACACCCGCCCGAAAACAGAAGGGCGTGAGTTCCAATCCTGGGTCGGGCCTACACCAATTTGTCTTTTCTAAAGTCATATGTGTGGTTAATTTATCATGGTTGTTAACGGTGACGGAAAACATCGTGAGGAAACCCACAAGGTTGAGTTGTACTTAGCCATGTGACAGTGTATTCGTACAAAACGGCGATAGGCCTGCCCCCTATCACGTGAGTACACTGTCTAAGCAAAACGTGGGTACCTTCTCTGGACACTAGATGGCGCTGCCATGTGAGTTCAGAAGTATTGGTACCTCTGCCAACCCCTTCGGGGATAAACGGTGTGAACGTTTATGTTTGTTTTTATTTCAATTAGCAATTCATATATACATACATATAATCACGGCTGTAAATCTTAGAAAGTGGTAGCCAGAGCTTCGGAAACAAAAATTCCTCAGCTTAGGAAAAAGTCAAAAAAAAAAAAGTCAAAAAGTTTATTTTTCAAAATAAAGTTAAATACTAACATTTTTTGAACGTCAAAGTTTTAAATTAATCGTTAATCCGTTGCTTCGGAAGGTGTTCGTAAAGAGAAGAAGCAACAAAGAAACTCTTTACATTCACATTTTTTCAAAATATGGTTTGTACAATTTCAGTTTATAAACATGTTTTTACTTTACAAAAGATTTTCTATGCGACCAAACCAAACGCTAGTTTGACATAATTAAAATAAATTGTCCATCACAAAAACCAATCACATAACGTGAGAAGAAAAATCCTCACCAGACAACTATTCCTAGGAATAACGAGGGAAGATTTATAGCTTTACGGACATGGTCATGTGCGCGTTGGGTCCTTGTCGTTTAAAAAATCTTGAACACTGTAGTAAGATTTCTTTAAAAGCATGGCTTTAATTGCCTTCTTAAAAGATGCCACAGGCAATTCCAATATGTCAGAAGGAAGTTTATTGAACATTTTCAGGGATAGTCCCATAAAGGAGTTACTTACTTTATTAAGTCTCCACTTCGGTACGTTAAGTTTCTCCTTATTCCGAGTGTTAACAGTATGCCTATCACTAACTTTACTAAATTGGCCTATATTCTTTTTGGCATACATTAAATTCTCAAATATGTATTGGCAAGGGACAGTTAAAATGCCAATATCTTTAAATTTTTCGCGCAACGAATACCTCGACCTTAACATGTAAATAGATCGGATAGCTCGCTTTTGTAAGACAAAAACTTTATGAACATCAGCCGCTTTACCCCATAATAAAATACCGTACGACATAATACTATGAAAATAACTGAAATAAACAATGCGAGCTGTTTCTATGTCTGCTATTTCTCTAATCTTACGCACGGCATACGCTGCTGAGCTCAGCCTTTTAGAAAGTGTTAGTATATGGGGTCCCCATTGCAACTTAGAATCGATTATTATCCCTAGGAATTTTGTCTCTTTCACTAATTCTACTTTTTCACTGTCAATAACAATAATGGCGTCAACTTGCCTAACATTCGGTAAAGTAAATTTAATACATTTAGTTTTTTTGGCATTCAGAACCAGGTTATTTACAGTAAACCAATGCAATACCAGTGAGATAGCTTTATTTACGTCGTCAAGAGATGTAGAGGATCTCGCTACATTAAATATTAAAGATGTGTCATCTGCAAACATAACTATCTCAGAATACTTTTGTACCATAAATGGTAAATCATTAATATAAATCAGAAACAGTAATGGGCCAAGTATAGAACCTTGAGGAACGCCCATCTCTATTTCCGATCCTTTCGACGTGGTTCCATTAATATCTACCTTTAAAGTTCTTTTATCAAGATATGATGCCATTAATTTCAGTGCTTGCTCGTCAAAACCGTAATATTTAAGTTTAGTCAACGCTATTTCCTTTTTTACACAATCAAAAGCTTTTGTGAGGTCACAAAATATACCTAACGCATCCCGGGAGTTTTTCCATGAATTAAAAATATGTTTCATTAGTGACACTCCTGCATCTACAGTAGACCTACCTTTATTAAAACCATATTGCTCGTCATGGAATATATTATTTTTATTGAAATATGAAAGCATTTGGTTGGACATGATTTTCTCAAAAACCTTACTGAGAACTGGTAAAATAGAAATAGGCCTATAGTTGGTAAAGTCCTGACTATCTCCTGATTTATGTAGTGGGATGAGCCTACTTAACTTCATACAGTCTGGAAATTCTCCTATATCTATACATTTATTAAAAAGTATCGTTAAATGGGGAGCGATTATATTTATTATTCTGTTTATGACGAAAACTGACATTCCTGTTATGTCTTCGGTTTTTTTAAGATTAATGGTTTTAAAATTTTTAATTATATCATTACTGTCAACATACTTGAAAGAAAACTGTGCTGTTGTTTTGGTAACATTTTGTTCCAACAACTCAAGAGCTTTTTGGGGACATGAATTTAATTTCTCTGTTGTCTGAGTGGGGGTATTTATAAAATTATTTTCAAAAATGTCAGCAATTTGTGATCTTGACTGTATCAGTTCATTATCTAATAATAAATTGAGATCATGCGGGGACTTTAGTTTTCCAGTTTCACTGTTAATTATTTTCCAGACAGTCTTACTCTTGTTAGAAGAATTCTTAATTTTATGTTTTATGCATCTAGATTTAGCTTCACCACAAACTTTTTTGAAAATTTTTGAATAATTTCTGACATAAATAATAAAATCTTGGTTGAAGTTATAGGACTTTTCTCTATAAATGTTATATAGGTGATCTCTACTTATTCTAATTCCAGCGGTGGCCCATTCAGCAAAAGAGCATTTTGTATTACATAGTATTACCTTAGTTTTAAAGATTTTGTTAAATTCTGTTTTTAGCTCATTGATGAAAGAAAGACAATTCTCTAATGTTTCACTGCTTCTCATTGGGGGGCTGATGCTAGACCTAATAATATTTTCAAATAAGCTAAGTTTTTTTTCACATACAATTGACTTTTTTTTTCAATGGTTAATTCTAAATTTATGAATTGTCCCTTGTGGTCTGAGGTAATGCTATCAAAAAGGAAGTGACCAGAGTAGTCACAATTGCAATAAATATTATCTAAACATGTTGCAGAGGTCGAGGTAATTCGGGTTGGCTCATTAAATACATTTAGAAGATTAAATGATTGAAAAAATGTTAAGATTCTCTCCTTTACTAGACCCTCACCT
This sequence comes from Bedellia somnulentella, assembly GCA_963576735.1. NCBI lineage: Eukaryota > Metazoa > Arthropoda > Insecta > Lepidoptera > Bedelliidae > Bedellia > Bedellia somnulentella. Next base: position 3,119,494 of record OY755196.1, read on the forward strand.
AATAAGTCAACATTGAAATCCCCACAAACTACAACCTCTCTGGAGCTGCGGGAAGCCATCCCCAAAGCATCCTCCATCGCTGCTTCAAAGATGTCATAGTTACCTTTGGGTGGGCGATATACACACAAAATTATATACTTGCTCAATTCAATGCATGAGATTTCTACATGTTGTTCAACAGAGAGTCTACAGATGTCTTTTCTTTCTTTAAATTTAATGTCTACATATAATAGTATCATACTACCCCCACACATTATGGACTCTCTGTTAAAACAACTGCCCACCGTGTAATTCTTTAAACTAAAGTTCATTTCTTCTGTTTTTAACCAGTGTTCTGTCAAACAAAGTATTTTAACATTGTACTTATTAATGAATAACTCTAATTCTAATAATTTGCAGGAAAGGCTCTGTATGTTCTGATGAACTAGTGGAATGTATGCCTTTTCCTTTGTCTTACTACCTAGTTTAAAGCTAAATTTGCAGATACATTAGTACTTGTACTAATAACTGCATCCAAGTCAGTTGAAATTGTTATGTTATTCAAATTAATAACATTATTGTATACTATATTACTAGCTAGTAACATAGCTAGACGTTTTTTAGAATAATCAGGTACTTTCAAGGTACTCTTAGTCATTAATGATTTCTTAATATAATTATTTATATTAAAATTAAAAATTTTTTGCCTATATCCCAAAGTCAAATTATATAGTAACATATTTAATTTATATATCCTAGTGTTAACCTTATAGCTAAGATGCTTGGAATATAGGAAGTCACTTATAATTATTTTTCTAACATTTAAATTAACTAACCTCTCAAATGATTTCTTTAAGTCACTTGGATTCACCTTATTACTTGAACCTATTAAAATAACTAAAGTAGTATTCGAGTCATATTAATCTTTTAAAATAGAATTTATTATTTGAGAGTAACTTGCTCCGGGCATACAAGTATTTAAGATACATTGGTCTAATTCTTTGTTTAAATGATGGCCAATGTTAACACCAAGAGAATCGGAGAAGACTAAAGTCCTCTGAGTCGACACACTTCTATTGTAGGCAAAAGTGGGCTTAACCATATTATTTCTATTTTCAGGAGATACATCATTTATGACAGTACTGACACTGTCACACTTATTGCAAAAACCAGATAGCGTTTCTACTGTTTTTATATTTTCTTTACTTAACTCTATAATTTCTTCTAATCCTTCTATGTAGCTTTGCATCTCTAAGTGACTATTATGATACTTTAATGTTATATCTTGAAGAGATTTTTCTAATTCTATAATCCTATTACTATCATGGCTAATTTTAACTTTATTATTGTCTAGAGAAAGTTCATAATCACTACATAGTTGTTCTAACCTATTTAACTTAAACTTCATCTCATGATGTTGACTACACCTTAGTTTATTAAGTTTTTTAACATGATTCCTTACAATTCTTTTAAGTTTAAGGTACTTTTTTAACTTTTTTGAACCTTTTATGTTCACAATAGGTAGGGGTTTTCCTTCCTTTACCGGAGTAGTTTTTTTAAAAAATTTAAAAAAATTAAAAAGTTAAGTCTATAGTTGGCATATGAATAATACTATCATACATGTGCTGTAGCATAATTGAGTTCTCCTCAGATTTGTTACTCCTTAATGTATGAAGTTCTAATTCAGCTCCTGCTAGTTGTGTTTTTAACAATTGTATCTCTTTAAGTGCTGCTTCATGAAAATCATAGCTATCTTGGTGCAAACTAACATCTCTTTGCAGGGCCATCCTTTGGGCTATGCTATCTTGTAGCTCTGCATCCATATCAACAAGTTGTTTCCTTAAACAAGAATTGGTTTTAATAATATTGTTAATTTCTTGCTCACTATCCTCACGTTCTTCTAACAATTTTATGGTATTTTCTTTAGATTTTTTTTAATTCTAAAAGGGCTGAATTTAACTTCTTTTCTAAATTACTAATAGTTTCACTGCGAGTAGGCATTTTAACTATTTCTAAGCTAATGGAACTTGATATTGTGTAACTAGGTTTTATTTACTAGACAACTTATTGGCTAATTTAAGGTTATATTTTATGATAAGAGTATATCTAGGAAAATATAAGAAGATAAGAAGAAATATAACTTATTAATGCAGTACTTAGTTATACTGAGGTATTGTTTTAATGTTATAAATGTGTAAAATAGAGAAAAATACTGGCCTGAAAAAACCGTTGAAACAAAATACTTTAATATACTCTCGAAATATTTGTAAAACTCAATATTCCTTTTATAGTATATCTTATCCTTAATAAACGGAGTTTCTTTCAGTGTGAATTCTTTCAAAAACTATCTTAATTAAAATTAAAATTTAAAAAATGGAAAAAGGAAGTCGAGCAGGGAAAGGAACGACATCCCCAAAAATCACTTGATAAGCCCCAATAACCTTATCGCCTCTTACGACACCCGCGGAAAAAAATGGGTTAGTGTTATTTTAAGCCGACACTGCATAGCTTAGTGATATGTGTACAATTTCCATATCTATTTTTTTTTATTATTATTGATTGATCTTACCATCCAAGGGCGGTCTGAAAGAAATCGCTTTTAGTGATAAGACCGCCAATTGTACTTTTGATTTTGTACTGCGATTAATAATTTATTTATTTTGTGATGTATAATAGCTGTGTAGTGTCGGCTTAGAATAGCGCTACCCCATTTCTTTCGGTGAGTGTAAGTAAGAGGCGACTAACTGAATAAGAGCTTTTTAAGGGATTTTTGGGCGATGTGGTTGGAGACCCATCACCAACAACCTTTATTTTACCATCTTTTCCCCACTCAACTTCCAAAAGTGGCTGAGGAATTTCTAATTTCTCAGCTATAGCTACCTCTTTTAGGGATTATAGCCGTGAGTATATGTATGCATGTATGTAAGTATGTATAATAAAGTATTTTCTATTCTATTCTTCTAGCGTTTCTACTACAGCAACGAGTTCGCCGCAACCGAGTACATACTGATCTACATCGGCGGCGAGTGGTCTATCTCGCCTGGATGGTTACGCGCTGGTCTCATGCATGAGATCGCTGAACAACTTCCGGCCGCCATGTTTTACACGGAACATCGGTATTATGGACTTACTAGGCCTACCAAGTAAGTTATACTGGGTGTAAGAATCTAGAGTCTACCAATTAGATTACACTAGATGTATATTTTTTACATACATACATACATATACTCACGGCTATAAATCCCTAGAAGGGGTAGCCAGAGCTAAGGAATTAGAAATTCCCCAGCCACTTTTGGAAAGTTGAGTGGGGAAAAGATGGTAAGATCAAGGTTGTTGGTGTTGGGTCTCCAACCGCATCGCCTAAAAATCCCTTGAAAGCCCCAATACCGTTAGTCGCCTCTTACGTACACCCACCGGAAGAAATGGGGTAGTGCTATTCTAAACCGACACTACACAAATAACAAAAATGAGATAACAAAAATAAGGTTTTATTTTAATTCTATAAATTTTGTCTGAACGCAGTACTCACATGATAGGGAAACGCATATTACCTGATTTACCAATTTATTCATGGTCACAGTTTTACCCTGCCATGTGGACTTCCCCCAGATAGTTTTTCCTGGTTGCTCACACTGTGATCTTAAATTATGCACCATGTAGTGGCGGCTTAGAATGTCACTACCCCTTCCTACCCACGGGTGTTGTAAGAGGCGACTCAGGGTATGGAGCTTTTTTAAGTTGTTTTTTGGCGTTGCGATTGGAGACCCATCACCAACGATACTTTATTTCTACCAGCTTCTCCCCTACCAACTTCCAAATGTGGCTGACTAGTTTCTAGCTCTGAAGCTCTGGTTACCCCTTTTTGGGATTTATGACCGTGAGAATACGTGTAGGGATGAAAGCTTGGTTAGAAATCTATGACCAACACTTATTAGTCTATATTTTTCCTTGTGAACTTAAAGACACTCAAATATGACTTTTAAGTTCTGTTGAACCCTCTGTAAGTGTAATCCTAAAATTATATGTAGCAAAAGTTAACGTATCATTCTCCATAGCTGCGTTATGTTGGCTTTATTTATTTATTTCTCGCAAGCAATGTACAATAAATTTTACAGATGTAAGTGTAAGAATAGGCACGTACACTGCACCCTGAAAGGGTATAGCGAGGATAACACATAAAATACAAAATTATTGAACAAAATTAAATCTAAATCTAAGGTGACAAAAATAAAATTCTTAAAAAGCAAATAGGAACTTATACAGTTTTATAATTATTTTAAATATTGTTACTTAAATTTTTCCTCTAAGTATTTACTTATTGTATAGTAACTCTTAGTGATAAGGAATTGTTTTAATTTTTTAATGAATTGCTGCGTGTTTTTTTTTAAATCAGACGGTAAGTTATTAAATATTAGTATAGACATGTAATGAGGGCTTTTTTTATACATTTCTAATTTTGGTTCCGGTAGAATTAGTTTGTCATTTCGTCTAGTACTCTTTGTAAATTCATATTGTTCGAGGTGTTTTTTAACATAGGTGGCTGTTTAAAGGATGTATAAAGAAGGGAGAGTCAATATTTTTTCAGCTTTAAAGTGGAGTCTGGCTTAAAATAGCATCGCCTATTTTTCTCCGCGGGTGTCGTGTAGAGCGACAGTTTACGGGGCTGTTGAAGTGATTGTTGATCTCTACTCAACTTCTAAAAGTGGCCGAAGATATTGTAATTCCGCTACCCCTTTGTAGATTTTATAGTTAGTAACTATAGATGTACGTATGTATTGAAATTCCACCCTTTTGAGAATTTTATCCCATTACCACCCATCGTAGCTAATACGAATCATCGTTGTGCACAAATGAACCATATTGAATGACTGTTACGTCGAACACAATGCAGTGCGATTGGGTCTGATTAGAGAAATGATATTGTCACTTACTTATAAAATAATTAATTAAGACACTTATAGAAAGATATAGGGTAGTGCTATTTTAAGCCAACATACATTGAAAAATTGTATTTTAAGTGATTTTTAGGCTTTATGCCTTGATTAATGAATGAAAAACACCAATACTTTATTTTGAGTATATTCAAGAATTGACTGAGAAATGTCTAATACTGAAATTTAGCCAGAATTTCAGTATTAGACATTTCTCAGTCCCTTTCAAAGAAATTATAGGCGTAAGTATGTTGATACATGTAATTAAACCCTTACTTCCCATTTGCGTAGGCAGAAACTATCGATCGCCACTTAGCAAGATGCTGGCAATCGTCTCGAACTTCATTAAAATTCTTCAATCTTTTCATTAGCGCGCTTTAATTGTTATATACTTCGGATGGTTCTATTTTTGAACACATTCGCTATTTTTATAAAGAGATAAATAGAAATTCCACCCTTTTGAGAATATTATCCCATCTCCACTCATCGCAGCTAATACGACCATCGTTGTGCACAAATGAACAATATTGGATGACTGTTACGTCGAAAACAATGCAGTGCGATTGGGTCGGATTGTAGACTTGATATTGTCACTACCTTTTTTGTATAATTATTTTAGCTGTGTAGAGTTGGCTTAGAACAGCATTACCTCAGTTCTTCCCATTGGCGATTGTAAATGGCAACTAAGAGTATTTGGGCTTCTTAAGGGACTTTTGGGCGATGCGGTTGGAGACCCATCACCAACGACCTTCATCTTTCAATGTTTCCCCCCACAACTTCCAAGCTCTGTCTACCCTTTTATAGGGTTTTTTAGCTGTTAGTATATGTATTTATTTATAGAAATTCCACCCGTTCATGAATATTATCCCACTACCATTAGCTCATGCGAACTATCGTTGTGAACAATATTAAATGACTGTTACGTCGAACACAGTGCAGTGCGAATTGGGTCGAATTGGAGACTTGATATTTTCACTACGTTTTTTATATTCTCTAACAATTAACAAAATTCACAGAGAGATATGTTTCGTTTCTTTTACACTTTTGACTAAACCCACATGAGGTTTTCATGAACAAAAACATTCAAATTATGTGATAGTTAGGCGTTCTCAACATTTGCATTCTATCTGAAAAGGTAGACAAGTGGCCTTCCGAATTTGTAAAAAAATCGGAGGTAGGGAACGCAAACACTACTTGAAATTGTAAAAGAAACAAAGGATAGAAGAATTTCGCGCTGGCAGCCATTGACACGGTAGCTCAATTGGCAGAGCGACGGGGGCGTATACCCGAAGTTGCGAATTCGATTCCCGCCTGTGTCGAAATTTTGCTTTCCTTTAGTTATTCTTTATTCCTGAGACATTGTTTTGGTACAAAGCGTATCATGTGAATCCAGTGTCGAGGACGTACTCTGAACGCCATTTGACAAAAACCACGTGATACACACCAGCGGCAAGGATTATAGAGATAGCACCCCGAATAACCCAGTGCTTTAGCACCCTCTAGGGTTAGATTCCTACTGATCACGTGACTTCCGATATGAGTGACTGATGGGATACGTAATTTATTCAACTTGACCTGAATGAAAATATTAATAAATGAGAGAGAGGAATTCCTAATTCCTTAGCTCTGGCTACCCCTTCTAGGGATTTATAGCCATGAGTATATGTATGTATGTATGTAGAGAGATTTGCAAGGATTGTATTAAGTGTAGTGCCAATACATTCTTAAGTACTTGTTGCTATTTACAAGCCCATATGGATTTATAGTTATAGAACCTATTATAGTTGTTTTTAATTTAATTTATTAGTTATGATTTTCAATTTCATTACTAATCAATATTATGCATTATAAAGCATATGTTGCAGTATTATTATTATAAATCGTAAATTGAAATATCTACTTACCATCGATGTTAACATTATATTTAAATAATAAGAATCTTTTTATCTTCGCTAGCCCTTTCACAAATATAGCGTGAAGATTTTAACTGCCTGAAATCAGGAGTGACATAATTCCACCATCCATATTCTACGACATAGTAATGTTCAGTCGGTATCATTATAATTAGATTAATTCGATATCGCTACTCCAGTAATAACAACTCTACAGTTAATGTAATTTCGGTACACGCTCCATACTGAATATGTGTATCGACAAGACTAATTCGGTGTAGGGGTAAGTTGTCTTATACGAATATAAGACAGAGTACATAGAATTGTGGATATACTCACGCCTATATTTCAATTGGGGTAGCTGGGGTAGTATATTGGCTGGTATGGTAACTATCCCTAACCTTCATTTAAATGCATCATTCCTTTCACACATCCATTTAATCAAAGATCTGCTGTGTAGTGTCGGGTTAGAATAGCACTACCCCATTTCTTCCGGTGGGTGTACGTAAGAGGCGACTAACGGTATTGGGACTTTTAAGGAATTTTTGGGCGATGCGGTTGGAGACCCAACAACCTTTATTTCACCATCTTTTCCCCACGCAACTTCCAAAGGTGGCTGAGGAACGTCTCATTCCCTAGCTCTGGCTTCCACTTCAAGGGATTTATAGCCGTGAGTATATGTATGTATTTTAAATAAAGTGTGATTTGAATGATTTTGTTCATGAAAACCTCATGTGGGGATTATTACTATTTATTCGTTGGTGATGAGTTTTCTGCCACATCACCCAAAAACTCTTAAGCAGCCCCAAAAATATAATTACGACACAAGTGGAAAGAAATAGGTTCGTTATATTCTATGCCAACTGTACACACAATAATCTGATTCTTATTAGTAGTATAAAAATTACGGTGAATATAACCCTACAAACACAGTACGAGTCAAAATAACACAACTTTCCGATTTGGTTAACCATAGTCTAGTAAAAGTAGGTACATATGACATGTTCCTATTTTCGTCCCGCTCGAGAACCGAATTCGGGACGTTAACCAAATTAGTCACGTTTTATCTTTGCTAATTAACTTACAAAATAATACAAATTGCTTTTCGCTGCCATTTACACGAAAATAAACCTTATGACTTTAGTAATACAGTTGAGTGTATACGTATGATTTAGTTTGTTATATTTTAGTATGCATAAGTAGTACACTAGGGTTATTTTGTCTGTAAGTTTAAATTTTAAATGATTTTCAACCCTATTATATTATAATTAAGACTTGAATTGTATTGGAGATTGCTGGTCTTATTATTTCTGATAAAATAAAGAACAATAGGCCACTTGCATTCAGATTCCTACTCACGACTCTAAAACAGAATGGTGTAAGTACATAGCAATATGTAAGTAACAAACAAAACAAAATTTAAATGCTTCATTTAAAAATATATAGATGATGTAATAAAAAGAAAAAAAAGTTATGTTATAATAAAGTGCAGCTTCAAAAAAACAAGTATTTCAACAAATAATACAAAAAAACAAGTAGAATGATTTGAATGGTTTTGTTCATGAAAACCTCATGTGGGGATTATTACTAATAAATAAAGAATAAATAAAGGAAAGAATATTTTTTTTCGACACAGGCGGGAATCGAACCCGCGACCTCGGTCTTCGCTAAACACTACTTAAAAGTGTAAAAAGAAACAAAGGATAAAAGAATTTCGCACTGGCAGCCATTGACACGGTAGCTCAATGGCAGAGCGACGGGGGCGTATACCCGAGGTCGCGGGTTCGATTCCTGCCTGTGTCGAATTTTTTGTTTCCTTTATTTATTCTTTATTTATAAGTAGAACGATTGTTCATGAAAACCTAATTTGGGGATTATTACTGCGAACGACGCTGGTGTCGATTTTTTTTTCCTTTATTAATCAATTCGTTTCGTATCTAAATCAAATAATATTGTAGTAAAACAAGTAAGCAATCAAATCTAAACTTATTATAAAAAGGAAACATAATATGTTTGCTTCGAAACCAATTAACAAATTTTATCCTAAAAGCTAACACCTTCAGAAGAAACATAGGCTATATCATCACGCTGTTATAGGAGGTGAGTACTGATTGAAAAAACATTAGGTATTTAAAAAATAGCACTTCTCGGCTAACCTTAGTCGGTCTACCGAATAAAAGTTTTCACGCAGAATTTTCTACAAGTACTTGAGGGTGCTCTGGACAGCTAAAATATCTGCTCAAATTCAATGGTTCACGACGTATATCCCCGAAGGGGTGGCAAAGGAAATTGATACTTCAATAATGTCACCTGGTGTTAGATGTGGAGTATCCAGGTTTTGCTTGGACAATGCACTCACGTGATAGGGGACAGGCCTGTCGCCGTTTTCTACGAATACACTGTCACGTGACTTTGTGCAGCTTAGGAAACTCTCACGGTTTTTTCCCTCACAGTTAACAATAATGATAAATAAACCACAGATATGACTAATAAATAAAGGAAAGAAAAATTTCGAGACAGGCGGGAAATATTTCTTTCCTTCATTTGAAAGAAAGAAGAAAGAAAGAAAGAAAAACATTTATTCATTGCTAAGCTTGGGTAAACAATACATGAAACATAACAACAAAATAATATTTAGGTTGGTTTTACAACAAAAGAAAAAAAATATAATAATATATAAGTTAACAAAAAAAAATCTCAGAATAAAACATGAGTTATAAAATAATAAAAAAAACGAACATAAATAAAAACGAACCATTTATTAGTAATAATCCCCACATGAGGTTTTCATGAACAAAAAGATTTAAATCACACATATGACTTATAAATTAACTCAATATTATAGCAACTTATTAATTTTTTTAGTGACACTGCCACCTCCAACCTGCGATATTTGAACGTGGATCAGGCTTTAGCGGACTTGTCACAGTTCATTTACTACGTGAAGAGTGACGACTTCGAAGGAGGAAGATTCAAGTAAGACTATATGTATACCTTCACCTATAATTACGACTATACATTCGAAAAAGGCGTGGCTGGAGCTTTGAAATTTTTGGTGATGAAAACATCATCGTTAAAAATCACTTACAATGAAATGGGGTACTTTTATTTGTGACCATTAACATACATACATACATATACTCACGGATAATAAATCCCTAGAAGGGGTAGCCAGAGCTAACGAATTAGAAATTCCTCAGCTACTTTTGGAAAGTTGTGTGGGGAAGAGATGGTAAAATCCATGGTCTCCAACCGCATCGCCCAAAAATCACTTAAAAAGCCCCAATACCGTTAGTCGCCTCTTCCGTACACCCACCGGAAGAAAAGGGGTAATGCCAATCTAAGCCGACACTACACAGCAACCATTAAGTCGTTAATTAATTTTTCCTTGTCCATAGAATACCTGAACCATACATTAAGTTTGGCTTTGATTTCAGCCTTAATGGCAATGGTAAAAAAGCATATATTTAAAAATACATATTTTTTTGTTTATCCTCAATGAGAATATAGAATAGGCTATTTGACTGTAATAAAATTATACATTTCTTTTATTTCATAAGGCTTAATATTTCTTTTTTGGGCAATTTGTAATAATGCGAGAAAAATATTGCATTATTTCACCAAAATCCGTCTTTTAAGATAAGTATTTTCGATGCAACTGTCACGTGACTAAAATCGACCGTGATTGGCTATTTCTATAATGACGTAGATTGCACATAAACAGACTGTGTATCGCTTCGCTCATTGGTGTTTAATGCGGAATTGACGTCATTTGTGCTACAGCCGCCATATTACTTAAAGTCGCGTTTTCGCGGCACATTTGAATATTGCATTTTCTTTTTCGATTTTTTAATAAAATAGCTAAAATGAAGACAGAAAAATATTTTTTCAGGGCTTCTTATAAACAAATTAACACCGTAAGATAGTTTTCAAAACTTGGTCAAATAGCCTGTTTGATAGTCCCACGTTAAATCACAAGTGTGCTATGTCCCATGTATCTGATTTGCATATTTTTACAAAATTAATACTTCTATTTCCGTATGCCGTGTAGTGCCGGCTTAGAATGTCACTACCCCTTTCTACCCACGGGTGTCGTAAGAGGCGACTAAGGGTATTGGGGCTTTTTATTGGATTTTTGGGCGATGCGGTTGGAGACCCATCACCAAAAACCTTTATTTTTACCATCTTTCCCCCACTCAACTTCCAGAAGTGGCTGAGGAATTTATATTTCCTTAGCTCTGTTTACCCCTTCTAGGGAAATATAGCCTTGAGTATATGTATTTCCCTTCCATATAAAGCTATTAGTATATAATTGAAACAAAATTTCATCGTAAGATTCAAATACAAAAGACATCGCTCAGTTAAATAAAATCCCTGTGAGCCCCTTCTCTCACTCTACCCACCCTTTCAGCACTTTGCTTATATAAACTCAATTAGCCTATTTAACATAAAACTTGTCAAACCTAATATGACCCTCCGTTAATCTTCGTAAATGGGTCGAATAAATTTCGCAGTATTAAGATCTTAATCTCTCGTTTAATGAACTAATTAAGAGGGACCGAATGTATTATAAATGAAATTTCAACGGTTTTCAGGAGTCATGATATATATTTTCATGCTGAAAACTTGATGGTAAGGAGTCTTTTGAAAGTTTGAGAATATGTTTATTAACATACATACATATACTCACGGCTGTAATTCCCTAAAAGGGGTAGCCAGAGCCCAGGAATTATAAATTCCTCAGCCACTTTTGGAAGTTGCGTGGGGAAAAGATAGTAAAATAAAGGTTTTTGGTGATGGGTCTCCAACCGCATCGCCCAAAAATCCAATAAAAAGCCCCAATACCCTTAGTCGCTTCTTACGACACCCGTGGGTAGGAAGGGGTAGCGACATTCTAAGCCGGCACTACACGGCAATGTTTATTTATATTGTTTTAATGAAATGCGATCTAAGTATATGAGCTATACTTCATTTTGCAAAATCATTGATATGGAGTAAAGATAGTTTATTTATAAAAACTTCATTTTTTAATTATGGATTTATATGAAAAAAAAACAAGATGATATTGTAAAAAAGGTAGAAAAAGGAATGTTGAGATGGTTTGGGAATATAGAGAGGATGGATGACAGTGAATTGGTAAAAGTGCTATCTATAGAGCCAATGTGGATGGTAAAGTGAGTAGAGGACGACCACGGAGGACACACTTGGACCAAATAGAGAGTTTGCTCAAAATGGCAGGCGTCCAAGGTATTAACAATAAAAGAGCATTTATGAAAGGATTGATGGATGTAAACGAAGCTAGATAGGAGCGTACGAAGTGGCGATCGATAGTCTCTGCCTACCCAATGGGAACAAATGTATGTATAATGTAATGTAGCTGCGAATAAATGTTTTTCTTTCTTTCTTCTTTTAGATCAGCAAAAGTCGGTGTAGTGGGATGCTCGTATGCCGGCAGCATGGCAACCTGGATGCGGCTGGCGTACCCTCACGCGGTGGATGTGGCATTCTCTGACAGTGGGCCGCTGCATGCACAGGAGGACTTTCCAGGTACGATGTATAGACGAAATAGTGAATAAATAAATAATAATAAATAAAGGAAAGAAAAATTTCGACACAGGCGGGATTCGAAGCCGCGACCTCGGGTATACGCCCCCGTCGCTCTTGCCAATTGAGCTACCGTGTCAATGGCTGCCAGTAAGTAGTGTTTGCATTTGCATTCTATCTGAAAAGATAGACAAGTGGCCTTCCGAATTAGTTAAAAATTCGGAGGTAGGAAACGCAAAACACTACTAAAACGTGTAAAAGAAATAAAGGATAGAAGAATTTCGCCCTGGCAACATGAGGTTTTCATAAACAAAAAGATTTAAATAAATAATATATAAAAATTACACATGAATTCCAACTCCACAATACAAACTCCATTCTTAATTACAAGTTCAATAATAAAAACTCAAAATCACCAAAGTTGCAACACTACATGATGGGCTTACTGACCCCAAAAATACATACATACATGTGTGGGAGTCATGTTAGAGCGCACACTACTGCGGACTCACTCGCACATAGCAGCGTCTCACTCATATTCCACATCGCGGTATGTAAATGTTTTTCGAGTTAAGCATAGATACAAATTATAAGTTGGTACACAGCAGGGTGTACTGGCCAGTATATCTTTGCTGTTTCCATACATGCATACATTTACTCACGGCCATAAATCCAAAAAAGGGGTAGCCAGAGCTTCAGAGTTAAGAACTCTTCAGCTACATTGGCAAGTTGATAGGGGGGCAAGATGGTAGAAATAAAGTATCGTGACAAAAAATTGTGACGAAAGTGTTTTAAATTGCTTTCATAAGATTATAATTCCCAGTATAGGCAAAAAGTATAACATTATTTTAGAAACTACAATCTGTTGCTAGCTAGTACATCAGAATTTTATTCCTGAGCTATTTTTGGAAGATTAGGGAAAAATTAGATATCCAGCCAATTCACCCAAAAGTCACTTGAAAACCTCCTATACAAAAATATCTAAGGTAACTCTAATTAGTAGCTCTCGAACTACGAGTAACTTCGATTTATTCAAATATCTATCATACTTCTAAGAAAAACGATTTTGAAGTTCAGGGTTGCAATCCTTTTTTTTTCTAGAAACGAGTAAATTTGAGTAGAGTAAAGCGCCGTATAGTGTCGGCGTAGAATAGCACTACCCCATTTCTTCCGGTGGGTGAACGTAAGAGGCGACTAACGGTATTGGGGCTTTAAAGGGATTTTTGGGCAATGCTATTGGAGACCCATCACTAACAACCTTTATATTACCATCTTTTCCCCAGAAAAAATTCCAAAAGTAGCTGAGGAATTTTTAATTTCTTAGATCCGGCTACCCCTTCTAGGGATCTATAGCCGTGAGTATATATGAGTAAAGTTAGGGCTCTAATTATTGGTCAAATGTAGTTTCTATAAACTAGCAACATAATAGAAACTCGAAAGTTGTAAAATACGCTGGTACAAACTTCATGAGGAAACCCAGTGAGATCCTTTGGTGTACTTTAAAGATATAATTTATTACATACATACATACATACATATACTCACGGCTATAAATCCCTAGAAGGGGTAGCCAGAGCCAAGGAATAAGAAATTTCTCAGCCACTTCTGGAAACTTGTGTGGGGAAAAGATGGTAAAATAAAGGTTGTTGGTGATGGGTCTCCAATACAATCGCCCAAAAATCCCTTATAAGCCCCAATACCGTTAGTCACTTCTTACGTACACCCTCCGGAAGAAATGGGGTAGTGCTATTCTAAGCCGACACTACACAGCAATAATTATTTATTAGTATTAACTATTTGTTCTAGAATACTTGGAGGTTATAACAAATGCTCTTCGAAGCCAAGGTGGTGAGGCTTGCGTGTCTGACATCCAGTTAGCCATGCAAGAGATGAATACTCTACTTCAAACGCAAACTGGCGCGGACCGTATCTCACAGCTTTTTAAGTAAGTCAAACCAGTATGTCATTACCCCTTTCTACCCGCAGGTGGCGAAAGGGGTGACTAAGGGTATGGGGCTATTTTAAGTTCTTTTTGGGAGATGCGGTTGGAGACCCATTGCTGTGTAGTGTCGGCTTAGAATAGCAATACCCCATTTTTTCCGGTGGGTGTACGTAAGAGGCGACTAACGGTTTTGGGGCTTTTGAGGGATTTTTGGGCGATGCGGTTGGAGACCCATCACCAACAACCTATATTTCACCATCTTCCACCACCCACACAACTTCCAAAAGTGGCTGAGGAATTTCTGATTCCTTAGCTCTGGCTACCCCTTCTAGGGATTTATAGCCGTGAGTATTGTGTATGTATGGCCGTGAGTTATGCCAGCCATACGTATGTTTGTATGTCAAATCAAGGCATATGCATAAATGAGGCTTCTGTGTTAGAGTATTTAAAGATTGATGGGTTAAAAGGAAGCGTCATAATTTACTCTGTCGACCCGATTAAGAATTAATGGAGTGAAAGTTAAAAATATATATGAGTTCTTTCTACCATACTGTGTAGTCACAACTGTTTTTATATTTTTTGGATGAAATGGCTGGAGATTCCCTCAACTCTAAAAATGGCTAAAGTCTTTTTGATTTTCAAACTTATATATTCTTTATTGGGATTCATAGGTGTAATCATAGTTATATATATAGTCGTTTTTTAGTACATCTATGGGTGTAAGTATATTATACATACATACATATACTCACGCCATTAATTCCCATTGGGGTAGGCAGAGACTATCGATCGCCACTTCGTACTATCCTGACAAACCTCTCTAGCTTCGTTTACATCCATCAATCTTTTCATACATGTATATTATACGTATGTAGAAATAGGTTTCAACACCACATCTTGGCCTTAGCGCCTACATATCGTAATCTATACGACTCTTAACCATAATTATCTTTACTAATCAATTAAGGAAAGAAAGTTTTCTTTTCAACATCAGCAGTGCTCGACCGCAACCTCCTCCTCCTCCATAGCTCAATTGGCAGAGCGACCATGGCGTTGACTGAGAGGTCCTGCTGGTATCGAAATGGGTTTCTTTTCTTAATTAGATTAATTGATCCACATGAGATTTTCATGAACAAATTATTACATACATACATATATACTTATGGCTATAAATCCCAAGAAGGGGTAGCCAGAGCTAAGGAATTAGAAATTCCTCATTCCTTTTTAGAAAATTGTGTTGGGAAAAGATGGTAAAATAAAGTCTGTTGGTGATGGGTTTCGAACCGCATCGCCCAAAAATCCATTAAAAGCCCCCAATACCGTTAGTCGCCTCTTGTAATATATAAAACCTTACCTGTAAATATTGTTAATACTTTTTATTATTATTTATTTCCTTTTATGTTAGTCTCCTGCGGTTATATATCATTGTTTAGTTCCTTTTTATTATTTTTCTGCGATTTGTCGATAATATTTTTATTTCTCTGGTTTATGTTATTGTTTTTATTTTGTTGTTGTTATGGCAACGACGGAGCTGAGAGTTGTCAAATTTTATTTTATCTTAAACTTTTCTTTAGTGATCAATTTTCAATGTGTTTGTGTACGAAGGTTAGATAGTTTTAAAATATGTTAAATGATATAATTTTAATTCATTTTTGGTGTGTAAGGGCGTATACAGAAAGAAAGCTGGAAACTTATAAGCGCTTACCGGCGCTTGACAGCGCTGGTAACCCGCGCAGGAAAATATATGAACGCGCGCCGATAAGCACCGAACGGCGCCGACAAGTTCCGACAAGCTTCAACACGCGCTGGTCAGCGCTGGCCGCTGCCATTTAAAATTAATAAACATCTGGGACAACACGTGCAATTACAACAGGCATATTTATTTTGATGAATATTAAAACACCGAGTTACTATTTATTAAAATGGATAGTGACATTTTGATATCCTTAGTCTTCAGTAAGCAACCTGTGTGGGACAAAAGGGATAAAAGGCATTGTAATAGAAACGTGACTGACAAATGTTGGAAAGAAATAAGTGAGGCAATGAATGAAGATGGTAAGTATTAATTGATTTTATATTTGTTTCTCGACTTAAGTAAAGTTAATAAACAGTTAAGTTTTGTAAGTTCTTTATTTAAATAATATGTCTGAATAAAATGTTATTTAGGTGATGATGCCGTAGCTAGTTAAATAATTAATTGTTGTAAGTCAATGTATTGTGTAAAAAATAGTCAACGTAAATATTTCTTATATCCATTGCTTCATTTGTAGGGTGATTTGCTCTATTCCACCTTAAATGTGTTGTATTTACAAGAGTAAAATTTCGGTCAATACCTTCTTTATCGATTATAGTGTTGTGTAAAACACAAACACATTTAACAATTTTTTCTGCTAAATCAACATTACATTCAATGCATTTAGAAAGTAGTCGCCATTTTGAGTTCGCTATGCCGAACGCACACTCAACACATTTTCTGGCTCTCGATAGACGATTATTAAATGTTTTTTGGTCTGAAGACAAATCTCGGCCACCAAAAGGTTTTAATAAATATTTTAGCAATGGATATGCTTCATCGCCTATAAAAACATACGGTGCTTTCACGTTCGTTCCTGGAAAATATTCCGGTTCTGGAATATCCATCTCCCCGGTATTTAATTTTTTATATAGTTCGGAAGCCTTAAATGTTCCACCGTCGCTCTGTTTACCAAATCCACCAACTTCAACTATTGTAAATTTATAATTCGCGTCGGCGACTGCTTGCAGAATCATAGAAAAAAACTTTTTGTAATTGAAAAACATAGATCCTGACTGATCTGGACAGATTACACGAATATGCTTCCCGTCGATGGCCCCTAAAGCATTCGGAAAATCCCAAATATTCTTGAAGTCATTTGCTATTGAGTAGAAAGTTTCTTTTGTAGGTATAGGCATATGTTTTGGTTGTAATTCATCCCATAATATACTGACTGTTTCTTCAATTATCGCCTTTACTGTAGAAATCCCCATTCTAAATTCAGATGCCAAATGCGCAAATGATGCACCAGTTGCAAGATAGCTGAAATAAAAATAAAATATTTTATGTTTCAGAGAACAAAGTCAGGAAGAAATGGAAATATTTGAGGGACCAATTTGCAATCGAACATGGAAAAATTCCAGTTCCACGTTCTGGGGATGGAGCATCTACTTCCTATGAACCAAAATGGCCATATTACAAATCCCTGCTGTTTTTGAAAGATATCGTTAAGGCAAGAAAATCTTCGGGAAATCTGACCAAATCGAAACGTCAATTATCAGTAGAATCTGAGCCACAAACCAGTGATTTTAATTATGTCCAAGGTGATTCTAATCTCGAGCAAGACAATCTCGATCTAGACAATCTCGATCAAGACGATTCAAATCTAAATCAAGCCAGCCCAAGTAACGTCTCAGAGAGGTCAGCAAGCACCAAATCATCGAAAGAGAGCTCAGTACCACGCAAAAAAAAACCAACACATTCCATCAAAATATGTTAGACATAGAGAAGCAAAAATTGGAGTATTTGAAAAACAAAAGAAGTCAGTATGAAGATGATGATAATTTATTTTTCCTAAAGAGTCTCCTACCTCATATTCGTAAGATACCTCAAGAACGACTGCTGTCATTTCGTAATGATATTCAAAAAACAGTAAATGATTATGCATATCAGTCACATTTTTCATCACACTCATCTCTCTCTAGGTACTCACCGTATACGCCATCACCACCACCATTTACACATCAATCACCAGATACAGACACCACTCAATTGATATCAGCAACACTCCAGTCACCACCAATCACACATCAATCACCAGATACACACACCACTCAATTGATATCAGCAACACTCCAGTCACCACCAATCACACATCAATCACCAGATACACACACCACTCAATTGATATCAGCAACACTCCAGTCACCACCAATCACACATCAATCAATCATCAGATCTAAACAATTATTTTCATTCTTTTTCTAAGAGCATTTCAGAATACCCTTATGAGGATCATAATTAAGTACACCTTTTTATAAAAATGTGAATCAGAAATAAAAATATATTACCCTAAAACGGTTTGTTTTTTATATTTTTGTTATTGAGATCAGTTAGGCTGATATCAATTAAATATTCATTTTTACTTATCGTCAGTCAACTTAAAGGTCAGAAGTTATTCTATAAATAAATATATTTTAATATTTTTAAAAATCTACCTAATATATAAATAACTTTATCTTTGAATAGCTGTTCCCCGCGACATATACTGTCGCGGACATTTTTTAGATCGTTTAAAGAGGAATAATTCTTCATACATACTTTTTGGGTAACTCCAACCGTTTACGCAGCGCACACAACGGAAGCCTGCAAATATAAATAATTTTCCCCGTTTTCGAAACATTTTTCGCAAATACTTTGCTCCTATTAGTCGCAGCGTGATGATATATAGCCTAAAGCCTTACTCAATAAATGGACTATCCAACGAAAAAAGAATTATTCAATTTGATTTTGTGGTTCCTGAGATCCTAGCGTTCAAACAAACAAACTCTTCAGCTTTATAATATTAGTATAGATAAATAAGCTATAAATATACTTACCGAATGGTGACAACAAGTCTTTCTTCTGGAAGGATCGGTTGTTTATGCCAATTACACCAATTTTTCATCAAATGGTTTTTCACTAAATCCAAAATGTAATCGAATGTTTCTTGAGTCATTCTTGTATATTTATAAAATCTTTCATCATCAAATTTCAATTTATTTACAAATAAATGATGGTACTCTCCGAAATGTTTCCTTTCTCTATTAATGGGATGTATAGCTTCTTTTCGCATTTTTAAATACACATTTTCTAACAAAACCAAATCATCGTCCGATGAGTCCGACATTTTGCTTGGTCTGCTTCAACCTGCTTCCTTTCTGTAGAACGAACCAGCACTATCAAGCGCCGGTAAGCGCTTATAAGTTTCCAGCTTTCTTTCTGTATACGCCCTAAAATGATAGCGCAGGCATTTATTTTTATTTTTAATGTAAGGCTAGGACATTTTATTTATTCAAATTTATCTGTTTTCATCGTTTTATGTTAACTGAAACTCTTTTTAAAAAATCCTTCTTTTAGGTTTTATTGTCTATTGGGATTTTTTATTGATTGTCAAGATGTTTTTTTATGGAGGAGGAACGGATTTATCATTCTACAAGAGATCCTTAAAAAGTATATCTTCCTGAAGATTTTTTCGGATAGCTACTACTACCGTTGTTATATTGAACAACCTTTACTACTTGGTGTCCTTTTGCTTAAAAACACCTAAGAATAATATATATAATTTTATACCCTGGCAGAATTTGTTCAACCAGTCAGAGTGGTATTCCGAAGTGACCAATCATTTGGTCTTATTGGCTTGTGGACTAAAAATCATCAAAGATTGATATCTGGACCTTTGATTTCGCCGGCTATACTACTGGTTTTGGAGATTACTAATACCTTTGCTCTAGCCGGAACGTGGAAGTTTGGAATCGCATCAGTATCGTTATTTAGTTATATTTATTTTATATAATTCCTTCTTGTAATATTTTTGTATTGTGTACATCTAATTTTTAATAGACTGGTGTAACTTCTTTCTTGTTTTATTAGTCTCCTTGCTCTCCGCGTTTCGTGTCTTAGGTTTTATTTCCATAAGGGGATTAAGACTTAAGACACGTAACGTTACAGATTGGCGCCCAACTATAATAACCCATTACACCAGATTCCCAAAATTCTAAAATATAGTGGTAATATTTCGGTTTTCCTTTAGGCGTTATAAACTTTTCATATTTATATTAGATGTACACGGTATTTATTATTCATAATGGCTAGGGTTATTAATTTTTTACTACTTAATAAGTCGGAATTGGAATACGAGGTTAAGATTAGGTTGGCAACTCCCGGCTCCACTTTAGTTCAACTGAGGAAACAAATAGAATCTTTAGCCATTTCTTACCCTACTGACGGACTTGACACGGTGTTACCGGTTAGTGAGGATTTAGAGGAAGTATTCCAAACTCTAGAATACGTCAAGAAAAGGATCAACAGTCCCAACACAAACAGCCAGTCTGTTAAAAAGATTGAGGCTTACCTTAACCATCTCTATCATCGCATCGATAGGATTGATATTGATGAAGATGATTCTTGTTTAGAGGCATATAATTTAGCCAAAAGTAATTTTAATGACTTGGATAATAGCTTTAATAATTTAACATTACAGCCGACACCTGAACTCACTCATATTCCCGCTCATCCGATAGACATTCCTTCTCCAACATCTCATGCACCTATTTTAGCCTCGTCACTTTCTCACCATTCAACTGATTTCACTCCTAGTTTAAAAGAAATCAGAAAATATACATATAATGGTACTTCTTGTCCTCGTTCTTTCTTGCAGAAAATTGAAGAGTTTACCATTTCTAGAGGTATAAATAAAACTCTTCTAGCCAATTTAGGATACGAACTTTTTTCCGATTCCGCTCTTCATTGGTTTCGTTTTCAGAAAACTAGAAACCCGAATTTAAGTTGGGATGAGATCAGTAAATTACTAATTTCACACTTTGGTTCATATGACTATGATGATAAATTAATGTCATCAATACGGGCTAGAACTCAGGGCAAAGATGAGTCAATTGTTATTTTTGTTTCTATTCTTAGCGGTATGTTTTCTCGTCTTACTAATACTATTAGTGAGACAGAACAACTCAGAATTATTATTAAAAACATTCGGCCTATGTACTCTAATTTTTTACTACAAGATATAACCTCCATAGATGAATTAATTCATATTTGTAAGAAATGTGAGGAAATTATTGATAGAAATAACAATTTTTCTGAGCCCAAGCCAGATAATAATCCGATTGTTGCAGAATTTAACTACAAACCTCTTTCCAGTTCACATACATCTTCATGTAATCGTCCTCAACCTTTAAATACTACTCCTCAACATTCTTCTCAACATAATCGTCCCTCTAATAATACTTTTAGCTTCAATGCTTTGAATTTATTTTGTGTTAGATGTCGCATACAAGGTCATCATTTAGGAACGTGCAGTGCAAATAGAGATATTGTTTGCTTTAGATGTGGTAAAAAAGGTTTTAAGGCCACAGAATGTCCAGATTGTAAATCTTCTCACAATCCAAAAAAATTAGGAATGGACTTGGAATCTCCTCATTTTAATGCTAAAGAATGGAACGATTGGCTTTCTTGCATTAATAATTTCTTTGGTTGTTATAAAACCGTCTCTACTCTTTATTCTAATGAAAACGATAATAATCGTCCCTTTCTTAGCATTATGATTAATGGATATTATTTTACAGCTTTATTAGATAGTGGTAGTTCTATTACAATTTTAGGTAAGAACTCTCATTTGAAGTTTTTGAAACTAGGCTACACTCTTTCCAAGTCCAATTTCTTATCGGTAGCCACTGCAAGTAATGAAAAATTGAATTCTTTGGGATATATGGATATTCCTATGACTTTTAATAATTTATCTCGAATTATTAGAGCTTATGTTTTTCCTGACATTAATACTTCTATTTTACTTGGTGTTGATTTTTGGAGAAAATTTAATTTGGTTCCTAAGATTTTGTTAAATAATTTTAATACTCCCTTGCAGGTCAATACTTTAGAGGTGGAAAAAAACATTCTTCCCTATACTGATCTTTCTCCAGATCAACGTCTTATTGCTGATAGTATTATTTCTCGTTTTAAAGATATTTCTTTCGATTCAAAAGGCAAACTAGGTAGAACAACTTTATTAGCTCATAAAATTGATACAGGTGATGCACTTCCTATAAAACAACGTTGTTATCGCCTTTCTCCTGAAAAACAAAAAGCTCTCATTAAAGAAGTCGATAAGATGTTAGAGTTACAGGTCATCGAACATTGTGAAAGTCCTTGGTTATCACCCGTACTTATTACTCCTAAGAAAAACGGTGAATGGCGTTTTTGTGTTGATAGTAGAAAACTTAATTCCGTCACTCGTCGTGACGCTTATAAATTGCCTTTTATAACTGAAATTTTAGACAGTCTTCGACAGGCAAAATACCTTTCTAGCATTGATATTGCCAAAGCTTTTTGGGAAATTCCTTTGAATGAAGCTGATCGGGACAAGACTGCATTTTATTGTCCTGGTAGAGGAATGTTCAGATTTGTCGTAATTCCGTTTGGTCTCACTAATGCACCTGCTACACAGCAAAGATTAATGGATATTCTCTTTAATCCTGAGTTTGAGAATAAGGTCTTCTGTTATATTGATGACGTCATAATAATTAGTGAATCATTTGAAGAACACATTGCTTTACTACATAAAGTCCTAGATAAATTAATTTTGGCTAATCTCACAATTAATTTTGAAAAGAGTAATTTTTTCAAAAGTGAATTAAAATACCTAGGTTATGTTATAGATGAGCATGGTCTTCGTGGCGATCCGGATAAGATTCGTGCTATTTTAGATTTTCCCACTCCTAAAAACAGAAAAGAAGTTAGAAGATTTCTAGGAACTTGTAGTTGGTTTCGCAGATTTATACCCAATTTTAGTACTATTGCTGCTCCTCTAAGTAAACTTACTTCCTCTGGTAAAAACGCTCCTAAGTTTGTATGGTCTCCTGATGCTGACTCCGCTTTTGTGAAATTAAAAGAATTTTTAGTCACAGCTCCTATACTGTCTTGTCCGGATTTTAACCTTCCTTTTGCAGTTCATTGCGATGCTTCTAATTTTGGTATCGGTGCCATG
This sequence comes from Bedellia somnulentella, assembly GCA_963576735.1. Lineage (NCBI taxonomy): Eukaryota > Metazoa > Arthropoda > Insecta > Lepidoptera > Bedelliidae > Bedellia > Bedellia somnulentella. Next base: position 3,142,553 of record OY755196.1, read on the forward strand.
CTTACTCAGATGAAAGATGACAAAGAAGTGGTTATAGCCTACATGAGTCGCTCTCTTAATAACCATGAGAGAAACTATTCCGTTACGGAAAGAGAAACTCTAGCGGTTATTACTGCTTAAGAACACTGGCGTTGCTATTTGGATAATGGCAAACAATTTACTGTATTCTCTGATCATTCAGCACTAAAATGGTTTTTGAATCTTTCCAATCCTACAGGTAGATTAGCTCGTTGGTCTCTTCGCCTTTCTACTTTTAATTTTATTCTTAAACACAAGAAAGGAAAGGAAAATGTCGTACCTGATTTACTTTCTCGCTTTAAAGGTATTCCTGACAAGGTCGATTGTTTAAATAAAGTGGCTCCTGTTGATGTTAGTATAAACTCTACAGTTACTGAACGCTTCAACAAACTTTTTCTTGGTTGTCAAAATAACCCGGAACAGTATCCAAACTATTGTATCAAAGATAACACGCTTCTTCGCTGTTGTTCAAACTCTGATTCTATTTCTGATGATTTTATTTGGAAAATTGTTCCAAATCCTATACAACGTGAATCACTTATTAGTGCTACACATGGCTCACTGACTTCTCCTCATTTAGGTATTTTTAAGACTTATAAGAAATTAAGTCTTTTATATTATTGGTCTGGAATGTTTAAAGATATTTCAAATTTTATTGGCAAATGTGAAACATGTCTTGCTTTCAAGCACTCAAATCATTCGCCTTATGGGATTATGGGAAAACCAAAAATTTGTTCTAGACCTTTTCAATCACTATCTTTAGATTTGATCGGACCACTTCCAATGTCCCGTCGACGTAATCAATATATTCTTGTTGTTAATTGTTTGTTTACGAAATATTCACTTCTGTTCCCATTGAAAAGAGCTACATCTGCAAACATTATTTCTAACTTGGAAAATTTTGTTTTTCTCGTACACGGTATACCTCAAACTATTATCATGGATAATGGTTCTCATTTTCAAAGTCATGAATTTCATAGGTTATTAGATAAATATAATATTCCTTTTAAATCTTTTACACCTCGTTATTGTCCTCAAGTAAATCCCACAGAAAGGTATAATAAAACTATTCTAACAGCTCTTGCATCACTTGTTAGTGATGATCAAAGATCCTGGGATATTCATTTACCAATAATACAAGCTGCCATGAATAATACTGTTAACTCCACTACTGGTTACAGTCCTTCTTTCCTTGTTTTTGGTCGTGAAATTATCACTTGTGGCTCGCTTTATACCCAGTTCAATAATTTAGATGAGTTAGTTTTTCTTCCCAGAGATTTATATGCGGAAAATATTGGTCATATCTCTTCAGTTTTTGATAAAGTTCAAGTCGCTTTATATAATTCTCATCTAAAAAATTCTTCTCATTATAACACACGTCGATCTGTCAAGGAGTATAGTATTGGAGACGTAGTTTGGCGTAAGAACTATGTCCAAAGTAATGCAGGAAATTATTTTAGCTCAAAACTTGCTCCAAAATTCCTGAAATGTAAAGTTATTGAAAAATTTTCACCTCTTGTTTACCTTTTGGAAGATCCTAACGGTTCCAGAGGTAAATGGCACATTAAAGATATTAAAGTTTAATATACATCTTTTTTTCTTATTTAGTTTATTATTATTATTTTTCTTTAGTGAGTATATCAATATCAATCCTATCCTTGACTTCTCCAACAAGTTTGTAAGGGTGGATCTCCTTAAAACATTCTCTTGTTTAAAATATAACGAGGGTAAACCTTCGTTTAATTGCCTAACTTTGATTAAGAATAACTGGTAATCTGAATGATTTCAGTTAATACTTACAACTTATCATAGGACATTTAGTTCTATTTTATTTTCTCAGATTTCTTAAACTAATGTTTTGTTTTTATTTACAAGAGCGGTTGATAACTCTGAATAAATAAGCCTATATCACGTAATTTATTAGGATTTCAGTAAAGAGAGAGCGGTTGATAACTCTGAATAAATAAGCCTTTATCGCGTTCACAGTTTTGTTACAGAAGAGTAAATGTCATCGAATGTGAACATTACTCATGGATCTTTGTGGGAAGTAAAAAAAAATATATATAATTTTGAAATTGTTAATTAAAAAAAAAAAAAAGTTTTTTTTTTTTCTCGGGACTTTGGGGAATATATGTAATATATAAAACCTTACCTGTAAATATTGTTAATACTTTTTATTATTATTTATTTCCTTTTATGTTAGTCTCCTGCGGTTATATATCATTGTTTAGTTCCTTTTTATTATTTTTCTGCGATTTGTCGATAATATTTTTATTTCTCTGGTTTATGTTATTGTTTTTATTTTGTTGTTGTTATGGCAACGACGGAGCTGAGAGTTGTCAAATTTTATTTTATCTTAAACTTTTCTTTAGTGATCAATTTTCAATGTGTTTGTGTACGAAGGTTAGATAGTTTTAAAATATGTTAAATGATATAATTTTAATTCATTTTTGGTGTGTAAAATGATAGCGCAGGCATTTATTTTTATTTTTAATGTAAGGCTAGGACATTTTATTTATTCAAATTTATCTGTTTTCATCGTTTTATGTTAACTGAAACTCTTTTTAAAAAATCCTTCTTTTAGGTTTTATTGTCTATTGGGATTTTTTATTGATTGTCAAGATGTTTTTTTATGGAGGAGGAACGGATTTATCATTCTACAAGAGATCCTTAAAAAGTATATCTTCCTGAAGATTTTTTCGGATAGCTACTACTACCGTTGTTATATTGAACAACCTTTACTACTTGGTGTCCTTTTGCTTAAAAACACCTAAGAATAATATATATAATTTTATACCCTGGCAGAATTTGTTCAACCAGTCAGAGTGGTATTCCGAAGTGACCAATCATTTGGTCTTATTGGCTTGTGGACTAAAAATCATCAAAGATTGATATCTGGACCTTTGATTTCGCCGGCTATACTACTGGTTTTGGAGATTACTAATACCTTTGCTCTAGCCGGAACGTGGAAGTTTGGAATCGCATCAGTATTGTTACGTACCGGGTTCTTAATTTGATAAATACCAGTCACACTTTCGTGCAATAAGGTGTAATTATATTTATTGACCAATAACGCACTTTACACAACACAACAAACACTATCGATAATTAACTATCGATACTCGCACTAATTAACAACACTAATTTACTCCGTTATAGTAACACTGTCCACACCGTTAAGCTTATTTCCGTAATCCGTATATCACTGCACTGTCGTATTTAATTTCTTCGCTCTAGTATTTCGCTTGTTCTCGCTTTAGTTCTTCGCACTCGAATAACTCCGTAGCACGCGTTGCTCTTTATATATGCCAAATCTCAAATACGCGAATATTACAGAAAGTTCTAGTACCACATTCTCGAAAAGTCGATATTCGAGAAACATCTAGTAATTCCTTTTTTTACTTATTAAAATACTAGTAACGCCATCTGTTCTCTAGTAGTGACACTTCCTTCAGCAACAGATATCATGGCGACTCATTAAATACTAGTAACGCCATCTAGTATAATCTAGTAGTGGCAAATCCTATCTCCTACTTGCGAACAGATGTCGTAACATTACCCCCTCCTTACATTAATACTCGTCCCGAGTATTATTGCTTCCATGGTACTTCGCAAGTCGATCGATGTGAACTATTTTCGAAGCCCCTCTAGGTTGGCGTTGAATTCTGTACGTTACATCGTTTATTCTAGTGACCACCTTGTACGGTCCTTCCCACCTATTTTGTAACTTAGGGGACTTCCCTTTCTGGCGAGTTGGATTGTGTAACCAGACGAGCATACCCTCTTCGAAACGCGGCGTGTTAGCTTTACGGTCATATCTGGTTTTCATCTTTTCACTAGCATGTAAACCATTTTCACGCACTAGGGAATGTACATCTTGCATTCTTTCCCTCAAATCGCTTACATATTCAGTTACACTCTGCGGCTCATCTGGTGACCCTCCTGTCAACAAATCTACAGGCAATCGTAGCTCTCTTCCGAAATTGACGAAAGCAGGTGTTTCCTTCGTGCTTTCGTGAACAGCTGACCGGTAAGACAGTAAAAATAATGGAATGTGTTTGTCCCAGTCCTTCTGATGTTTTTCAACCATCTTCGCCAACTGTCTCTCCAGTGTTTGGTTGAACCTCTCCACCATTCCATCTGACTGAGGATGATATGGCGTCGTCCTGGTTTTATGCATTCCAAGTAGTTTGCACACCTCTTGAAATACTTGCGACTCAAAATTTCTTCCCTGGTCAGAGTGTATCTCCAGGGGCACGCCAAATCGACAGATCACTTCCTCAACCAGTTTTGTAGCCACAGTTATTGCTTCTTGATTGGGTATGGCAAACACTTCAGGCCACTTAGTGAAGTAATCCATCACCACCATGAAATATTTATTTCCGGACTCTGATTGTGGAAACGGTCCAGCCACATCAACGGCAATCCTCTCCCAGGGAGCTCCCACATTGTACAACCGTAATCCCCCTCTACTCCGGGTCTGCGGACCTTTCACCGCGGCACACGTTGTACATTTCCGGCACCAGTCCTGTACGTCGTCCCTACAATGAAGCCAGTAAAACTTCGCACGAACCTTCTGCAACGTACGATTTACCCCAAGATGCCCGCCCGAAACACCGTCATGTGTTTCCCGCAGTACATCTTTAACCTTGGCTCTGGGCACGACCAATTGTAGGTGCTCTTCCTTACCGTTGGGTTTCTCCCACCTCCGGTACAGTAGACCATTGATCAGAACCAGGCTGTTCCATTGCGCCCAGTAAGCTTTCGTACTCACTCCTGTGGACGCTACTTCACTCCAAGCCGGTTGATCGTGTTTTTCCTTCTTCCATTTCATGATGGGTCTGAGGTTCTCATCTTCTTCTTGGGCCTTCTGCATAGCTTCTGTTTCCCATCCATCCAATGGACAAATTCGAGTCACTTTCACGACCTCCTCCTTCGACTCTTGCTTCCGGCAATGTTTACAGTCTTCCGGACACGGTCTACGTGAAAGCGCGTCTGCATTGCCATGAGATTTACCACTACGGTGCTCGATAGAAAAGTCATACTCTTGTAGCTGTTCGATCCATCGAGCTACCTGTCCTTCCGGGTTTTTGAATTGGAGAAGCCATTTCAGTGCAGCATGATCAGTTCGAAGCTTGAACGGTCTCCCAATCAAATACTTGTAAAAATGCTGTAAGGTCTTCACTACAGCTAGAAGTTCCTTTCTCGTGACGCAGTAGTTTCTTTCCGCTTTAGATAGAGACTTGCTGAAATATCCGATCACAACTTCCTTGTCACCTTGGATCTGTGATAACACTCCACCAATAGCCATATTACTAGCATCGCTGTCAACGATGTACTGTCCCTCTGGCTGTGGATATCCAAGGATAGGTGTCTCGCAAAGCCTCTTCTTCAGCTCATTGAAAGATAACTCGCATTCATCATCCCAAGAGAAGGTTTTCTTATCTTCAGTCAACCGATGCAATGGTTTGGCGATCTCAGAAAACCCTTTTACAAAACGTCGATAGTACGAGCAAAGGCCGAGAAAAGCTCGCACGTCTGTTTTGTCCTTTGGCGTCGGCCATTTCTGCACAGCTTCCACCTTTTCCGGATCCGTCTGAATTCCTTCTCGGCTGATTACGTGTCCTAAATAGTTCACTGAAGTTCTAAACAGCCGGCACTTCTTCGGATTCAGTTTCAGGTTTGCTCCACGAATTTTCTGAAAGACTTGTTCCAGGTTCTTGAGATGGTCTTGGAAGCTTTTGCCTATTATGACCACGTCGTCGAGGTACACCAGGCAAGCCTCGCCAACCAATCCCGCCAACGCACACTCCATAAGCCTTTCAAAAGTAGCTGGCGCGTTGCAGAGACCGAAAGGCATGACGTTAAACTGCCACAAACCCTTTCCAGTTGAAAACGCAGTCTTCTCTTTATCAGTCGGATGTATTTCCACCTGCCAGTAGCCTGACTTGCAGTCCAGGGTTGAAAACCACTTCATGCCACTCAAAGTATCCAGAGTGTCATCTATTCTTGGCAAAGGATAGCTGTCCTTCTTTGTCACGTTGTTCAGTTGCCTGTAGTCAACACAAAACCGTGTGCTTCCATTTTTCTTCTTAACAAGAACCACTGGAGAACACCACGGACTGGAGGACGGACTAATGACCTTCTTCTTTTTCATGTCTTCGAGCAATTCTTCAACTTCTTTCTCCTTAGCTATTGGGATTCTCCTTGCTCTCTGTCTAATAGGTCTTTCGTCCCCTGTATCAATTCTGTGTTGCACTAAAGATGTTCTGCCTAAGTCCTCTTCTGCATTTGAGAAGATGTCAGCATATTTCACCAGCAACTGTTTAATCTTGATCCTCTCCAAGTAAGATAAGTCATCCTGGATCTCACTTAACAAGTCAGTTACAGTTGAATTATCGACTTTCACTTTGACTTTCCCATTTGGAGAATGACAGCTCCTCATCCAGACTACTTCTTCACACTGACCAACTACTTCACCCCGCTTAAGCTGTACATCTTCTTGGTCAAGGTTGACTACCTTCACTATTGCCGTCTTGTTGCTTGTAACCAAAGTTCTTGCTGTCAGAAATTTCCTTGGCCCGTTCTTCCCTGTCTCTTCAATCAACACACAACGATGCCTCTTCTTCTCGCTGTCTACAGGTAACATCACCGGAACCAACTTCTGAGAACGCGCAGGAATATTGATGGTTTTCAAGCATTTCACTTCACCGACGGGACCACCCAGTATAAAGATTTCTTCCTGGCCACACTTGAAAATTCCTCTCGTTATGTCAATCCGGCAGTTATATTTCTTCATGAAGTCCAGTCCTAGTATGCATTCATCCATTATCTCAGCCACAATGACTTGATGAGTATACGACGTCTCGCCAACCATCATCCTGACTGAGAGTTCACCAAGGACAGGTATTCGCTGGCCAGAGGCGGAGAGTAGCCGACACTTAGTATCTCTGCTATACTTGATATTCGCTGCTTTCACCAGTGCCGGATTGATCACCGTTCTAGACGCTCCAGTATCAAGGGTCATCTTACAGTCTTGATCATTGACACAGCCCAATATCACCAAACTGTTCCCGTTACAGGCTTGTGAGATGGTCATTGTCGGGGCTTTCTCCTCTCTAGCCAGCACCTGCCCCCCGGTCCTGGCTAATGCTCGTTTCCCTGGACGTTTGCGGCAGAAGCCTCTGCCTGCCTCTTTTCTTCCTTCCTCAGCGGGCAACTTAATCTCAAATGGCCCCTTTTCCCGCAGCCATAACAAATCGGTCCAGTACTCCTTCCGACGGGTGCTTTAATGACCTTGACGTCCTCATTTGCTTCCGCAATCTCACGAAGTCGATGAGTTTGGCGCGTATCCTGGCGGCAAGCTTCAACTTCTAGAGCGTTCGCCAAGGCATCCTTGAGAGACGTGTGGTGTTGAAGTCTCACCGCTGTTCTCACTTCGATATCTCTGATGCCGTCGACGAATGCTTGCACCAGGTTCATTTCCACCGTCTTCGGATCTACACTGGGATAGGCCTTGCGGACGAGCTTCTCGATTTCAAGGGCCCACTGCTGAAGTCCCTCTCCAGAACGCTGGACCCTATCACGCAGCTGAGCGCGGAACACGTGCTCCAGGTGTCGCTCTCCATAGCGAGACTCCAACGCATCCAGCAGGTCCTTGAAACCACCACTCGGAGTCGGCAGCGCCTCTATTACTGACAGTGCTTGACCTCGGAGCGCCACCGTCAGTGCAGTCAAACACTGTTCATCAGTCCAACCATTGGCAGCCGCAACAGTCTGGAACTGATGTCTATACGCCGACCAGGATGTTGTTCCGTCGTAGGGAGGAACCTTCACACGAGGACCATGGACAGCTACTACATTCTCACCGGAGACAACCTTGACCGGTCGTGATTCAAGCTGCAGAACCCTTTTCTCCATTCCGCGGAAGTCGGTCTTCATGTCATCGATATCTTTCTCAATAGTGGTTACCTGCTCCTTCATCTGCTCTACGTCTTTTTCCACAGTAACCACCCGACCACTGACTTCATTGACCGCAGTGAGAACTTGTGAGAACTTAGTTTGCTGTTCCTCGCGCAACTCACGAACTTCTTGTTTCACAACACCCTGTACCTCCGAATGTATGTTTTTTTTAACATCCTGTACCTCCGAATGTATGTTTTTCACAACATCCTGTATGCTTTGTTGTGCTTCACGCATGCTTTGAAACATTTCAACTATCATCGTCAAGTCAGTATTAGTTGCGGCCGCCGGCGCCGTTGATGTAGACGGCGCGTTAGTCACCGCGGACGTCTCCTCTGGAATGTCACTCCGAGGGTTCGTGACCGATGAACTCATTTCCGACAGCTGTTCACCCTCTGCGGCTTTCTGAGCGCGTGTCTTCACACCCTCTCTTCCGTCTTCCTTCGGCATAACTGGCATCTTCAAATCCACTTCTGTCACCAATTGTTACGTACCGGGTTCTTAATTTGATAAATACCAGTCACACTTTCGTGCAATAAGGTGTAATTATATTTATTGACCAATAACGCACTTTACACAACACAACAAACACTATCGATAATTAACTATCGATACTCGCACTAATTAACAACACTAATTTACTCCGTTATAGTAACACTGTCCACACCGTTAAGCTTATTTCCGTAATCCGTATATCACTGCACTGTCGTATTTAATTTCTTCGCTCTAGTATTTCGCTTGTTCTCGCTTTAGTTCTTCGCACTCGAATAACTCCGTAGCACGCGTTGCTCTTTATATATGCCAAATCTCAAATACGCGAATATTACAGAAAGTTCTAGTACCACATTCTCGAAAAGTCGATATTCGAGAAACATCTAGTAATTCCTTTTTTTACTTATTAAAATACTAGTAACGCCATCTGTTCTCTAGTAGTGACACTTCCTTCAGCAACAGATATCATGGCGACTCATTAAATACTAGTAACGCCATCTAGTATAATCTAGTAGTGGCAAATCCTATCTCCTACTTGCGAACAGATGTCGTAACAGTATCGTTATTTAGTTATATTTATTTTATATAATTCCTTCTTGTAATATTTTTGTATTGTGTACATCTAATTTTTAATAGACTGGTGTAACTTCTTTCTTGTTTTATTAGTCTCCTTGCTCTCCGCGTTTCGTGTCTTAGGTTTTATTTCCATAAGGGGATTAAGACTTAAGACACGTAACGTTACACTCTTACATACACTCACCGTAAGAAACGGGGTAATGTTATTCAAAGCCGACACTACACAGCAGAGCCGACACTACACAGCAGTCTACAACAACAAATTATTCTTATCATAATACTTTTTCGCCAGCACCTGCTCCCCACTGTCATCATCATCACCACTCGACATCGCCACGTTCTCGTGGTTCGGCATCACCGAGAGTTTCGCCTATCTCGTGCAGTACGCCACGCCGGGACAGATACCCACGGCTTGTGAGACTATCACTAATACGGGGAATGGTAAGGTTCATTATTAATACATACATACATACATATACTCACGGCTGTAAATCCCTAGAAGGGGAAGCCAGAGCTAAGGAATTAGAAATTCCTCAGCCACTTTTGGAAATGATAGTGGGGAAAAGATGGTAAAAATAAAGGTTGTTGGTGATGGGTCTCCAACCGCATCGCCCAAAAATCCCTTAAAAACCCCAATACCGTTAGTCGTCTCTTACGTACACCCACCGGAAGAAATGGGGAAGTGCTATTTTAAGCCGACACTACACAGCTATAATATGCTATTTATATAATATATTATTAATATACTCATACAAATAAAACAATTATTTCTAATAAATAAGGGAAAGAAAAATTTCGACAGAGGTCGTACGTTCGATCCCCGCTGGTGCCGAAACTTTTCTTTCCTTTATTTATTAGAAATGATCCTTACATGAGGATGTCATGAACAAAACTATTGGCACCATTATACACACGTGTATAATTTTATTACATATACCATATCAATATGTAACAATCGGATAGCTCAATGTGTAAGAACTTCTGTCCGTCTTGCATACAGGCGTGGGTTCAAATTGCGAGTCGGGTCAACAACTATTTGTCTTTTCTAAAGACATATGAGTGTTTAATTTATCATGGTTGTTAACGGTGAGGAAAAATATCGTGAGGAAACCTACATGGCTAAGTTGTACCTAAGTATAAATAAGTCATGTGACAGTGTATTCGTACAAAACGGCGATAGGCCTGCTCCCTATCACGTGAGTACACTGTCCAAGCAACACGTGGGTACTCTGAACACCAGTTAACAATGTCACGTAATGTTCAGAAGTATTAGTACCAACCATCTATCTACCAACCCCATCGGGATATTCGGCGGAGTTGGAGTATTAGTGTCGGCTTAGAATAGCACTACCCCATTTCATCCAGTGGGTGCATGTAAGAGGCGACCAACGGTATTGGGTATTGGGGCTTTTAAGGGATTTTTGGGCGATGCGGTTGGCGACCCATCACCAACAACCATTATTTTACCATCTTTTCCCCACTCATTTTTCCAAAAGTGGCTGATGAATTTCTAATTCCTTTGCTCTGGCTACCCCTTCTAGGGACTTACAGCCGTGAGTATATAATAATAAACATAATGGTTCACGCCGAATATCCTTGAAGGGGTTGGCAGAGGTACTAACACTTCTGAACATCACGTGACTTTGTCACCCGGTGTTCAGAGTACCCACGTTTTTGCACGGACAGTGTACTCACGTGATAGGGGGCAGGCCTATCGCCGTTTTGTACGAATACACTGTCACATGACTAAGTACAACTCAGCCATGTGGGCTTCCTCACGATGTTTTCCCTCACCGTTAACTACCATGATAAATTAACCACACATATGTCTTTAGAAAAGACAAATTGGTGTAGGCCCGACCCAGGATTTGAACACTAGTCGTTTGCACGATAACCGAGTGTTCTACCCACTGGGCTATCACGGTCGATATATGAGCCGTGAGTATATGTATGTATGTATCAATATTTTCTTGCATGGCCTTTTCTTCTTCATACTTTGGAGGCCTTTTTTTATTTAGCATAGAGAATCGTAGAGAGTAGTCGTTCTCTACTAACATTACCATCTACATTCCTGCTATAAACATCCCTTTCGACTAATTACTTTCATTCATCCTCTCTATGTGCTCAACCATCTTACCATTTCTTTTTCTAATGGTGAGGTCTAATTCTGAAGCTCACCATTTCCTTTTTGGGTGGAGAGAGCGTATATGAACACAGGCCGAAATAAATTATTATTGTGTATATTTACTGCCTACCGACTCTAAATAAATAGTCAATTATAATTCGTTCGTTTACTTGAGACGCTAAGAAATCTAAATCTAAGATTTAAAAATAATACTATTTAGCCATTTTTTTTTGTTCAAGCTTATTCACTTATTCTCACACCCATTATTCCTATTGGAGTAGGCAGAGACTATCGATCGCCACTTAGTACGATCTTGATAAACCTCTCTTGCTTCCCTTACATTCATTATTCTTCTCATAAATGCTCTTTTATTCTTCTCACTTCGGACCCCCGCCTTTATAAGAATGTTTTTTATCTGATCTAGAAACGTTTTACGAGGCCGTCCTCTACTAACAATCCCATCCACATTGGGTTTATATATCTCTTTTCCTACTTTATTTTCATCCATCCTCTCTATGTGCCCAAACCACCTCAACATTCCTTTTTCTAACTTGTATACTACGTCATCTTTCAAACCTACTCGTTCACGGCTCACACTATTTCTCACTCTATCACACAGCCTTACATTACATATACTTCTGAGGGATCTCATTTCCACTGCATTAACTCTACTTTCATGCTTCTTCTGCCATGCCCAACATTCACTACCATACATCAGCGTGGGAACCATAACAGCATTATGAACAGCATATTTGAGCCTTTTCTGACAACAACTGGCTCGACATCAGACCTTTCATGGCTCCATTCACCGCATTTCCCTTTTTACTCTCCTTTCAATATCTTCCTCATATTTTCCATCCCTAGTAAACAAACTCCCCAGATATACAAATTCTTTCACTTCTTCCACTTTCTGACCATTTATAACAATGTCACATTCTGTCATATTTTCCTCTCTTTCAAATACCATTGTTTTGGTTTTGTTCACATTCACATTCACTCTCATTCCCTTTCTTTCGAAAGACTCACACGCAATGTTCACCATCTCTGGCAACTCATTTACCGTTGATGCAAATAACACTTGATCGTCAGCGTATAAGAAGCATTTAATTATGAACCCTCTCATTTTCAGACCATAATCACTTTCGCGCAATTCTTTCAAACAGTAGTCCATGAACAAATTGAAGAGCCACGGAGAAGCCACACACCCCTAGAGATCTCAAACCAGTCCGTGTCTTCTCCGTTTACTCTCACACATGCATTGGAAATCTCATAGAGTGACTCCAATGCACGTATAAGTTGGCTCCCCAAACCGAAGTTAGACAACACCTTCCACAAATACTTTCTTACTACCCTTTCATATGCCTTCTCCAAATCAATGAAGGTGCAATACAGTTTTTGGTTTTTTGCCAAAAAAATTTCTGTGATGCACCTTAAAAGGAAGACTTGATTTATAAATAAATAAAATAAATAAAAAATAAAAATTCTTTATTTCGGACGAGGTCCGCATGTGTTAGTTACAAAATATCATAATAATAATAATTAATGTTAGTAACAGAAACTTACGTACTATGTTAGTAACTTATCCATTTACATCGCTATAATAATAATATATATTATATACTAGCTGTGCCCGCGACTTCGTTCGCGTGATTGTCGAGAACAAAAAAACGTCGTTTAGTTAAGAGTATATCACCTTTTTGAAATAAAATAAAGAACCAATGAAATCTAATGCGCACACTTATTGTGATGTAGGAACTATTGAGTATTTTATAATGATATTTAATTAATTACAGTAGCCATTATCCAGTTGAAATAATAAAAGGTCGTAACTGTGTGTATCTCATTTGAATTAGTGTTTATTTAGATACAGTTACAGGGTTAGCCGAAGATTAAGGATCGCTACCTTGTACGATCCTAGCAGATCTGCATAATGCATCAATATATTTATAAAGCCCTTTTGTTTTTAACACTTCGGAATTTTGCACATAGATCATATATCAATCCCGCCCGATTTCGGCCACAGCAAGTTCTGGTATCCGGCTATTAAGAGTGTGTTCATGTGCTCTCATGTGACTGACATAGCCAATCTTTCCGACAAATGTTCTATGACGTATGTTGAAAAATCAGTACCCCTCCAATATATAGGTAGTTATTATTGATGGCCGCAGGTGGTCGGGCCTTGAGCTCATCACTCTTTGCTTCGAGCTCATCACGTCTTTTCCTTCCGAAAAGAAATATTAACCGGTTGACAGGAAGGGGGTGAAAACTAAATTACTAAATTTCACTCAAGAAAGAATAAAACAAACGGGGTAAGCTAAATAAAACCGCTCAAAAAAGGTACTTTACTATTATTAGGGTTTACGGTTGTTGGTTGTACTATGATAATACATTGAATTAAATCGATTTATCAGTGGCATAATATGCACTGTAGTAGCTGTGTAGTGTCGGCTTAGAATAGCACTACCCCATTTCTTCCGGTGGATGTACGTAAGAGGCGACTAACGGTATTGGGGGTTTTTAAGGGATTTTTGGGCGATGCGGTTGGAGACCCATTACCAACAACCTTTATTTTACCATCTTTTCCCCACTCAATTTTCCAAAAGTGGCTGAGGAATTTCTAATTCCTTAGCTCAGGCTACCCCTTCTAGGGATTTATAGTCGTGAGTATATGTATGTATGTATAATATGCAAATATAACTAAATTAAGGTTAGTCACTAAGGTCACTACATCATTTTAGTGTTAAAAAAAGTAGAACTTAAAAGATGTCTTATGTTTCTGGTGTTTAATACATACATACATACATATTCTCACGCCGTTAGTTTCCATTGGGGTAGGCAGAGACTATCGATCGCCACTTTGTACTTGACACTTTTTTTATCGCCAATGTGGAAGGTAATGTTAGTAGAGGACGACCTCGGAGGACAGATTTGGATCAAATAGAAAACGTGCTCAAAAAGGCAGGTGTCCGCAGTATGAAGAATAAAAGAGCATGTATGAAAAGATTGATGGATGTAAACGAAGCCAGAGAGGTTTGGTGTTTAATGTAGACCAAAATTCAGTTTTTTATTATAAACGTTCACGAAAACTGGTTGTGAAGTGACGTGCATTTGAAGAATGGCTAAGAATTTCAAAATTATGCTCACCAAATTGGATTTATTAATAGGCAGACTATTTACATAATATATTAATATTAATAAGCCTAATTTAAGAAACTAAGTAAAGATAATATTTAAAAGCATTTCAGTTATTTTCATAGTCGGCGAATTCACTTGATATTGGCAGCTTGTATTAATTTCGCCTAGCTTGTTTCCTGTAGCTTCTATTACTTTAACCGACTTTAAAATAAGGGGTTAAAGGGGCTAAAAAAATGCAAATTTTATTTTTGCTTTATTTTATTTTGGTTCTTTATTTTATTTTTGCACAACGCCATCTATCGGACTTTGGATTCCAACTATCAACATTAGTTCTATATTTAGACTTAAGATGTCGTTGCAAGTACTATACTGAATTGCGTAACGTAATATTTTTCTTCTTGAACTCACAAAATTAATCATATCTTTTGATAGAGTGAACCGATTTCGATGAAACAAAAACTAAGTTATACCTCAAGTTACGTTTAATTTTTGTATATAAACATTTTCAGCATTAAATTCGTAGATTTTACGTTTTGCGCGCACAAACAAACATATAAACAGACAAACAGACAAACAGACAAAAAATTTAAAAATGATGGAAATGGGTTCTGTTACTTATCTGTTCACACGCTGGCTATTTTTTTTTTCAATTTCTTCAATGTACAAAAATTACTTTTCTACAGATTTATTATATGTATAGATATATATTTATACATCCCATTTCCTTCCTAAATCCTGCTTGTACATCCCAAATTTTTTCATCCGTTTCTTTCAGATCCCTTTCGATCAGAACTTTTGCATACATTTTGCCGACAACAATGAGTAGGCTGATACAACGTTAGTTTTTTGCTTCTTGGCGTGACCCTTTCCCTTTATGTAGGGGCATAATCATGGCTCTACACCAATCTTTTGATACTTTGCCAAGTGCCCAACACTTCTGAAAAAGAAAGAACAGCCAAGAAGCCACTAACCCTTTACAAGCCCGCAACATTTCGACACATATCCTATCATGACATAACATAAACGTTCACGCCGAATATCCCCGAAGGGGTTGGCAGAGGTACTAATACTTCTGAACATCACGTGACTTTGTCACCTGGTGTTCAGAGTACCCACGTTTTGCATGGACAGTGTACTCACGTGATAGGGGGCAGGCCTATCGCCGTTTTGTACGAATACACTGTCACATGACTAAGTACAACTCAGCCATGTGGGTTTCCTCACGATGTTTTCCCTCACCGTTAACAACCATGCTAAATTAACCACACATATGACTTTAGAAAAGACAAATTGGTGTAGGCCCGACCCAGGATTTGAACACTAGTCGCTTGCACGATAACCGAGTGTTCTACCCACTGGGCTATCACGGTTGGTATCCTATCATATCCTGCCGCTTTTCCTAGTTTCATACTTTTCATCGCTTTTACAATTTCGTCCATACTTTCAGACAGGTCACCCATTACCTCGTCAGAATTAACATCGCTATCAATTGCTGAAGTGGGATCATCCTCTTTTTCAAAGAGACCTTCAAAATAATCCTTCCATACTCTTTTTATTCTTGTTCCATCAGCCATTAGTTCACCTTTTTCATCCTTCATCACACTTGTACTCTTGTTTTGAGAAACTTCCCTTTCACGTCTGATATATTTACTTAATTTTTTGGTTACTTTGGAAATTATCGGAGAGTTTCTTTTCACTCCATTCTTTCAGATCTCGCTTTTTTGGCCCTATTATATTCTTAACCACTCTCTTTATTCTCTTATATTCATCTTCAATTCTCTCAACTTCGTCATCATTTATACACACATTTATTCGTTTACTAGCTTTGATTGCTAGTAAATCGAGCCAGGCTTTCTTCTTTTCATTCACCGCATCTTTCACACTTTTATCCCACCAACTTGATGATAGTCTATTTTTCCTTTTGCTCAATCCACAAACTTCCCTCGCACATTCAATTACCGCATTTGAGCACATTCCAAGCATCTTCTATTTCCATATCATCCGTCATTTCTACGCAACTTAGTCGTTCATTCAGTTTCTTAATATATTCATTTCGCATTTTTTCATTATCTACCGAATTTTCTACTTTTATTTTTGAAATTTCAGTAGTTGACTCTCTTGTCCTATGACGCCAACGCTTGAACAGACCCCTTACTCGTGACACCTCTATAAACTATAGTGTCAACTACCTTTGATTTCAGCCTTTCATCAATTGTTAAAGCTCTTTTAACAATTTAACATAATAAATTGTTCGTTCCAGGCACCCCACTTGAGAGACTGGCAAATTTCCTAACGGTTTACAACTCGAACTGTCTAGAATCCAGCTACGCGAATATAGTAGCTAAATATACGAACACCAACTATGGCACCAGCGATTCTGTCAGTAAGTATCGGTTAGTAGTAGATAGTTATAAAGAGTTTTTCTGAGGACCTATTTTAGATAATATTATGTAAAGGCTAAGTGCAAGCAATGGTGATGAGATGAAAGGGTACTATAGGCCAATAAATGGGGTCTTCGTGGCGATTCCGAATCAATCAACAGGTTTAAATTCAGTTATTCACATGTGTTTTGTTAATGAACAAGTATAAATTAAACTTAATGTAGAAAAAAGCAAGGAGACTTTTTTTAGAAGAGTATTTTATTCAAGCTGTGGTGTATAGGCTTAGATAAAACGTCAAAAAGTTCATTTTTCAAAATTAAGTTAAAAACAAAATATTTTTGAACGTCAAATTTTATAAATTTATCGTTTTTCCGTTGCTTTATTATTCTGCATTATTCTGTTTAACTGTAAAACTGACATTCCTGTTATATGTCTTAGGTTTTTTTCAGGTTAATACATACATATACTTATAGCCGTGAGTATATGTATGTACGTATGTACGTTTCACTGTTAATTATTTTCCAGACAGTTTTACTCTTGTTAGAAGAATTCTTAATTTTATGTTTTATGTATCTAGATTTAGCTTCACCACAAACTTTTTTTAAAATTTTGGAATAATTTCTGACATAAATAATAAAATATTGTTTGAAGTTATAGGACTTTTCTCTATAAATGTTATATAGGTGATCTCTTCTTATTCTAATCCCAGCCGTGGCCCATTCAGCAAAAGAGCATTTTATTTTACATAGTATTACCTTAGTTTAAAACATACATACATATACTCACGCCATTAGTTCCCATCGGGGTAGGCAGAGACTATTGATCGCCACTTCGTACGATCCTGGCAAACCTCTCTAGCTTCGTTTACATCCATATTTTTTTTCATACATGCTCTTTTATTCTTCATACTTCGGACGCCAGCCTTTTTGAGCACACTCTCAATTTGGTCCAAGTGTGTTCTCCGTGGTCGTCCTCTACTAACATTACCATCCACACTAGCTCTACAGATCCCTTTTACCAATTTTCTATCATCCATCCTCTCTATGTCTCTCAGTCGGTAGAGCATGAGACTCTTAGTTATAAAAATTTTGTTAAATTCTGTTTTTAGCTCATTGATGAATGTAAGACAATACTCTAATATTCACTGCTTCTCATTGGGGGGCTGATGCTAGACCTAATATTATTTTCAAATAAGCTAAGTTTTTTTTTAGTTATCTGTCTACATACAATTGACTTTTTCTTTTCAATTGTAAATTCTAAATTTATGAATTGACGCTTGTGGTCTGAGGTAATGCAAATAAAAAGTAAGTGACCGGAGTAATCATAATTACAATAAATATTATTTAAGGGCGTCCCCGGAAAAATAGGTTGATATTGATTGTTTGGAAATTCTATAAAGTCTGATTTGATGATATTGATATGACATGAATAAAATATATGTTGGTGATTAGTTCATGGTGTTAAAATTTGATGTTTAACATTTTAATAATTTGTCGGTAAATATGATGAAAAAAAATGAATTGGAACATGCTTTGTTTTCATAAAAACCGTATAGGCTCCACTGGCATAACATACATGTGAACTCGTTATGTGTCTTTATACGCGTAGCTTTAAGATCTGTAACTTTGATGTTTAACTTTTCATTTAAACATTATAGTTATTCAATAAAACTAAATAAACTACATTTATCCTGCGCGTGCGGTTTTTCCGTCCCTGTCACTCTCAGTAAATTTGACAAGTAAATTTGAGTGAGCGCAATAGCTGCAAAATGCGGTAGGGTTGGTTCATTAAATACATTTAGAAGATTAAATGATTGAAAAAATGTGAATATTCTCTCCTTTACTAGACCCTCACCCAATAAGTCAACATTGAAATCCCCACAAACTACAACCTCTCTGGAGCTGCGGGATCCCTCCCATCTCCCATCCCCGAAGCATCCTCCACCGCTGCTTCAAAGATGTCATAGTTACCTTTGGGTGGGCGATATACACACAAAATTATACACTTGCTCAATTCAATGCATGAGATTTCTACACGTTGTTCAACATAGAGTCTACAGATGTCTTTTCTTTCTTTAAATTTAATGTCTGCATATAATAGTATCATACTACCCCCCCCCCCCATATTGTGGACTCCCTGTTAAAACAACTGCCCACTGTGTTTTTAACCAGTGTTCTGTTAAACAAAGAATTTTTGCATTGTTCTTATTAATTAACTAGCTTTTTGCCCGCGACTTCGTCCGCGTGGACTACATTTTTTGCATCCGCTTTACATCCAAAACACCTAAACACTATCACAACTTCTGTTTTTTTATATTTATATTCCCGCGGGCGTTGTAAAGAATATAAAGGACATTGAGGCTTTTTAAGTGATTGTTGGGCGATGCAGTTGGTAACCCATCACTAACAACCCTTATTTAACTATCTTTTCCCTAATCTATTTCCAAAAGTGGATGAAGAATTACTATCTCTGAAGCTATGGCTACCCTTTTATGAGATTTATGCCCGTTAATATATACTCATTAATGATGGATAGATGAATTTCATAAATTCAATCGCACCATGTATTATGTTTCTAGATAAATAAATTACAAAAATCTTTTACATTTGACTACCTTTTCCCCATTCAACTTCCAAAAGTGGATAGAGAATTACTATCTCTGAAGCTGAGGCTACCCTTTTTTGGGATTTATAGCCGTTAGTATATAGTCATGATTGATTGATGGATGAATTTTATAAATTCCTTATTGTAGTGGTTATATCAGTCAATCAGATCAAGTTTCAAATTTCTAATACAGTATATTTATAGATCAAAAATCTGTATACTATATTTCAATCCCTTAGTTGATGAGTTCCAAAAAACCTTTTTAATTGTTCATACGAATCATGAAACAAACCATTTTATAGAAAATAGTTAAAAAACAAAAGCTATAAACATATTCTCAAACCTACCAAATGAATACGCAAAATTCATACAATATACTTTCAATTATCTTTATTCATACATATTCGCATAGTTTAATGTGAAAAAGAAGGATTAGTGCATCCTATTATTCTAACCTAACACAAAAGCAAAAAAGTCTCAAAAAGACTTTAATCACCCGGGATTCGAACCTGGGTCATCCGTTCGTTTAGATTTAACCAATCGGTATACAGCTACGCCACATAAACATTAGTAATGATGTCAAATTTGTGATATGGTATATATCTACCATAGCCATACTATTGACAAACAATTAAATACATACATACATATACTCACGGCTATAAATCCCAAGAAGGGGTAGCCAGAGCTAAGAAACTTGAAGTTCCTCAGCCATTTTTGGAAGTTGCGTCGGGAAAAGAGAGTGAAATAAAGGTTGTTGGTGATGGGTCTCCAACCACATCGCCCAAAAATCCCTTAAAAGCCCCAATACCGTTAGTCGCCTCTTACGTACACCCACCGGAAGAAATGGTGAAGTGTTATTCTAAGCCGACACTACACAGCAATTCATTAAATGGACATTTATTTTCTCTCTAGAATCTCTTTTTAGAATATTCAGGTACTTTCAAGGAACTTTTAGTCAGTAATGGTTTCTTAATTTAATTAACATAACATAAACGTTCACGCCGAATATCCCCGAAGGGGTTGGCAGAGGTACTAATACTTCTGAACATCACGTGACTTTGTCACCTTGTGATCAGAGTACCCACGTTCTGCATGGACAGTGTACTCACGTGATAGGGGGCAGGCCTATCGCCGTTTTGTACGAATACACTGTCACATGACTAAGTACAACTCAGCCATGTGGGTTTCCTCACGATGTTTTCCCTCACCGTTAACAACCATGATAAATTAACCACACATATGTCTTTAGAAAAGACAAATTGGTGTAGGCCCGACCCAGGATTTGAACACTAGTCGTTTACACGATAACCGAGTGTTCTACCCACTGGGCTATCTAGGTTGCATTTAATTATTTAGTTAATATTGGGCGATGTAGTTGGATAACAATCCTCCGACTGTACTTTATCTCGACTCAGTTACCAAAAGTAGCAAAGGAATTTCAATCAAATTCTTAAGGTTTGGCCACCTTATTTTTGTGATTTATAGCTTTAACTATATTAATAAGTAAGGTGAAGATTTGTAAATGGCATTGTGTATTCATAATTAGTATTATATTCTTTGCATTGGTCTGTTAATCTTCCAAAGAGAATAAAATAAATAAAAATAAATAATTAAATCGCATAAAATCTCATAAAAAATTTGTATTTTCTCTGATTTATTGATAGATCTCATTTCCAACACATATTTTTAAAATAATTATTGTATATAAAACAATATCTATATTCCAGTGCGTCTGTGGACCTACCAAACGTGCGTCGAGTACGGCTGGTACCAGACCACCACCAGCAGCAACCAGCCATTCCTCGACTCGGTACCGCTGCAGTACTTCCACCAGATGTGTCGCGATTTATTTGAAATTTCGTAAGTCGTGACAATTATACATATAAGTTGAAAAAAATATATTTTTTGGACGTGAAAATAAGGATATGTTTATATGAAGATTTGAGAGTGACTATGTAGATCATGGGTAACAAAGATTGTATACTGCAGAGATTCCAATACTATTAAAAACTAAGCAAAGGCCTTTGAGCCTATGTGAATGTAAATGTCAGCAGAGGACGGAATATTTAGAGCAACTGAAAATAAGTTCTACAAGGCAGGCGCCTGAAGAGTCTAGAATAAAAGAGCATACATACATACATATACTCACGGCTATATTTCCCTAGAAGGGGTAGCCAGAGCTAAGGAATTATAAATTCCTCAGCCACTTTTGGAAGTTGAGTGGGGAAAAGATGATAAAAATAAAGGTTTTTGGTAATGGGTCTCCAACCACATTGCCCAAAAATCCAATAAAAAGGCCCAATACCCTTAGTCACCTCTTACGACACCCGTGGGTAGTAAGGGGTAGCGATATTCTAAGCCGGCACTACACGGCAAAAGAGCATGTGTGACAAAATTGTTCCAGTACTCAAAATATTTAGACAAGCAAGATCGTACAAAGCTGTCTCGACTACAGAAATTCCCATTCACATTTTCTTCCGTCCTCTCTTAAAATTTATAACAAAACATAACATAAACGTTCACGCCGAATATCCCCGAAGTGGTTGGCAGAGGTACTAATACTTCTGAACATCACGTGACTTTGTCACCTGGTGTTCAGAGTACCCACGTTTTGCATGGACAGTGTCCTCACGTGATAGGGGGCAGGCCTATCGCCGTTTTGTACGAATACACTGTCACATGACTAAGTACAACTCAGCAATGTGGGTTTCCTCACGATGTTTTCCCTCACCGTTAACAACCATGATAAACTAACCACACATATGTCTTTAGAAAAGACAAATTGGTGTAGGCCCGACCCAGGATTTGAACACTAGTCGTTTGCACGATAACCGAGTGTTCTACCCACTGGGCTATCACGGTTGTTTAAATTTATCTTTCTATCTTTAGAATACAGTATAAAATTCTTGTCAAACATATATACATACATATACTCACGCTGTTTATTCCCATTGGGGTAGGCAGAGGCTATCGATCGCCACTTCGTACGATCCTGGCAGACCTCTCTAGCTTCGTCAACATCCATCAATCTTTTCATACATGCTCTTTTATTCTTCATACTTCGGACACCTGCCTTTTTGAGCACACACTCAATTTGATCTACGTGTGTCCTCCGTGGCCGTCTTCTACTAACATTACCTTCCACATTAGCTCAGATACCTATTAACAATTTTCTATCACCCATCCTCTCGATGTTAAGTTTTTTTTTTATCAAACTAAATATTGTGCTGTGTAGTGTCGGCTTAGAATAGCACTACCCCATTTCTTCCGGTGGATGGACGTAAGAGGCAACTAACGGAATTGGGGCTTTTAAGGGATTTTTGGGCGATGCGGTTGGAGACTCATCATCAACAACCTTTATTTTTACCATCTTTTCCCCTTAGCTCTGGCTACCCCTTCTAGGGATTTACAGCCGTGAGTATATGTATGTATGTATGTTAACTAATATGGTCATCCAAAATTTCCAGCTACCCAGAATCCACAGTGCAATCCGGCATAGAGCGCACCAACAACCTCTTCGCGGGTCTGTCATACATGCCAGACCACGTGATATCTGTCAGCGGCGGCGCGGACCCCTGGTCTCCCATGGGGCCGAAGGAGGGGCATTCTACGCCGCAGTCGCCGGTTTATGTTGTACCTGATGTATCGCATTGTAGGGCTATTCAGTAAGTATATCTGATTATAATGGTGTAATAAACCATGGTATGACTGTAAGACATAGTGTTATTCATTATTTCTGCGTTTTTTGATTGTATAGATTGAATAGGCCTGGAGCAAACAAGATCTCTAAAATAGAAACTAACACGCCGTACATACATATACTCACGGCTATAAATCCCTTAACGGGGTAGCCAGAGCTTTGGAATGAGAAATTCTTCAGCCACTTTTGGAAGTTGATTGGGGAAAAGATAGTAATAATAAATGTTATAAACGGGTCTCCAACCACATCGCCCAAAAATCACTTTAAAAGCCCCTATACCCTTAGTCGCCTCTTACGATCACCCACGGGTAGAAATGGGGTAGTGTTATTCTAAGCCGACACTACACAGTATATTATAAACTTACACGCCGTATATCCCCAAACTAGTGGCAGAGGTATTAAAGTTAGTACACTTGAGAGCATCAAATCACACCAATGTCATTTAGTACAGAGTATCCACGTTTGGCGTGGACAGTGTACTCACGTACGCCTATCGCCATTTCTGTGAGAATAAACTGTCACATGACTAAGTAGATAGTTAGAGTAGATAAAACATTTATTGAGGTACAAAGCACAACAGCAATGATACATACATACATATGCTCACGGCTATATTTCCCCAGAAGGGGTAGCCAGAGCTAAGGAACCAGAAATTCCTCAGCCACTTTTGGAAAGTTAAGTGGGGAAAAGATGGTAAAATAAAGGTTGTTGGTGATGGATCTCCAACCGCATCGCCCAAAAATCCCTTTAAAGCCCCAATATTGTTAGTCGCCTCTTACGTACACCCGCCAGAAGAATTGGGGTAGTGCTATTCTAAGCCGACACTACACAGCACACACATGTGACACAGCACTGTAACGCAAAACACTTATCACTAACAAAGTACAACTTCCCTGTAGGTTTCCTCACATATTTAGTAGCTTACAAGAAATAAAAGTTTCATATTCATCATTTCAGACCCACAACTGCCAGCGAATCAGATGCAATCAACGAAGTGAAGCAAACAGTCAAACAATACATGCAATCCAAACTGACGGGCGTACCGCTCCCCGTGGTGACAGATGGAACTAACACTTTGACGTCTTTAGTGTATTTGACTGTTCTTAGCTTGTTTGTTGGTTTGTTTGTGTGATTAGGGGTTGTTAATAAATGGTTTTGAATATTGGTGTGTCTTTTATTACGTGTGCCGTGTAGTGCCGGCTTAGAATAGCACTACCCCATTTCTTCGGGTGGGTGTACGTAAGAGGCGACTAAAGGTATTGAGGCTTTTAAAGGATTTTTGGGCGATGCGGTTGGAGACCCATCACCAACAACCTTTATATTACCATCTTTTCCCCACTAAAGATTTCCAAAAGTGGCTGAGGTTTTTTTTTTATTCCTTAGCTCTGGCTACCCCTTCTAGGGATCTATAGCCGTGAGTATATGTATGTATGTATAATTTAATGTTTTTTGACATGAATTCTTCATGTGGGGATTATTACTCATAAATAAAAGATGTTATTAAAGGAAAGAAAAATTTCGACACTGGCGGGGTTCGAACCCGCCAGTGTCGAAACGTGTAACACTACTTGAACGTGTAAAAAAGAAACAAAGGATAGAGAAATTTCGCGCTGGATGCCAACTGACACTGTAGCTCAGTTGGCAGAGCGACGGGGGCGTATACCCGAAGGTCGCGGGTTCGAACCCCGCCAGTGTCGAAATTTTTCTTTCCTTTAATAACATCTTTTATTTATGTGTATGTATGTATGTTTTATTACGAATTTATTTGTGGTTTAGGCACGTAAAGCGGTAGGGTAGATAAGAAGAAGCGATATAGATATACAGGTTTTATGTGAGTAGTGGTAGTGATGTACAAACCTCAAGGCGTCGAATTTCACTCTGCAAATGTCGAGGCTTATAGGCATAACTCAGTGAGCTAAACGAAACCTTTAACTGAGCCTGAGGCTATTATTTTGATCTATTGGATTGTATATAAAAGTTAGTAGGCAAAATTATAGCTCTACTCCTTCGATCATATATACCAATGATACACCAACAAAGCACGAAAAACGGCCCAGCCAAACTGTGCTTCTTTATATGATAAGCACAGTTTCACTGACAGTCGCGTGCTGGATCTTGCAATAAATAATAGGTCTTAAGAAAATGCGGTAAGGTCGATCATTGTAGGAAAAATAAATATTTAATTGTCAAACAGTCTTGTCATTCTTGCGGTCCACTTTTGTGCGTCGAATTTGTATGGAGTGCGGCATCTTTGGTATATACGATCGACTCACTAATGCTAATCAATAATTTCAGTAAAAAACTGAGTACTAACTTTTAGTGAAAAAATGGAGCTACTATTTCCCTTTAACAAATAAAAGTGAAATAAAATTTTAAACTTAAATAGAGGGTATACCGAACAGTATTTAAAAAAAATAAAGTCACGTTCATTACTTGTTCTATTTGACTGTCACTCTTAACATTAAGTGACATTGAGTAACAGAGTGCTATCAAGAGAAGAGTATCTCTTAGAACGTTGAACAATATCTCTTGAGTTTTGTAGCAATACGATGCCAATTAATTATGACAGGACAGGAAGACAGGCTTAATCTTTTCTGATAAATAAAAGATGTTATTAAAGGAAGGAAAAATTTCGACACTGGCGGGGTTCGAACCCGCGACCTTCGGGTATACGCCCTCGTCGCTCTGCCAATTGTCAAAAAAAAAGTCAAAAAGTTTATTCTTCAAAGTTAAGTTATATACTAACATTTGTTATATACTATCATTAAGTTGCTTCGGAAGGTGTTCG